>LPNX010538998.1:241509-357679 GCA_001517045.1 Pseudotsuga menziesii | reverse complement strand
CGTGCCAGTGTTCATGAGATTTCAGCTCTCATGACTTGTTCCAGTGTATGTCAGACATTTCCAGCCACTATGGAGATCTTGATCTATTGTATATCTTCATCCTTGTGGGGATCATGGTCCTTTGTATATCTTCATCGTGGAGATTCTTATCTATGTATATTGTACGTGGCGATGACCAAATATGTTCTATCACGTTTCATGCCTATTCATGGCCATTGTACTCTTATGTATCCAGGACTCCTAGATGTATTTGCAGATTATATGCAGAGTTGTATTATGGTATTATGCTGATTGGGTGGCTGGTCTTCCATTTGGGTACGTTCATCACTTCCTTCCTGGGATGGACTTATAATGTATTTCGGCCATCGTATAACCCCTCTGATCTCATACATTAGGGGGCATCTGTTATAGAGATTTTCACCCCACTAGGTGAATCACGCATTATATGGCCTCCCCTTGTCCCACTGCAGACTCATTAGCCCCTTTGGACCACTTTATATCTTTTGATGTTACCTTGATCATCCCTAAAAACATTAGAATATTGATATACGTGGCTTTTTCCCCGATAACCGCATACATACGCGGATATTCCCTATATAGTCGCGTACATCGGGATGTGTGCATAATCCAAAACTGTTGGACCGTTCCTTGCCTTGAATCCGACTCATATGACTCCTGGCCTTCCATATGCCTTGAGATCGCACGGATTCGACCCTTCATTGTCCCTTCTGAAGCTATATAAGGAACGCCTTGGTGCATTAAAGAGGGGAGAAACATAAGAGAAACTTGAGAGCATCGAAATTATAGTCCATTGTTTCCAGAACCTTATGCTTGATTCTGCATCCCTTTGTCCCTTGGAGCACTGTTGTGTTCTTCCCAAGCTTGCCTTTCATTAGTAAGCTTGCTATCAAAGTGATGGAGGATTGAGGTGGTGGAGGCCCAAGTGGGGGATTCAGTTTCTCCGATTCGCAGATGTGCCGTCAGAGGTTGTCACTTGTAATCTCTGATTATGATTAATAGAAATATCTTTTCCTGTCCAGTAATGTGTATTTGAATGAATATCGTTTCCATTGGAATATGTCAAATGCTTTTACATTATTGATTATATATGCTAGAATAAATCTAACACCATGAAATATAGTATGCTTGTATTGTTTACTTGTTGTTGAGTACGTGCTATAACAATTCAAGCTGAAGATTGGAAAGCTCAACGGGGATCTACTACAACCGTCCGGAATAAGGTACGAGGTTCGATCCTTTAGTGTTAGATTGTTTATTTCTACTGCATATTGGGAAAGATTGATTTCTGGAGTCTAGTTGTCTGTTGTGGTACCCCAAGCCATAGGAATTTCTCTCCGTAACAGCCTTGCTATATTCTCCCTTTGAGGGGAAGAATCATCATCATGGTCCTATAAAATAGGAGTCTCATGCTCCTCAGTCTTTCTATCACATTCAAGCTCTTTTGATCTCTTGAAAGAAGCTTCCTCATGGAAATTCACATCTCAATTAACCTCAATGTGTCTCTCACCAAGTACATATATTTTGAATGCTTTAGATATCTCACTATAGCCCACAAAAGTTCTCTTCTTGTGTGAAGGTTCCATTTTGGTTATCTTTTATTTTGGTATATGAACATATACTGGACACCCAAATATCCTCAAGTGTGAAATGCCTGGTTTCTCACCGGTGAACACCTATTCAGGTGTTTTCTATTCAAGTATGGAATGTGGACTTATGTTCTAAATGTACATAGTTGTACTAGTAGCTTCTTCCCATAAAGAAGCGGACATATCTTAATCATGTACCATAGATTTTGGAGCCTCACAAACAGTTCTAGTCTTTCTCTCTGCAACCCTATTTTATTGGGGGTTGTATGGAACCGTTGATTGTCTACAAATTCCTACATCACTACAAAACTCATTAAAAGCATTGGAATCAAATTCTCCTCCATTATCAAACTTCAAATCATGGATGTGCCAATTTGTTCAATTCTCTACTAAGGATTTATACTCTTGAAAATTACTGAAAGTTTCACTATTGGATTTCATAAAATAAATCCAACCCTTATGGGAGAAATAATCAATGAACAGTACATAGTAAAGATACCCACCGAAGGAAGGGGATGACATGGGATCACATACATCTGAGTGCATAAAATCTAAAATCCCTTCATATCTAGTATGGCTGCTAGGAAACTTCTTTTTAAAATTCTTTCCTAAAGCACATCCTTGACATACATTATCATGCTCAAAATAAAAAATAGGCATACCCCTCACCATTCATTGTAAACCAGGTAAACTAGGTAGTGGTCCGAAGTGGAGGTGGCCAAGCCTCATGTGCCATAGATCACATGGGTTTATAGTATGGTGTACCATGGATGAAATATAATTTACTGAGACCTTGTAGAGTCCTCCTTCCCGAACACCAATAACAACATCAATATCAATGTTTTGGTTCTTTGACCACAAGTATGCTTAATTCTCCATGAAGATAACTTGGAATCCCTTATCTTCAAGAACTAAGACTAAAAGTAGGTTCTTCTTTAGTCCTGGGACATAAAGAATGTCCTCCAGATGTAGTACATCTCTTGAAATCAGCTGGAAGTATGTGGATCCAACTCTTTGGATCGAATATGTAGAATTGTCCCCCAGCACTACCATGCATGCAAACTTCTTCTCCTTTAGTTTGGAGATTGTGCCCTTGTATCCTGACATGTGCTTAGATGCACCATTTTCAATCATCCATGTATCCTCACTTGTGATGAGAGATATGAATAGTGCCTAGACAAGGTAGTACTCCCTCCTTGTCTCTTTCTCCTCGGGTGCTTTATTTTGATAAGTTTCTTCTATGGAGGTAGAGCATGAGCCCTTCTCTTCTTTTCCTTGCATGGAAATCTCGAGCAAAGTGACTCGGATTTTTACTATAGAAACATAGAATATTTGATTTGTCAAAACTTTTATTGAACTCTTTATTATTTGCACGAGAGAACTTCTTCTTGGAATTGAATGGTTTCCTCCCTTTATTTGTTCTTGTCGCAAGGGAAATATTATCCTCTTTAGTGAACATTGTCTTGCTTTGGATGTGCCCCTTCTTGAATGCAAGCATGTCATAGTCTTTCAAAGTTGGGATGCTATTTTCTTATGTTTACTGAAGCCAACAAGGTCTCCCATGAGGAAGGGATCCCATCAATGGCGTTTTGAAGAAGGTCATCCTCATCTGTTACCACATTGATGTTTGTAATTTGATATTTCACTTCTAAAATATTTGTAAATAAGGATGTTACAGTCTCATCCCTCTCCATCTTCAGGTTGCACAACTTGTTCTTCAATGCCCTCTTTTGAGTGGAATACAAGTTCGTAAGCATTTCAAAAAACCCATTTGTCATCTTCAATGGTGTAATCACTGACATGAGATTGTCCTTCACATACTCATATATGATCCTCTTTTAGTTTTCTTTATTCTTCTTATAATTGACTCTCCTTGCATTGGTAGTAGGATCCTCTATCACCGAGGTCACGAATGTATCAAGATCATGTTCCTCCAAGATATCCAACACTCTTTCCTTCCATGTGTTGAAATTCGAGGTACCTTCAAGGCATCTTTCGATCAGACAGATCAATTTCATGGCTATAATATTTTGATCAACTCTTCAAGATCACGTAGGCTTTAATTTGTTTCACAAAACTAAGCTCCTTCATGCCCTATGCTCTGATACCATGTGAATGTTTGATAAAAATAGGAGATGCTTGAACTTTAAAACTTGTGTTAATCAATTACAATGTATATATATCTCATAAAACAAATCAGCCACATAAATCAATCAACCATAAGAGACCAGATATACCCTAGGAAAACCATCCAAACATGGAGGATGAAAAACCCAACAATTATTTGAGTATGATAAATAGATTTGCAAAGAGTGGTTTACAACACATAAGTAGATTTCCCAATAAGAGATATCACCTCAGCAGTAGGGAAGTGTTGATGGCCCGGGTTGTAGGTTGCTAGACAAACTACAAGGAAATTATCAGGAGGAGATAGTCCAACCAGAAAGGCTTCAAATGGATCCCATGCAGAGATGATTCTATCCCCAAGTTGTTTGATATAACTAACTCCTATGGATACAATGCCTCCATTGGCACAAGGTTCTTTTAGGTCCAAATGGATCTGCTCTTCCTCTAGGGAAGATCTAGGAGAGCTTTGCAATAACTGAGGACTAGACCGTCTAAGGAAACTGGGACAGTAGTTGTGGATAATTTTAAATAGAAGAATTAGATCTATAATTTGTGACAAGGAAATATTAACCCAACACATAGAAATATAAATTAGTCATGTTCTTTGCCAACTTTGAATGAAATTGAAACAATTACAATTGTACTGCTTTATCCAAAGGTAATATGTATCATAGTTACATATATCGTGTCAGTGAATATATCGCTGAGGGTCCGGAATGTAACTTATCGGCAGCAATGGCGAAAATATTGGCAAATGTCGTAAAGCATCAAAAAAATACAAAAATAACCATTTTTTCAAATTTTTTATCATCTAAAGCAACAACAACATCAAATAAACACATTGCTACATAAATATGAAAATACAACTAATATATAAGATGCATAAGATGTCAAATGGTGGATCATGATCACATATCAACTATAATTTATAAACTGAAAATATTGAAATATGTTTTTGATGTAATAATAGAAAATCACATCTAATGATCAAAATCAATGTCTCTCAAGAAATTAATCATCATGACTCATGAGGCATCTAGATACTACATAATACAATGATAAATAGTAGGAATCATTGATCCCCTCTACCCCTTTTATAGGCAAGGGGCACCACTCTTCCTCTGGAAGCAGTAGGGGGTACTGTAGGTGCTTTGGATGATTTAGGTGTCAAATTGGAAGCTCCAACTACTTAAGCTATGGTGAAAGGTCCAACTACTCTACAATTTTGATGAAACTTCTCATGTTTAATGAGAGAAGGGTACATTTTTATTAAGGTCATGATAAAATATTTCAATAGTCAATGCCACAAACATCAAGGTACATGGATGGGTTGATGTGCTTGATTAAATGCCAATCCCATACCCTCATACTTGATAAAATCCAGTGGAATTGTTGAAATCTTGAAATCCTAAAAACTATTAAGTCTCTTGAATTCTAAATGGGATCTAAAAAATTCTAATTTTTGCATATGAAGTCTAATGAAGTTGGAAAACTTGGAACCACTCTCAAACATCCTGAAAAAATTAATGGCAATGTTAAAAATTTAAGTAAAAGGATAGAAAATGAAAGTAAAGGAGAATGTCACTTTTACTCTAAGAATTTAATACTACCATTTATTACTTTACGAATTTAATATATTTAGTTTTAATAACCCTGCCAAAAACTTAACCCATGAATTTATTTTTCAAATTCCATGCAAATTTTTTTAGCAAGGCGATATTTTCCAAAATATCCCGATATATCACGACATATTGAATATATCGCGATATATTCAAAATGTCGAAAATATCACGATTTTTTAGTGGCGATATATCACCAAGGGGAATGACTCGCGATATATCGCAATATCGCCGATATATGTAACTATGATATGTATATAATTGTTCTACCAGAGTAATACTAATTCACAAATCATTATTGGAATAAGTGATTATTCAATGGTTGCAAATAATGGTATATGAATTAAATAATAATATCTATTTAATGCATAATCAACACATTAACATTGTAACGAAAAATCAATACAGTAATTAGTGTGTTCAATAAATAAGCAACATATAATCAATTTCTCAAGAAGATAAAAGAATAACCAAATTTCACTAAAGAAATTTAATGAATAGCCAAAAGATGACATAAGAAACAATGTAAATTTTATTGAAAATTGTAAGAAATTACAATCCTACAAAATCACAGAGCATCTATGGTCTGTCCTTTGTGGTTCTTTCTCCTATAGTCCTGTAGAGTTACACCCGCCAACCCCCCTTTGGGAGACATACCTTCTCTTTAAATAATTATTACAATATATTACAAAGAAAGAAAATCCTCCCAAGATATGGTGTTAAAAAATATAAATTTTAGGATTTGCAAAGGGAAGACTACCACTTTTCAATTACATCAAATAAATCATGTATATCATGATACTGGGCATGTTCAAGTTCCAATTGGGCCTTGCAAATCAAGAACTCGATCTCTATTTTCTTTACCTTTCCCCATTCTTGGAGGAAGAGGTCAATCCTCATCTACGATGTCAAATGTGACTCTATCAAATCCTTGATTTCAGCCAGGTAAACCTGATGAATTTGTTGAATCTGCTCCCCATTTGTTCTAGTTTGAGCTTCGGAGGCGGAGCATCTTCAATTGGATCCAATGGTGGAAGGTCCAGAAAACCTAGAAAAGTTTCTGAGGTGAACCATCTCTTTTTACAGGCCACCTTTCCATCTCGAATGATGGAATATACTAGTTCATAGACATTTTCCCATGTTTCTAGTGAAATCTGGATTCTTTTCATATTAATCTTGTCCAGGAATGGTAGATTGCCAGGTCTATCTCTGATGTATTTGTGTCAATCCACCATAGTGGCATAGGCTCTTGTTGCTTCATTCCTCTCTTGATTATGATCATAGAGGAGATCAGATTGGTGCTCGAAGGAATTATATGTCTCTTGCATCTCACTCAGCCCTTCAAAGAGACCAACCATTCGCTGATAAAGGTCATCATGAATTTTATAAGCCGACTGCTTGAATTCATCCTCTATGAACTTAGAGAATGAAGAATCAACAGATATAAATTGAAAATCTTTGAGTTATTCTTCAAGGGTGGCAATCCTTTGAGTATTTTTATCATTCAACCCTTGTGCTTCTTCAAGTTGTTGCTTGAGAAGATCATTCTGGTCGTGGAGTTTCTTCAGCTTATCTTCATACTCATTCTTTTTTAAGTCCTACAATGCCTTTTGGTGTTGTCCATTTGCATGTGCTTGATCCTGCTTAGACCTTTGCAGTTCTTGTTCTTTTTCTTCAACTTCCTTGTTTAGCAAGGAAACTGAGTCATAATTTGCTCCTGCTAAATCTCCTATGGAAGTTGCAGTCTCTAAAGCCTCCTGCTTAACATCATTGGAAGCTCTCTTCCATACGATCTGACTTGGCACTGAACCTTGCTTAAAGGTACCCTCTCTGGATATTTTGGATCCTTTTTTTACTAAAACGTTTTCTTTTATACTCCAAAAGTACTCCCCTAATGAGACAACTACATCATCACCAAAATTTGCCACTTCCTCTGTTGTTGAAATGGCTCCTTCGGAGATTGAGACTATAGGGGAAGGTTGTGAAGTGTCAAGGGTAGGGATTAACATACTGACTAAGGGAATAGTAGCAGAAGGTGTGGAGGAAGAAGAAGCGGGGGGTGAAAAGGTGGAAACAGGAACAGAAGTGATAGTTCCGTGAGAAGTGGTAGGGATAGAAGAGCTACTAGGTTGTGAGAATGATGAATGGGATTGTGAAGGTTTCAATTGGGTGGAGGTAGCAGACAACTCAAATGCTGCTGAAAATATGAGTAAAGTAGAAAAAGGAGTAGCAATAAGTATAGGTGATAGGATATTGCGGGTGTACCATTAGTAGAGTAAGAATCTGGGAGATATTAATCTCAGAAAAAAATATGTTCATGAATTACAGTTTCAAAAAGATCCCCAGTTGGTTGGGTTGTTGAAACAGTTGGTGGGAAGATGGTAGGAATTGTGATCGATCATACATAAGTGAAGGGAGAAATATCCTCCTCGAGATCACTTTCAATCTCCTGCACATCAATATCTAAAGGCGGTGATGGATCAACCTGTTGTATTAGATCAACTTGAAAAGGTGGTTGTTCTACCCTTTGCCTCTTTAGTGGAGGTTCTGGAGCTAATGCTTGTACCTAGACCTTTGGAAGGGTTTCCTCAACCTTTGTTCCTTTGGTTGTGGCAAAGAAACTACTACCTATGCTTCCACTTCTGAGCCCATTTTTTCTAATCTTTTCTTTATCGATGCTGACCTTAGTAGGGCCTGGAGAGTAGATGAAGGTTGGGATCTTTTGGGATATTCAACAACAGAATTTCCCTTATCTTTTGACTGATCAAAAGGAGTAGAAGAAGTGTTGGCCAATGACTCCTTTTCTTCCCTTTCAGCTGATTTTTTTTGGCATTCTCTTCCATACTCAATTGAAGCTTTCTGTAGTGTAACACCTTTGTTTTGATCCCCTTCTGATGTTGGAAAATGAAACTTTTCTCTTGAGGGGAAGGGACTCAGTTTACCACTTTTGAAAATTCATTGGACCCTTGGTAGATTGAGTCATTGGGGTCTTTCTGATGGACATAAGTGGTCTTCATGTGTTCTTGAACAAAATGATTGGCCAAGAATGACTTAGAGTCATGCATTCTTTTGGGGGCCTCCCCTAAGTTCATTATAATGATGGCCTTACCAAGAATGGAAGCATGTGTACAATTATGTAAAGTCAAGAATCCCAAAATGAGGGGAAATTTTGGCCAACCCTTCCTCTTGGTTGTTGTAAGTTTTGGAAAGACTCCATCAATAACATTCTGAAAAGAGATTTCCTGCAGCATCATCCTATCTGGTACTATCATGGGCAACGAATGAACAATATTGTTTCCCCGAATTCTGATGTAGGCAAAATATTCACCCACATACCAAGCCCCCATGGTGGAGATCAGTTCCTTCGCTCTATCGGAGAATGTAGGGGCATCCCCTTTGAATTTGTTTTGGTACATCGAACCAATGAAATGGTCGTCGATGTCACAGATGAAGAGGACACAATTTTCCTCCTGTAGATTCGAGTAGTATATATGGACAGGGGGTGAAGTCCTTGTCCAATTCCATCCCATAGCTGGGAAATGAGATATTGCACAAAATATGCCCATAACATAGGTCGACGGATAAAATGAGGGATTTCTGGATGCTATATTTTTTTGGTACTTCTCGATGGCCTCCTTCAAAATGACTAACAGTTACTGGGCCCAATTGAAGGATTCCCCTATAGTAAGGACATGATGGGCGAGGGGTGCTCATTCCACTTAAAACATTGTACAGTTCAGCAAACTGTACAATCTGCATATTATCGTTGCCAACAGGGAAAATGACTCCCTAAACCAAGAGATGGGATATGAGTTGTCAGGTTTGCGGATGAATTCTATAGGGTTATCCATCCACAATTTTATAATTTCGTCAAAATTATATTGAGTCGCGGAAGCTTCAAGAAATTACTTATTAAGCAATTGTTGTGGTGGGTTGAGTGTGTATTCTCTTGCAAACACCTCTAGGAGAAAAGAGGCCAAATGGGTATATGCGTGATCATGAAAAGAGTGGTCCTTGGGGTTTTCGTGGTCAAGTTCCCACTTAATCGGATCTGTATAGGGAATGAATAGAGGTATGGTTCCTATGAAGTGTATTTGTGACTTGCTTATGTCACTGTAAGCTGACTGGTCATGAGAAATAGCAGTGAAATCATCATTATCAAAGATGGCGTAAATTCGAGACCAATCTAGGTGATAGGCTTCTCACACCCACCCGTTAGTGTCATAAAAAATCCCAGCATTAGGGTCTTTGTTCTCTTGCTCGTTGAAAGTGGTTTGGACCTTGTATTTCTTGCAATAGTTGTAGGCCAGGAGGTAGATTTTGGTAAGAATTTGCGGCAGAATAATCAAATTTTACCCAAGATAAAAATAACAAAATTAAACCGCTAAGAATCAAGAGATTCAGAAAACTTACCGATAAACAGCTTGAAAGCACAAGGATTTGTGTACTCGGTGAAAATTCACAACAAAATCTTTGCACAGATAAAAATTGCAAGTTAAAATGATGAAAATGTCATAAAATTCGAATGATTTAAATTACCCAAGTCCAACGGTGAAATTGATCTAAGTAGTAGATTTCAAAAAGATCAATGGTCGAGATCACAGCTGGAAATGGAATTGCGGAGATGAACCTTAACCAACTTTCTAAATTTTGATTTCCATGATCCGCAATCTACATTGTAGGTTGCAGAAATGTGGGATCATATTTGCGACCAAAAATTGATTTCTTGGCTTCCGCAATCTGCATTGCAAGTTGTAGAATTGCAAAAGTGCGATTTTGCAATTTGACTATTTATTGAGTTTCTGATTTCTGCAATCCGCATTACAGGTTTCGGAAATGAAAAAAGATGAAATTTTATTACGATAATATTTTCCGACACTCGCAATTTGCATTGTGGGTTGCAGAAAAGAAACAATGACAAATAAAATAAATTTTCAATATCCGCGTTTACGAGTTGCTGATTGCGGGAAAACAATCTTTAAAACCTCCAAAAAATGACTTATGCAATCCATGTTTGCAGGTTGCGGATTGCGGGAAAACAATATTCAAAACCTCCAAAAAATGACTTTCGCTATTCGTGTTGCAGATTGTGGAATGCGGGTTGCAGAAAAGCAAAAATGAAAAATAAAAGAGGTTGCTTCCACAATCCACAAAACCAAAAAAAACAAGGCTTCGATGCAAATTTATTCAAAACCAAAACATGGAAAGACATAGCACTTGTTGCACCTGGAAATTCCACCATAGCTTGTTTGCCTGTCAGAGAGCTTGACCTGAGACACCTTGGTTAGCTTTTTTCCATATTTTTTAATCGTAGCACCTTTCTCATGTTTTGACAGAGCATCGACGGTGTTGTCTGTAGTGGATCTATAAGCATCGGTCCACCTTTTCTTTGACAATAAGTTAGGTCAACACATTTACCCCTTCTGCTCAATGCGTCGATAGACCAAAAAGAGGAAAAAAGAAAGTTCTGGAAGCTTCCTTGCGGAAGCCTCCATGGAGTCACTTCCTATTTACTTGGGAGAGGTGGCATTCGCCTCCCTCACTTGTTGGGATCGCCTCCTATCCATTCCCCAAGTCAATCTCTTGTGTTTTGGGCCTATAAATGAAGCCTTTATGATGTGAGAGAGAGAGGCCAAAATAAAGTACCCTTATGTTGTTGGATTGAAATCCGAGTTAGAGGCAAGATAGAGTTGGCTTGTATGTGAAGAGATGCTCATAGTTTTGAAGGATTGTAGATTTTGTGTATAGGTTGAAGATATCAACATCAGGGCTTGGTTGTGACTTTACTCTCTCATTATTAATACAAAAGTATTCCCCTTTCCTATATTTGATGTGTTGTTAATTTCAATTAAATATTATTAGATTCCTTGATCACTGATATAAGTAATTGATTTATCATGATGTTCTCACTTTGTGTGTTTGTCTTTTGATCTATTTTGCAGGTATTGAACGTTGCAAGAGCTTTTGGAACAAAGACAAAGAGACTTAGGTCTGAGGTATGGTTTATTTTATGTTTTTTAAATTAATTACTTAAGGAAAGGATACGATGTTGTACTCTTTTGTTCTACACTTGTAACTTACAAGGTAGAGGAACAAACGGTGTCCGCACTGATTGCATAATTCATGATAACATCACTACAATAACCATGAATAAAACCCATAAGTAAAAATAATAACCTTAGAGGTTACCTTAGTGACGAATAAATGGGGCTCCCATTTTAGCAACTGAAACGTGATATGTTGTTGCCAACAACAAAAGGTGACTCGCTGGGGAGAATAGTTATATTTTTACAAATCACCTTAAGAATTTCAAACAAGACATGTCAATTAGAAAAATATTTGAGTTTATAATCAAAAGTGGGTTCATAAGAGTACAACCAGATCTAGTAGAAGTAATTTTATATAATTGTCATCTTCGCATCCAAAATCATTGATAATGATGCTCAGCAGATAAAAGAGGCTCAAAAGCAATAAGGTATTCTTATAAGCAAAAATGTAAGCAGAGGAGGAAAGTTTGTAATAAACCTCTAGGAAACCTTGATCTATTTCAATAATATCAAACCAGTAACCACCTTGAATGCGGATTGTTAATTAGTGATTGTATTCCTCAACACACACACACACACACACACATATATTTTTTTTTGACATCGAGAAAACAACAACTTGGTTGAAATAAGACCATTTCCCTAGTAAGGTGCAATGCCATTCACAAATCCTACCTAGAAACTAAACAAGATAACTGTCTCAAGAGACTCCTTGTCTTTTAGTTTTTACACTAAAAGCAATTACCATGGCTTGGTAACCACCTGCCAGTAATTCCAGTCCAAAGTAGGACCCATGAACATGGTCAGGATGGCTTGTGATAAGACCCCCTGTCCTTGAATACAATAAGTTGTAGTTAAAACAAACAAAACAACATTATTTACAATGTAAATTGAAAGCCATTACCCTGGCTTGGTAACCATCTGGCGGTAATGTCATTCACTAAACATCTCTATGAACATGATAGGTTGGGTTGTGATAAGACCCCCTATCTTGCAATTTACAATTATTTAGGAGAACTTTTATTCAGTTTCAAGGTGATCAAGGTGAAATCATAATAGAACAAAGGTTGAGGAGGCTATAAAGATTTACTTCCAATCACCAATGAGATATCTGACAGGAATACCAAACTACTCCTAAAGGTTCAATCATCATTGTGAGGGTTTATAATGATAGTGATTTCAGGAAGGAAAGACTCAAATCTAAAAAGTTTGCATAGATCTTTGATTGCATTCCCATGAAAGCACTATTTTGGATATAAACCGCGTAAAGGTGTTCCAACATATCCAACTTGAAATTTCTCATTCATAAATATTAAAGATGAACTAATCACCAACTGTAGCCAATTACTATGTTAATACCATGTTTTGTGAAAAAAAAAGGAAAACCAAAAATAAACAAGAAAAGGCTAACCAAAGGAAATGCACCTATAAAGGAAAACCAAAAATAAACAAGAAAAGGCTAACCAAAGGAAATGCACCTATTTATAGATAAGAAAAATCTTACCTCAAACAAAGTACTTATTGAGGAGCTGGATGTTCACTAGATAGGTCTAAGAAAAACCTTCCAGTGTCTGCAACCAAACAGTACCAAGGACAAGATTTTATGTAATAGTGAATGGCCCTAACCACAAGCGTTGAAACTTAGTATAATCAATTTTGTCTTTGTGAGGTTTGTCCCATTTCAGTACCAAATCCCTAAACTAAAAATCATAGTAAGTCGAAGACTTCTCATCAAACCACCTCTTAACTAATTGTTGATGTTGATACAATTTATTTCTAGATTTATTTCTCTCCTCTTCTAATTTAAGCAATGTATCAATTCAATTTTGAAGAGGAGAGGATCCATCATCCTCTAAGAAATATTGAGCTAAATGCAATGATGGAAGGAGGAGGTTTGATGGTAGGATAGATTCCTTGCCATAAACAAGGAAATAAGGAGAGTTCCCAATGGAAGCTTTAGCATTTATGTGATCTTCCCATAGGGCATCAAAGAGCTTGGTGTGCCAGTCTTTATGATGTGTAGCCATAGTTTTCTTTAATATGTTGATAATTTTTTGATTGGAAGCCTACTAATACATTCCCTTGTGGGTAATAGTTTGCAGAATACTTCACTTTGATCCCCTTTTCAAGAGCATAGTGTGTAAGATCAACATAATTAAAATAAGATGTGTTATCAAAGACCAGAGATTTAGGGACTCCAAACCTGGTGACAATATTACTCTCTAGAAAAGATACAACTGAGTTTGTATTAGCAACTCTAAGGGGAATTTCTTCTAGCCACCTAGTAAAGTAGTCTGTTGTAGTTAGTATATACTTATTCTGCAAACAAGAGGGAGGCATAATAGGGCCAACAAAATCCAATCCCCATTGCTGAAATGGAAGCTAGACAGTAACAAGATGGAGGGGAAATGATGGTTTCTTTACCTTACTAGCACATCTCTGGAAGACGTCACATTTTCTAGAAAAGGTATGTGCATCTTTAAACAATGCAGACCAGTAGTAGCCAGTTCTCAAAACCTTGTGTACGGTTGTTTCTCCTTAAAAGTGTCCCCATGCATGTAATTCAAATAGGAGATTGTCAACTTCTTATTTTTCTAAACACTTGACAAAAACACCATCATAATTCCTTCGAAAAATCACATTATCAATGAATTGGTAAGGTGTTTCCTTTAAACTTAAAATTCTACGCTTCATAAAATCTAATATCGGAGGAGCATACCCATGTGTAAGATAAAACTTGATATCATCATACCATTCGAAAGATGGAGCACAAATAACATTAACTGTATCTATAGGCATATCTTCTTTTTGTATCCACTGGTGTCCCTGCTCTAGATCGTTTGATTGGGAATCCAGCAAGCATAAGCCTTGCCCTTTGACAATTTTGTCAGGCTTGATATCCAAGTCATATTCCTGAAGCGCGGTCATCCAATGGGCTCGCTTCTCTCCTAGTTCTTTCTAAATCAGAACATTTATTATAGCTACATAGGGGACAATCACCTTCATTTTAGATTTCAATAAATAAGGCCTAAAATGTTTGACAGACTAATAAAAAGCATAGGATTATTTATCAATCTGTGAATAGTTTAATTCAACCCCTTTAAATGTGGAGCTCATGAACGAAATCGGTATCTCTACATCCTCTACTCGTTTCTGGGTCAAAACATCAGCATAAGAAAAGTCGGTGGAAAAAGAGTACAAAATGAAATCCTTGTCAAAATATGGATACATTAATGTAGGAGCATCAATAATATCTTTCGTAATATTTATAAATGCATCCTTTTGAACGTTGGACCATTTAAATGAAAACGAAGAGATGTGATATGATTTGTCCAAGGATGCATCCTTAAAAAAAATATTATCCACTTTTTTGAGTTTGCATTGATACTTTGAGAGGGGTTTCTACATATTGGTATCCTAATACAAATTTCCAACCTCTAGGCCTATGGGTTTTTGTTCTTATTAGTCATTAAGATATGTTATCTGTGTTGTAGAAATAAATTTAATTACTTGTGTTGACTAGTTAACATCATACTATTATAGGAGGACAACATGGTCAAGACACATAATGCCTCAAAATACCCACAATCATCACCTAGGGAAAAGTTCAATTGGATCAATCCAAACACCTTTGTGCAATGGATACTTCTCTTCTTACTTGAATTAGGTGCCTCCTACTTACCTTGATTAGAGTTGGTGCAATGGTGGAAATACCTTGGGAAGAGGAGAATAATCAATAGGATGTTATTTTAGAAGAGCCACAAATTCTCAGGAAATAAGAGTAGTTGCCTCATGTTAGCACAACCAAAGAATTACAAAATGTGTGCCTGCTCAATTTAGCAAGAGATCAAAATGGGTAAAAAATGTGTGCCTCCTCAATTTAACAAATTCTTTTGCTCATTGAGAGTGGTTTTGGACCTTGTATTTCTTGACATAGTTGCAAGCCAGGAGGTAGATTCTGGTAAGAATTTGGAACAGAATAATAAAAATTTACCCAAGATAAAAATAACAAAATTAACCGCTGAGAATCAAGAGATTCAAAAAACTTACCAATAAACAGCATGAAAGCACAAGGATTCGTGGGCTCGGTGAAAATTCACAACAAAATATTTGCATAGGTTAAAATGATGAATGGGTCATAAAATTTGAACGATTTAAATTACCCAAGTCCAACGGTGAAATAGATCTAAGTCGTATATTTCAGAAAGATCAATGGCCGAGATCACAGTGGGAAATGGAATTGCGGAAATAAAACTTGACCCGCTTTTTAAATTTTGATCTCCGCAATCCGTAATCCGCGTTGCAGGCTATGGAAATGCAAAAAGATATTTTTGACCAAAATTTGATTTCTTGGCTTCCACAATTTGCATTGCGGGTTGCGGAAGTGCGATTTTGAAATTTTATTATCTATAGAGTTTCTGATTTCCGTAATCCGCATTGCAGGTTGCGGAAATGAAAATGATGAAATTTTATTACGATAAGAATTTTTGACATCCGTAATCTGCATTGTGTGTTAAGGGTTGGAGGAAAGCAAAAAAGAAAAATAAAAGAAATTTTCAATATCCGCAATCCATGTTTGTGGGTTAAGGATTGCGGGAAAACAATCTTCAAAACCTACAAAAGAAGGACCTCTACGATTTGCATTGCGGAAAAGCAAAAATGACAAATAAAAGAGGTTGCTTTCGCAATCCAGAAATCCACAAAAAACAAGGCTTCGATGCAAATTTATTCAAAACCAACCCCATGAATAAAACCCCATAGGTAAAAGTCATAACCTTAGAGCTTACCTTAGTGACGAATAAATGGGGCTCCCATTTTAGCAGCTGAATGGGGTATGTTGTAGCTAACAACATGAAGAGAGATCCATACAACTGTAGTTTTGAACTTTCCATGTGCCCAACACATTAATAACAAGACAAATCATCAAGCATGCAAACAATAGTGAATGTTTGCATCATTAGGTTCTTCTAATGCATCATGAATGCACCCTCAAGCACTAGTGCCAAGATGGCACTTAGATTTCTCCTCCATGAAGATATGCACCCTCATTTCATAACTGAGAGTTAACTGAATTTAATTGAATGTGAAATGTATGAACTAATTGTCAATTGATTCAACTGAATGTGAACTAACAGAACTAAACTCAATTATTAGCTGACTATTTGAACACAATTTTAGGAGACTAATAGATTGTCTTTTAGTGCTCCACATTCAGTGTCATCCATGCACAAACACTTTCCATGAATCAAGAAGAGATTTCTTGTTTAACTAAATCTTGTTGCGCCGAGAGGCGCTCTACAGCCCAGTATGGGGGAGATCTTGTTAACATGTTGGCAAAAAATAATAGTGAAAGTGAATATTATGGGAGAGATCTTGTCACGTGATGTAACGTTACTAACATGTTGTCAAAAAATAATAGTGAAAGTGAATATTATGGGGGAGATCTTGTCACGTGATGTAACGTTACTTAACATGTCGGCAAAAAATAATAGTGAAAGTGAATATTATGGGGGAGATCTTGTCACCTGATGTAACGTTACTAACATGTCGGCAAAAAATAATAGTGAAAGTGAATATTATGGGAGAGATATGTGATGTAACGTTACTAACATGTCTGCAAAAAATAATAGTGAAAGCGAATTTTATGGGAGAGATCTTTTAGCCATTCTCATGTAGATCAATAAACTCTGATCTAAAAATACATATTACAAAATGGAGAATTGTTCCTAACTAGATGAATATTATGCAGTAATCCATGATCCTTAGGACCGGGGGAAAACATGTCTCTGTCATGGAATCCATTAGTAGCTAAAGCAATTCGTAGTCGAAGAATGTCTACTTGCGTTTTCCCCGGTAGGCAGCTGATAATTGCTATAAAAAGTATCAACTTCAAGATTTTCTGTACAAGTTTCTGCAGAGATTAGCTCAGAAGATGGACTCTTGGAATTTGTGTGCCTCTGCTTCTCTTTTGTAGGCTTCCTGGTGAGTTTTTGAACAAGAGAACGAAAGTTTTGTGGGTCCGTTTTGATAATATTGGGTTCATAAACATACACAAAACGTATCTTTGGAGCGATAATATTCTTGTGCTGCAAATATTTTTTTGATCTTCGTTCATCATTTGCAGCAGAGTAAGAGTCGGAATTGGCGGCCAGCATCGCAGATTCTGATCTAGACTTGGGTGCAACTTCAGCCATGTTGGAATTTGTCATAATCCCTGCTAATGTTTGAGAACAGTCGATCATGGAGAATGAGGGGATTTTAATAGCTCTGATTCTTTCGAAGATGAGAGTTTTGATCAGCTTCTAAGATATAAAATTGCCTTCTCCTTTCTGGATTGTAGATTCCCTTCAACTTCTGATCAACTGCACCAATGCCACTTATAACCAGATTTCCAGCTAATCTGAAGATAAGTTCTGGGAAGTACAGATGAATTCCAATGAAGTAAATTCAATCTCTGAATTGACCAATGAAATCATATGTTTATGCCCATGGTATTTAGATTATTCTATTTGGCAATGGTTCGTATTCAGATTGTGCTGTGTATATAGGTTTTGAATTGGCTCTTCGCTGATAAGCATTAGGTAGTTTTGTGAGCATGCACTGTCTTATCTTGTCCCATCAATCCCACGTTTTGTTTTGGAAGTAGGCAGGGAAGCTCGTAACACTAAGAAAATAAAAATCTTATTCTTGACCACTCTGTCGGTGTCATGGTTTGTAAAATTCTTATGCTTGAGCCCAGTGTGGGTGTCATGGATGGGTAGCTAATAATGACAGATCTTATTTGTACTATGTTGAATGAGATTCCAATCGATCTTAATAATATCTCAATAGGCTAATGGCGTTAAGTCAAACTCTTATGTAAGAGAGTAACTTTCACAGATTTTGTAGTGAATGTCTCATTTTTGGAATTCGTATGTATTGTCCAAGTTTAAATTTTCCAGTCAACTGTTTTATTTTACAATTCCAGTTTTGAATTCTTGTGAGTTGATAGTCAACCTTTTTATTGCGCCCAAGGCACTTTACAGCTCAGTATGGGAGAGATCTTGTAAGGTTACGTAACGCTATTTTTATTAATAACAAATATTTTTTTTAATTATAAGCCAAAATAAATGTTGACCAGAAAAACCACCTAATATGGCGAAGATGTTGTAATATTCCTACCTAACAAAACAATAAAAAAGTAAAAAATTAATTATCTTAAAAAAAGGGAAGATGTTGTAATATTACTACCTAACAAAATAATAAAAAAGTAAAAATTTAATTATCCCTAAAAAAAATGTGGATCAGGAAAAAAAGCACAATATGGGGGAGATGTTGTAATGTTCCTACCTAAGAAAATAATAAAAAATAAAATTGTGAATTATCCACAAAAAAATGTTGGCGTTGCACATGGTTTTAAAATCATGTGCATGGTTTTAAAACCATGTGCACATGGTTTTAAAAGTGTTTGCAAGGCCTTCTAAACAACCCATGGTTTTATTGTAAATGGTTTTGGAGGGCCTTCCAGATGGTTTTAAAACTATGTGCAAGGCCTCCTAAACAAGCCATGGTTTTATTGTACATGGTTTAAGAGGGCTTTGCAAATGGTTTTAAGACCATTTGCAAGGCCTTGCATATGGTTTTAAAACCATGTATGGGGAAATGTTGTAGGGTTCGTTCCTAACAAAATAAAAAATAATAATAAATACTATATGTGGGCCATAAATAATATTAAATATTAATAATGATAATATTATATGTGGACCTTACCTAAAAAGATGTGTCTTTTGGTTTGAATCAAATCAATGGATACCTAAGAATAGATTTGATCCCTCTCGAAGAAGAGATTTGATCCCTCTCGGCGCTTAATAGAGCCTAGGATTTGGATCTACACTGGTTTTATTACAACTAAGACTTCATTGAATCCTTTACAAATCAAGTTCACTTGGAGGCATACATGGGAATTCGAATCCGTTCTCTTTCTATATGCTTTATCTCATTATCATTAATTATTATTGCATGGTCCACATGTGTATTAATTTAATTAACAATCCTACCATATCGTACCTAGAAGAATTGTTCCACATACTTATGATCATATATATTACCTCGATTCATATAGTCACAAGCTAAAGTAAATCACTCTAGGGATAGTTAATGCCTAAAGGATACTTGTAGCACTCAGTGACCATGACTAGTAACCTATCACATAGTATAATCACCTAAATGAGAACTTCATTAGGATCATGACTTGATACAACACAAGATCATATAGTACTAGCATATCACCTCAACTAAAGAGGATAGACATAGGAATTCATACAACACAATGTCCTAACTTGATACAACACAAGTATACTGACTTGATACAATATAAGTCCTTGATTGATATAACACGAGTCTAGAGAATGACTCATGATGTTGTACATTTAACAAAACTACCTCCTTCGGATAAGTTCTTACCTTATTTTCCATAATTACTTACTTGTGGCATTGCAGTTGCTCAAAACCCCCAAGATCAGTCACCTTTTATTAGTATTCGATGTTCAACTCACAACACCAACCTCACTACCTCACACAAAGTGGATAGGTCCAAGGTGGTGACCCTAGAACCAATGTGGTTTCAACCGATTAATGGTGTTAACATGGATCTCTTATATAACCAAATATCGTACATAGGGTAGTAATTCCATATACGTTATTCATATTCTATCATGATTTCAGTCCCTTGGGTTAAGGAATAAAATCCATTAATATGAAATTTGTCCATTATCTAGAAAAATACTTCCTATGAACCACTCCACAAATAGCTCCAAAGTTATTGTTTCATAAAAAACCCCTATTTTCTATTTCAAATTATGCCACCATATAAGGCCATGTCTTTTTGTTGAAACATGGCCAACTAAACATTTTTATTTAAGGCATGCTTCCATAGACCAAGGCTTCATATCATCCTTTTACCCATTTTGATCTCTTGTTAAATTGAGGAGGCACACATTTTTTAATTCTCCGGTTGTGCTAACATGAGGCAACTACTCTTATTTCCTGAGAATTTGTAGCTCTTCTAAAATAACATCCTCTTGATTATTCTCCTCTTCCCAAGGTATTTCCACCATTGCACCAACTCTAATCAAGGTAAGTAGGATGCACCTAATTCCAATAAGAAGAGAAGTATCCATTGCACAATGGTGTTTGGATCGATCCAATTGCCCTTTTCCCTAGGTGATGACTGTGGGGATTTTGAGGCATTATGTTTCTTGACCATGTTGTCCTCCTATAATAGTATGATGTTAACTAGTCAACGCTAATAATTAAATTTATTTCTATAACACAAATAGCATATCTTAATGACTAATAACAATGACATCCCATAGGCCTAGAGGTTTGAAATTTGTGTTAGGATACCAATATGTAGAACCCCCTCTCAAAGTCTCAAAGCAAACTTTAAAAAGTGGATAATATTTTTTTTGAAACAACTATAGGAGGATTAACATTAGTCAATACAATGTCAATATCATTGAACACTAGCCTAGTAACAACTAGAATTACCTTTCCACAATTCAAAACATGATAACATGACTAAACCAACACAACCCTTCCCTTTACACACTACACCAGTTTTTCCAAAATGTTGGTATCACTTTAGTTAGGTAGTTGATGGAAAACTCATCGACTAGCATTTGTTTGGCAGTATTTTATTAATATTACATGTGATACCCCATTGTTGGTCCACACTCACATATATTTATCTGAAATGCTTTAGCCAATCAACCTCCCCATGAGGTATTCTCTCAATAAGCCAACTATAGTTGATGCAATCATAGGGTATGGTATCTAGACTTGTTCCATGCATAATAATGAGAGTCTCTTTTAAAAACAATTACAATTGGAATACAAGTTGACTATGGTCTCACCTTCGAAGGCCGGGTCCACACTTACTTACCTATAGGTATGAAGTTCAAAAGACTTTCATATAAGTACTTAACATCAAATGATGAGGCTTAATTGAAGAATAAAATACATAATCCTATCTTAATAAAGTGGTTGTCATCCATGTGAATGGCATAGATTTCATATCACTAGTGTCATTGATCTTTATTTATTTACTCCCATCCCGTTTTTAATTATTCATGAGAAGGGGCAAGCCTCACTCCCATATTGATTCTAAATTCCACTTGTCATGGATAACTATTAACATAATTGTTGTAGTCACAATTATAAACCACAACTTACATCTATAAATGAATAAATGATTAAACACTACTCTTATAAAACTAGGATAAGATCAATTACTAACCAATCCTCTTAGAAAACTAGGGTAAGATAAATGACTAAACACTACTCTTAGTAAACTAGGATAAGATAAATGACTAGACAATACTCTTAGAAAACTAAGTTGAAATGAATTTAAAATCCAAACTTATTTCATAGTGTTAAACTTCCAACTCAACTTAATTGTTTAATACTCGATCAACAAAAATATTAAGAATATATCATTAACTTAAGCTAATGCAACACTCTTTAAAAAAATGCACTCGCATTTTATTATTATTATTCTCAAACCTTTAAAACCCAATCTCTTCGTCCTTTGCTTTTCTTGAATCAGATAAACTTAAGATCAACAACAAGAAGCACGACAAACCTTTTAGAAGGGTCACTCGAACACTCTTAGGTTTTAGGAGAATTACCAAATCAAAACATAAAATAAAGTTAGATTGATTTAGAATAGAGTACCAAAAGGTCAAATGGTTATACAAAATAAAAACAATAAAAATAATAAGGTTAAGTTATCATAGCAAAGGTGGTCATGGCACTACAAACAATAAGGGCGCTAGGATCAAAGGAATACATAAGACCATAAGTCAACTAGAGGGGTCACAACAAAGTGGTATGGCAACTCCCTTACCCACAAGACCAAAGTGTATCATCTAGGTGGGGAAACAACCCTTTTACCCACAAGACCAACAAGACCAAAGACTTTAATATTTTCTCTCTCAAGGTATATTGTCCACGTGTGTTTCATATATTCTTATCATCACTGTATAAGGAAGATCCAAACTGGATGTGATCCTCTGGTCCTCCATACTGCTCCTAAGGGTTAAGTGCTAGCGACATCATCAAGGGGTGGCCAGTCCCTTGAGAAACAACCTAGCAATAACCGTTTAGGAGAAGAGGACATCACACATCATCATCTTGGATCCACCTGGTTAACTTTACCAAGTATTTACCTGCAGGAACTACTTGGTCCCAGACCAAGAAGTCTCAACCTCAACCTGCAAGATCTACTTGGTCCCAGACCAAGAAGTCTCAACCTCAACCTGCAAGATCTGCTTGGTCCCAGACCAAGAAACTTCCTGGTCCCACACCACGATACCCTAGAGGCATGTAGGGGCCCTAAACACATGTTAGAAACTTTGCCATGGCATCAAACTGCTTGGTCCCAGACCAAGAACCCTAGGAGACTACTGGGGGGCCTAGGGTACCTTCTTCAGAAACAACCTAGCAATAACTGTTTAGGAGAAGAGGACATCACACATCATCATCTTGGATCCACCTGATTAACTTTATCAAGTATTTACCTGCAGGAACTTCTTGGTCCCAAACCAAGAACTCTCAACCTCAACCTGCAAGATCTGCTTGGTCCCAAACCAAGAAACTGCCCGGTCCCACACCACGATACCCTAGAGGCATATAGGGGCCCTAAACACATGTTAGGAACTTTTCCATGGCATCAAACTGCTTGGTCCCAGACCAAGAACCCTAGGAGACTACTGGGGGGCCTAGGGTACCTTCTAGGGGCTTACTCTACCTGGTTCACCAACCAGGAACCCTAGTTAACTGACTAGGGTACCATCCTCCCTGAGAATGGGTCTGGCACCTGCACTATCTTTAACATATAGACGAGGCTATACATCCAAAATCAGCATTTATAAATAAGGCTATTTGTGCTGAAAATGAAATAAAACCTGAGCTAAAGACATGATGCTTGTCCATCCCACCCTCATTCTCATCCACATCTTAGTCGACAAAAATAGAACATGATGCTTGTTCAACAGAAATAATTTGGATTTCACAACTGGGCCATGGCACTTGTGCAGAAATGATGCTTGTTCAGCGGAAAATGTACATTTTTCACTGATCTAATATAATTTGGATCTTTTTAGTTACCAAAATAAATAGTTTACATTCTGTGTTTTCTAATTCCAAAGAATATACTATCAACTACATATTATTACTGCTTGGAGGATCGCAAGGAATATGATCAACTACATGTTATTCCTTGGATGTCAATTGAGCCTTAGTTCGTTGGTGAGGTAGATGGAGTATAAAGCTGCCCACCACATTTTCATTTCCAGTGCGGCCTCCATCTTCTTAATGGCATTTTTGAAAAGATGAGGCTAGGTGCCAAATCTGTTGATTATGAAAGAATAGTCATCCTTAGTTACAAAACTGAAAGCTAGCAAAATGATGCACAGCAGTTTATTGGTACTAAACCTGAAAGCAAACGCACGTTAGCCTGCAAACAAATCAAACCAGCACGGAAATTCTGAAATAACATGGCTTTTTAACAGGAAAAGTACATTTGGGAACTTAATTCTACCTTACTCGAAATTTTTGCGGTGTGATACTTAAAGGACTAAAGCCTGATTGGAAGGTTAATTTCTTCCCTAAATTGACATAAAGAAATAAAATTGACATGCTTAGCAACAGAATGTATAATATCAATTACCAGAAGTTGAATCTAACAAATTATATACCAGTGCCTAAACATATATTTTTTATTTAAGCTTCAAAAGCTAACTGTAAATGTCTCCAAAACTAGCACTGCTTTTGGATCGAAATCAACCGGTATTTTGTTAAAATACAGACCCTCATCCTCATACTTCCTAGGTTTGTTGTAGATCGGTGATTTTAAGCCATTCTCCAAAGAATTTGGTCATAACAGATTAAAATATTAATAATTTTATTCAAGGATGAAGTTTAAATTACAAAGTGTTGAATTCGGACCTTTCAAAAAATTCAAAAAGGTATTTTAGAAACACAGGTCATGCCAAATTTCATAGAAGAATGTGTGTCCATGCTATACCAAAAAATTTCCCCCTTCAGTGTTAATCATAGGTGGTATCATCTCATCAGTTGAACTTTCCAGATCCCCAACAATGGTACAATACTACGAGCTTAATTTCTATTGAACTCTTGTATTTCCTAGCTACAACAAATAGAACATTTCCCTTCAGTTGAACCTGCTTGCTTTTCACGGTTACTCCCTGTTAATTTAGAATATTCTCTTTTGCTACAAGTTTCTCTGCCAACTCGCTCTAGCAAAAGTTTTATAATTGCTCTGATCGTTTTCATTGATGTTTAAACCATTCATATGATTTCTTTGTTTCTCTGATGTTGTGTTTGGTTTTAACTCTTTGCCCCAGTAAACTAAGACACCAGTGACCCGATTCTTATCCATATCCACATTTTGTAATACAACCACAAGCCCGAAATCTTCTCACAGATCTAGTGAACTATCAACCATCTGAAATATGTTATGAAACTTTAGACATGCAACTTAGCTGACAATATCATTGCTTTGTGCTTTCCCATGATTTCTAACTACTTGAATTTTCTGTCATGTTTACATGTATATGTGTTTCCTGCATAATCTTTTCTGACAGAGTCAGAAACCAATTATGAAATGAAACTATCTTTTGCGATGACAAACTCTTTATGAGCTCCCAAGACAGTAGACGTGGCCTCCAATTTGAATCCTTCGATAGCAATCTGATAGCTCCATTTTCAATCTGTTCGTAGACATTATTTCTACACTGAAGAGTTAACATTCATTCCAAACTCTTCCACAAGAGTTCAAAATAGAGTTCATGAGAAAAATAATTCTGTTTTATTACAGTGAATTGTACAGGTACATATACATCAATGGATCAATTTCCAGATCCTACAATCGAGCTGCCGATCCTACAGTCATGATGCAGATCCTATAATCAACCTGCTGAACCTACAAAAGGATAGGAAACAGACATCTACAGGATAGGAAAGAATCATAGAGAGAATAGAAAAGAATGGGTAAGAATAGGAAAGAATCAGTTCATATCGCAACACTCCCCCTCAAGTTGGTGCATAGATGTCACACATGCCCAACTTGCCCAAAAACTTTGAGAACACTCGACTTGAAATTGCTTTGGTGAGAAAATCGGCCAACTGATCCTCTGATCGAATCTTACGCAACTCCACGATCTCCTAATCCAATTTCTCCTTAATGAAGAATCTATCTACCTCCACATGTTTTGTTCGATCATGTTGAACCAGATTATGAGCAATATCACATGCTGCTTTATTATCACATACAGTCGAATTGGCTGCCTTGGCGAATAGCCCAAATCTTTGAGGGGAAGTCTTAGCCACAATGCTTCACATACTCCAAGTGCCATACCTCTAAATTCAGCCTCTGCACTTGATTGGGCAACAACACTTTTTTTTTGCTTCTCCACGTAACAAGGTTGCCTCCTACAAAGGTGAAATAACCTGAAGTGGAATGCCTGTCATCGATTGCTCCAACCAATCAACATCAGTATATGCATCCATGCTTTGACAATCTTCATTTTTAGTGAATAAAATTCATTTTCCAGGAGCAGATTTCAGATATCTCAAAATGTGCATAACTACATTCATGTGTTGCTCGCCAGGATTATGCATAAACTGGCTAACAATACTCAAGGAATAGGCAAGGTCTGGTCTTGTGTGTGCTAAGTACATCAATATTCTTACGAGTCTCTGGTATCTCCCCTTATCAACTGATACCTGATCAGACCCAACACATAACTTCAATCCTTCTTCCACTGGTGTATCAGCGGGTTGACATGCTGACATACCAGTTTCCTGTAACAAGTCTAAGGCATATTTCTTTTGAGATAGAAAAATCCCTTTATCAGATCGAGACACTTCGATCCCAAGGAAATATTTCAAGGGGCCAAGGTCTTTCATTTCAAATTCTCTGGACAAGTAATCCTGTAGAGCCTCCCTTTCTTCGGGATCATTTCCTGTAACCACCATGTCATCCACATATACAATAAGTGCAATTATCTTACCTTGTTGTTTCTTCAAGAATAAAGTGTGGTCTGAGTAGGTCTGACAATAACCAAAGGCTTTCATAGATTTTGTGAACCTTCCAAACCATGCTCTTGGCGACTGTTTCAACCCATACAGTGACTTCTTTAATCTGCACACCTTCCAACTATGTGTTTCTGGTATCATGCATCCTGGTGGGATTTCCATGTAAACTTCTTTGGACAACTCGCCATGTCAAAAGGCATTCTTCACATCAAACTGTTGTAATGGCCAACCCAAGTTCGCAGCAAGAGACAACAAGACTCGTACTGTATTGATTTTAGCTACATGTGCAAATGTCTCTGTATAATTGATCACATAGGTTTGGGTGTATCCTTTTGCCACCAGTCTCGCCTTAAAGCATTCAAATGCACCATCTGCTTTGTACTTCACAGTGTAAACCCACCGACATCCAACTGGTTTCTTTCCTGGTGAACAGTCAACAAGTTCCCAGGTTTTATTCTCCTGCAAGGATTTCAACTCCTCATTCATAGCGGCTTTCCACCTTAGGTCAACTAAGGCTTCCTGCACATTGTTAGGAATAGATACAGTAGATAATTGATTTACAAATGACTGATTTGATTCTGACAAACAATGGTTAGACACATAATGACTCATGGGGTATTTAATGTTACTGGAAATCTAGGGTTCATATGTGGGTTTAGGAATACCTCTGGTGTGACGTTGTGGTAGCTGTCTTCTAAATGGTTCAGGAGCATCCTCAGCAAGCGATTATTTTGGTGTATCAGCTACCTGTGTTGTGAGAGACTCGGACAGAGGTGGAGCCACAACTTCAATTTCTGGGTGTTCATCACGACTTGGATCCAAAGTCAAACCACCCACATCCAAATCGCCCACTTATTGATTCAGCACATCAGAGAGTTCCCCTACATCCAGGATGTGAACAACCACATCTTCAGAGATGTGATCATCATATTCTAGAGTCTGAATTTCCTTGTGGTACTCCCCCTAAAGTTCAGGCTCAAAGGAAAAATACATCAAGTCTTCATGAAAAGTTACATTTAATGTAATAAACATTCATTGGGTTGGAGGATGATAGCATCGGTACCCCTTTTGATAAGCAGCATATTCGAAAAAGACACATCGTAGCGCTCAAGGAGACAACTTGTTGCGCTGATGCTTATGGAGGTGTACAAAAGCTACACAACCAAAGATGTGAGGAGATAAATTTGGAACGGCTGGAGCAACAATCGCTTCAGCAAGAGCCTGAGATGGTGTCTGGAAATTAATAGTGTTGGAGGGTACCCAGTTGATCAAATATGCTGCAGAGGTAAGTGCTTCTCCCCAATAGGATAATGGCATATGGGCTTCTATCAATGAAGCACGGACAACCTCCAACAAGTGGCGGTTTTTTCTCTCAGCCACCCCATTCTGCTGAGGTGTATTGGGACAAGTAGTTTGATGAATAGTTCTGTGTGCTTCTAGATTCTGCTGAAGTTCAGAACTCAAATATTCTCCTCCATTGTCACTATGGAGAACCTAAACCTGTGCATTGTACTGAGTACAAACCATTTTATAAAAAATTTGAAATAACAAATTCACTTCACTTTTAGACTTCATCAAGCACACCCAAGTCACCCTGGTATAGTCATCAATAAAAGTAACAAACCAACATGATCCACCAAAGGTAGTGACTTTGGACAAACCCCAAACATCAGAATGTATGGCCATAAAAGGAACTAGACTTTTATTCAAACTTAATGGAAACGAAGCACGATGGCTTTTTGCAAGTTCACAAACATCATAGCGGAAACTAGAAACATTAAATTTTACAAATAAACTAGGAAATCATTTCTTCAGGTAACCAAAGGAGGCATGCCCCAAATGTCGATGCCATAACCAGATTTCAGATTTCTTCTTCTCCCCCTTAGAGCCATCCATCGTTAAAGCTTCACGTAACTTGTCCGAACTCTTTGACACTGAGTCCAAGTAATACAACTTTCCTCGCCTAACACCACAACCAATCGTTTGCCTCGTTCATATTTCTTTAAACACACAAAAATCAGGCCAAAAAATTACAATACAAAGTAAGGTAGTGGTGATTTGGGAAACTGACAACAGATTATAATCCAAAGACAAAACAACTAAAATAGAATCTAGATTTAAAGTATCAGTGAGCGGTAAACACCCTTCTCCAATAATTGGGGCTGAAGAGCCATTGGCAGTGGAAACAAATTTTTGTGTGGATGGTTTAAGAGGTGAGACCTGTCTAGAATCAAACGTCATATGATCCGTAGCATCGGAATCAATTTTCCATGCACTATTAGAAATAAGTGTAGAAATATTTAAAACCTTACCACCATTACTTGCCACTGCTGCTAATGCTGAGATCTGATCAGCAACACCATCTGCTGTCTTTGTTTCGACAACTATAGCACTAGAGGTTTTCTTGGAATTCTTCTTCCGTGAATCGCGGCTATGATCCCACCATTATGGATACCCCACAAGTTCAAAGTAGTGGCTCTTGGTATGACCAGTTTGACTGCAATGAGTGCATTTGTAGGTGGATTTATTGGCACCATCAGTGTTCTTAGGCTGGCTTTGGGAAGATCAGTTCTGATTAGACCGATTTCGAGTCACCATGGTTGAAGCTTCATATTTTTCCGGTTCTCCATTCATCATTGCGAGTCGAACAGATTCATGGCGGACCAAAGTATAACATGCTTCCAATTCGAGGATAGGATCCTTTCTCAAAATTTCACCACGGATTTGTTCGAATTCACCATCTAATCCAGCAAGAAAAATATGCACCCTTTGTCGCTGAACTAATTTTCGGTAAGATTCAACATCATTCTCACTTTCCATAATCACCTTATCACGATGATCCAACTCACAAAAGATCTCGGTTAATTCTCCATAATACACCGAGAGTGTTCTGCCATTCTGTTTCACAGAGAAGGCCCTCTGATTCAAGACAAACACCTGCAATTCATCTGCTCCATCATAAAAAGATTTTGAAAGAGCTTTCCAAATATCTCGAGCGGTGGGTAAGCGAATATATCGCTTCATGATTTCTAGGGACATAGTTATCAACAACCATCTCTTGACCTTTTGATTGTCTGTATACCACTTCTCATATCCATCATCCTTCTCGGTAGGTGACTGTGAATTACCACGAATGAAAGAGAGTTTCTCTTTCTCAACAATATCCATCTCCATGATTTGAGACCACAAATCATAGTTTGTTTCATCAAGTACAATCCCTGCATTGAACGACGAACCTTCAGATTGAATAATAATGGGAGCAGATTTGGTCCCAGATGTTTTAGAATCTAAGTCGGCCATGGTTCAATGGAGAGTACTCACGATTTAAGCTTCTTGGATCTGATACCAAGTTCAAAACAAAGTTCAAGAGAAAAATAATTCTGTTTTATTACAGTGAATTGTATAGGTACATATACATCAATGGATGAATTTCCAGATCCTCCAATCGAGCTGTCGATCCTACAGTCATGCTGCAAATCCTATAATCAAACTGTTGATCCTAAAAGAGGATAGGAAACAACCATCTACAGGATAGGAAAGAATCAGTCCATATCACAACAAGAAGTTCCATTCTCAATCTGTTGCTTTCCAAGTTCTTCGACTCTTATCTCACTTGTAAAATCTTTTAGTCCAATTAATCCACATTTGAGCAGCACTTTGCCTTATAAAATCCTTTGCTTTTCTCACCTTTCAACCATAATGGTGTTCTGAAACTGGACACTTCACTCTAGGGAAAATTTGGAAAAAAAAAGACATTCAAACCATTTTAAACCTATTTTCAGCTATTTATTGGTAAAAATGATATTATTTAGCATTATTTTCCATAAATTGATGATTCACATAAACTCATAAAAAATTATACCATATAGTTGTCAATAACATATGAAAAAACATAATAGTGATTCTCAAAATAAAATCTTAAAGTTAAAACATTACATAGATAGCTTACCAAAAACTTGCCAAGTTTGGCATTTTCCTCAACAACATGAAGCTAATCAAGAATATCTTGCAGACTAAAATCTAAGTTTTACATTTTCCTCAACTTCATGCATTTCATATAGAAGAACTTTCATAGCATTAATTATTTGTTTGATATAATTGCACTGTAGTGGATCATTATCTATGGATATGAAATTTCTTCCTTTTTGTAAGGAGCATGTTATTGTTGTACCTAATCACTACATGCAGAAAACTTAATAAAGTTAAATAGCATAATGAAACATAAGTGTAAAAAATATATAGTATATATAATAATTAATGACACTAGTTTCATATGTAATGTCAGAAATATTACCTAATCCCGAGAACAAATCTAAAACCCAATCTCCTTCTTTTGAAAATGTATTTATGAGATAATTAATAAATTCTTGTGGCTTCTAGTAGATGTTTACAATATCTCCTTTCAAATCTATTTCTTCATATGTGAACTATTTTACCACAACATTATAAGTCAATATTTGACTATATTTTCCTTTAGTCCTTTAATTGATTAAAAGAGATTCATAGGTCTCATATTTTGTCCAATATCCAAGATGTATGCTTTCAGTATCACTCATAAATGGATCACTACTCGAGCTACGAATATTAAGCTTATGCTTGTAAGAAAATTAAATAAGAATCTAATTAACTTATAGGAAAATAATTTTCATTTATAATTTCAAATGCTTAATAACACACTACAATTATCTTACCAATACAGTTTCTTCCTTGAATTCGTTTTATCCTTGAAGGTTGTTAGCATTGCTCCTCCTTGTACATCTTAATAGAAAACAAGAAATCTCCATAGAGGTGTTGTTGTGACATCCATAAATCTCGAAACCACTTTATTGAATAATTGGTAAATATAAGGCTCACAATCATAAGTAATTTTTTTTTTATTGTAGCCATGAGGGATGTCTGCAATTACTAGGGAGTACTCATTCTTAGGAACAAGATTTGCAATGTTTGCACAATCACCAACAATCACTTTATATTGCATAGTGTCCAACCCATTCCAAACGTGATCATCAAGTTCAACATTTGCAAGGCGTTGCCTTATTTGTCGTTCTATTTTGGCTCTTTGAATATGAACGTTGAAGGCTCTAGTACTGAACTCTTCTTTGGCATCTTTGAGAAAAAAATTATATGTATAAGTAAAAAATATATAAATGAATTGGCTTGCAAATAATTAAAATAGAATATATCATAAATCAACATATATTTTCGTATTCAACAAATAAAATTCTCAAGTTCTCCTTGGAGCTTAAGTCTGGATAGTTGCATCTAACATCATCCCAACTCTTCTCCCCCAACATTATAACAATATCCTCTTGTATTTTTATGTAAACCTTATTACTACATGATGTAAAAATAAATTACGTTTACAATCATATCTAATGATATAACATATTGCTTAATTAATAAAACATACTAAACTCAAAAAATAAACTTCAAAACATAAACCAATCCACAAACTTACTTTTCAAATTGATTGCACATTTCCTCCATGGATAATTCACCCGATTTTACACGTGACAAAATTGTAAATATGTGTTTCATCCTTCACAACTTGCAATGCTCTCTAAGGTGTTATAGTCACATCTTCTGGAAAATTCTTAGCGTCAAGGCCTCCTTGACCGCTACTCCATGCAGTTGCTTTAATTTTCTTTACCTTTTGATTTTTTATGCCAATATTATTCCATGTGTTAAACATCTCTTCAATCAAGTCCCATATTGGCTTCATTCTAAATGTCAATTGAAAATAGTTGTTTACAAATCTAAATGCATCACTTCCTTTCAAACCCTTATGATTCACATCGTCCTATTTAATCAGGAAACCTATTTCCATACAACATTGTTTCTAGAAATCTGCATCAACTTTCGATATATCCCCACCACGTATTTGTTCAAATTCATTGTGGATAAATTTGACCCTTCGAATGAATGTCATGGACATCCTATAGTCACTATCTATGTTATGATCCCATGTTAAGAGTTTTGCTTCCACATCTGTTAAACCAACATAAATTATGCATTTGATTGTTTGAATAGGCTTTTTGGGAAACTCTTGCATCAATTCGCTTCTATCCTCTTCACAATGATTCCCCCCTAAAACATAGTAGTTGTAATAAAAAAACCTTGATTCATCAAATGCATCTCTAACAGGTACATATTTTGGGTCAACAAGAACTAGGTAGTCAACCACATGTGCATAAGGATTGAGCCTCATCAATGCTTTCAAGTTATGAACATGAAAGCAATGTGGTTTCCTAATTTGATACTTCTATTGACCTTCCACCGGTCTATAAAGTTGATTAACATTTAAATCATATGTATCCCCATTGTGAACCAACGTATCCATCCACAATCGATCCCGAATGGAATTTTGTGTTGTCTTAACAACACCATCATCTAGATCACCACCTGGAGTGATGATTTCCAAACTATCCCCATAATTTTCACTTTGATTTTTCAGTGATAACATTGGATTCAACATCTTGTCTGCTCCTTTTACGTCTTGAAGTTGGTGTATCTAAATGAACAACTTGTTGATCAGGAATGGAAGCACCCTCATCCATATTTATTTTAGAATAGTGTTTCTTACTCATACTAGAAGAAGTAACATCCTCATCAACAACAATTTGTTGAACAAGTTCAGTTGGGCGAGATATTTTTTTAATGTAACCTTCCTAAGTACTACAGTTGATTTTTGGATTTCCTTTCCTTTCTATGTTTGTACTTCTTTAGTTTGAACATTTTTTTCTCGTTTCTTCCTCAGTGTTTCTCCCTTCCTTGGTGTTTCTCCCTTATAAAGAGTATCATTAATGACATCCATAGGGTTTTCTTCAATGGAATAAATTCCATCCAGAATATGGGAAAGTGGCATCGAAAAATCCTGCAAAATAAAAACCTTGTTGTATTAAAACTATTACATTGTCATATCATCCAAATTATAACAAATTCAAAAACATACAAAAATATATAAACTTACACTCTTGCACTCAATATCGTTGTCATGTCCTCAATTAAATGATTTACAAATAAGACTACTTGCAAATAATGTTTCACCAACATGCTAGTTCCCTAGGTTGAGATGGAGACATAAATTTTGTAATAAGGGGCTATGGGACCAAAAAGGACTTTATTTTACCACATTCACATTTAAATGGGTCACATAAATGATAAAGTATAAGAAAATAAGGTGGAATGGGTTCATGAAGACAATTGGAAGCTTGTGGAGCCTTTGGGTGACTAGATTCCCCGCACACTTGGCATGATCTTCATCCAAATTCGAACACATGGGTCATGTAACGTTATTGAAGGGTGAACTAGTTTCAAATGGCATATAATGAGCCAAGTAATTTGAATTATTAAAAGAGAGTAACTCCCATGGAAGAGGAAGAGACTAGAAGAGAATGTGTGCCACTTGGAAGGAGATTCCATGCACTCTATGACAACAAATGATGAAAGATTCTATGACAAGTATGACAAATTCAGGCATGATTGCAGACATATGACAAATATGAAATGACATGTATAAAAAATTCCACCAAGAATTCTAATTTGGGAATTAGAGGTAGTCATTCAAATTGGGGAAATAATTGGAGCATGAAGAGGAAAACAAGTATCATAGGAGTCACTAAACCACTAAGATGAGTTGGAGAAAGTACATGGAGGGAAATTCGACCTTAGGAGGCCTAATTAAGTTAATAAAAGGATTTCATGAGGAAGGAGAATATATTTTGATGATTTTTTAATTGTCCTTTGGCATTTTGGAGAGCTTTTGCTTGTCCATTGCATGATGAGTGTTCACTCTCCCTACTTGTGAACCAATTTTGAGGGAGTTGGATTCCTTTCCAAGTTGGTTTATGGAGAGGGAATTCAGACCTCTCATTGGAGATTAATGAAGGGGTTTTAGTTGTAGGTTGAATTTCAATACAGTCTAATTCTCACATATCTCCATATTCTCTCATTCCTTCTACTCAATTCCCCCACACTCTCATGTTGAGGGCGCACTTGTTGGAGTGGTGCTTACGTTTTACTGAGTATATTTGATGCCAAAGATTTGATATATTATGTATGGATATGATATATAATTTACATATTCTCTATAATTTCAAATATTAGAAACACATGTATGAAAGGCTTGCATTCGCATGCTCTTAAATAACTGGTTTTCATGGATTTGGCTTCAACCTTGAAGTAGTTCTATATCATATTTGTATGAGGGATATTCTTTGATTTTGATGATGTTTTGATAGAAGAATATGATGTATTACTCTTTAATTTCATTTCCATGTGCCCTTTGGCTCGAAATCCAAGAAATCCATATGTGAAATGCTTGCAATTCCATGTTATTAAATCACAAGTTTTCATGTATTTGACTCCCATACTGAATGAGTTGTATACCAGACTTGTATGAAGGTATTTATATGATGTTTAACACTGTTGTGGAATTTTTTTTATGTTGTATATGGTCTCTATATTTCACATCCTGATCTAAACCTTTAACTCTACCTTTCATATCACAAAATCAAGTTAGTTATGTAATTTCCCCATAAACAATTTCCTTGAAAGTGGTCATGTGAATTTTGCACTTTATAATAAATTTAAAGAGATAATACCAATTATTATTTTCATACCCTGATGTCTTATATTCATCCCCGTACTCTTTTCTCAAATTTGGGAGGGTCGTACTGCATTTGGAGAGTCAAAAGTGTCATCTACCGTTGGGGGTTTTAACATCGATTTCCTAGTGTTTTTGTCCTTCTTTCCCTATGGAAAAAACCAAGTTGTAGAAGCAATTGGAAAGTGTATGAGAATTCATATTATGAATTATTATTTCCTAATACCCATCAAGCTCTTCCATACATAATTTGAATTCATTTGGGCGCATTTGGGTCAACTTGGGTTTCACTAGTCTAAAGCTAGAAATTGGGCAAAGTTGTGCAAACTTGAGTAAAACATCAAAATTAATTTATGATTTTACCATTGAGTGTCTGAGGTCTGTTAGTATGCATTAATTCTCATAGTATCCCTTCATAATAATTTTGGGAATCTTTGGTGGTGTTTGGAACAAAACCAAGAAGGACTAGTTGACCACATTTTCCTAGTAAATTTGCATTGTTTCTCCTTAACCCTAAACAAGGTTGCAAAGGTATAAATTCTGATCCTAAGTGATCATGGGTCATATTGAAATTTTTTAAGACTCACAATACTGTTTCCTTTCAAATTCAGTACCATTTGCTAAAATTTGGAACCCTCTAGAGTTATGACTAGTTAAACTCGAACTTGCTCAAATTTTATTTTTCTCCAAAATTCAAAGTAGAGACATTAAAATGGTATCATAGCATGGTCCTTGAACTTGTGCATTAATACCATCCATTGAATAAAAAATTTCAGCCATTTATTACTATTATGATGACTCCTTTGAAGATTATTATGAGCAATATGAAGAAGAATGTGAATGGTATGAGGAAGAGTTGCCATCTTGTAGCACTTCTTACAATTTCATCAGGAATGAGGGTTATTCTTATGACCCTGTGTATTATGAATATGTATGTGCCAAACCACCATGAGATACTCCTATGGATGGATTAGAAATATTAAGAGAAACACGTAAAACTTTACCCCAACAACATCAAGAATATCTTAGTGTGACGGGAGAGGCATCTAAGGCCTACCCTTTTGAATACTTTGCTGAGTGAGTGTTTGGATATAGGCCTAATAGTGCATATGTGGACTAATTAAAGAAAAATCAGCCTACTTGTGAAAAGAAAAAATATTTATCCTTCCCTATAAATAAGGAAGCTATAAACACTTATAAGGACATCATGTGGAAGAAATTTTGTTCTAAAGGATATGAAAAGAGCTTAGATACACCATTAAAGGAAGTGGCAAAGATTAATGAAATGGAGCATCAATCACCTTGAGGTGATCATAGAGAAGAACATGAAGAGTAAGGTGAAGACAAGCACATAATCCTTACTAATGGGGGTTGTGAAAATCAAAGAGAATATACCGATGTATCCTTGAACTATGAAGTAGTATCTACTGATGGGTGCTCACAAGTCTATGTTGGTGACATAGAGATAATATTTGAAAATGTTGCTGCAATACAAAGTCCTCATAAGCATGAAGATGAAGACATTGTGATAGATAATGAAGAACCAAGATCAACTTCCCCATCACCACTTGAGCTTCAAGAATTTGATCAAATCAAGAATAAAGAAGAAGAGGAGGTTCACTCCCATGAACCATCATTCATTGAAGGGTCTTTGAATATGAGTGAAATGGATATTTATTAGGCCCTTAGCATACACCATGACACTAAAGCATTGGTATCAAATTCTTGTTGGAAATTTTCTTCATTGGAGAAGTCATCATTCCTTGAAGACATGGAGAGGATTCAAAGAGCACTGTGCAACATTGAAATAATTTCATGTCTTTGATTTTTTATAGAAACAATTTAGTTGAGCTTAATGAATGGTTAAATGAATTGTTAGTTTTTCAACATTAAGCTAGCATTATTAGGATCTTTAACTGAGAGAATAACACGCACAACAATCAAACGCAAGAGACAATGAACACAGTGTTTTTCCTCAGGGAAACCATAAATGGAGAAAACCTCGCAACTTCCTCAGAGATAGAATCACCACCAAAATACAAAAGCCCAAAACAGTAAGTGATCTCCCGACAGCAGTAACCTTCTTCTTATCTAGCCCCAATGTCTTCTCCTTCCTCAACTATGAACTACACTTGAGTGTGTATGTGATGTGTGTTAAATAGAGAAGTCACTTCTCTATTTATACTGCTTCTCAGCATGACTAAAACCCTACTAGGGCCAACTTCACCAAGTGAGTCTAATAACCCTAGTGCCCCGAAACTGCAAGCACTTTAACCCTTAGACAATGGGAGGGTTACCCACAATGACTTGACATGACTTGTTTACATTATAGATCCTCATCGGAACATCGGGGAATGACATAATGACTCAATTACATAATAGATACATCCTAGAATAAACATCGGGTTACAAGACATAAGATACATAGATGAATACATTCCGAAGTTACAAATAAATCAACACTCCCTCTTAACTAGGAAGGTATTCTTTCGACACAATTTTCAGCACTGGTCTTCTTCTCTGCATCAACTGGATCATCTCATCATCTTCATCTTCAAGTCTTCTTAGTCTTCAAGTCTTCTTTGTCTTCAAGTCTTCAAGTCTTATTCATCACGGGATCTGCATCATCATGACTACTGGCTCATCACTGCTGGATCATCTTCACATCTAGATTATCACTTGATCTGGATCGTCATCAAGTTTGGATCATCACATCTATATCACTTCATCTGGATCATAATCACATGCTATCTCATAATGGTGCTATCTCGATTCTTCTCGTCACAGGAAGTTCTACAGAGTCAATCCTGTAGGCCGACCCTTCATGTAGTTCTTCATCAATGCTTATATCTGGCACTTCAGTCAGAATGGCCTGCCTAGCTCTTACATCTTGTCAGAAAGTCACGTCCAACACTCACATCTGACCTCATCTTGTCAGAAAGGCCTGACACTCACATCTGACCATGTGTAAACACATCGCGCCAGAATGGCTCAGCACTTATATCCGACCATGTGCAAGCACATCGCATCAAAAAGGCTCTGCACTTACATCCAACCTCATCCTGTCAGAAAGGCACAGCACTTACAGTCGACCATGCTCGAAAGCACCACATCGAAAGGGCTCAGCACTTACAATCAACCATGCTCGAAAGCACCACATCGAAAGGGATCTGCACTTATATCTGACCATGCTCAAAAGTACTACATCGGAAGGGCATGCACTCACATCTGATCATGGAGGAACTAATCCTACCATCGCATCAGAATGGCCCCCGGTCCCAGACTAAGCTACCTGGTAACTGACCAGGTGCCTCCATTCCCAGAATGGCAGTTGCCCTTACATATGACCTACTCGTCAGAATGGCCAACACTCACATCTGACATGGGAGGAACTTAATCCTTTAGCCATGACAGAATGGTTCAACCCTTACATCTGATCAAGTGGGAACACATCCCTCTCTCACATCAGAATGGCTTCTCAGTCCTAGACTGAGTTTTCCTGGTAACTGACCAGGCACCTCCATTCCCAAAATGGAAATAGCACTCATATCTGACATGGAAGGAACCTAAATCCTCTGACCATGACAGAATGGCTTATCCCTTACATCTAATCATGGAAGGAACTTAATCCCCTCCCATGTCAGAATGGCTCACGGACTCATCACTTCCCTTTGGAGGAGACATCGATATGGAGAACACCAAGCTTCTCCCTGAAGTACTCAAACTCCACCCTAGCCAATGGCTTCATCAATACATCAGTTATCTGATCGTACGTCGCAACATATTGGAGCTTCACTGCTCCCCTCTGCACCATATCCCTAATATAGTGATACTTGATCTCGATATGCTTCGACTTGTCATGGAACACTGGATTCTCTGACAACTTCATGCAACTCTGGTTATCACAATGTATACAAGTAGCATCCATCTAGAGATCAAATAAATCAGACAGTAGCTTCCATAGCCATATTGCCTCACAACTAGCTGAACAAGCTGCGACATACTCTGCTTCATCTATACTCAGTACCACACAGGATTGCTTCCTACTAAACCAAGAGATCACACCTGATCCCATACTGAAGCAACACCCTGAAGTGCTCTTCCTATCGATGGCACTGCCTGCCCAATCTGAATCAACATAACCCTCCAGGTTAATCTTTTGATTCGACTCATACTTGAGCCCGTAATCAACTGTACCCCTCAAGTACCTCAGAATATGCTTTGCAGCAATCAAGTGAACATTTCTTGGATCTGTTAAGAACTGGCTCAAGGTGTTCACAGCAAAGCAAATGTTTGGTCTTGTGTTTGTCAAGTACATCAAGGACCCAATCATCTGACGATACATCGTAGCATCAACTGACTCTGATGAAGCATCGCTCAATAGCTTCAAGTTCGATGTCATAGGTGTGGCCATGGCTTTACAGTCCATCATCCCAAACCTCTTCAGGATCTCTACTACATACTTCCCTTGTCCAAGGAAGATTCCATCTACACTCTGCCACACCTCCATGCCTAGGAAATAATGCATCATACCCAAGTCCTTCATTTCAAACTTGGCAGCAAGCTTTCTCTTCATATCAGCAATCAACCCATCCATGCCTGTCACAAATAGATCATCTACATATAGTAGGAGCATCACCGGGTTGCCATCTTCAACCTTGTAGTACAGGTTGGAATCTGCTTTACTCCTGGTAAAGCCCAAAGTGGATAGAAAGCTGTCAATTCTGCCGTACCAAGTCTTGGGTGCCTGTTTCAAACCGTACAGGGCTTTCTTCAATCTGCATACATGAGACTCTCTGTCATGTGTCTCAAAACCGAGTGGTTTCTCTACATACACTTCCTTTTCTACTACACCATTCAAGAAAGCAGTCTTGACATCCATCTGGTGTATCTTCCATTTCATCACTACAGCCAGAGCTAGTACTGATCTGATGGAAGTGTATCTGGCTACAGGTGCAAAGGTTTCTTCATAATGTATTCCTTCTTTCTAAGAGAAACCCCGAGCCACAAATCTTGCTTTATATTTTTCAATGCTAGTGTCTGTAGCATGCTTGATCTTGTAGATCCATTTGGAAGTTACAACTGACTTCCCTTCTGGTTTTGGGACTGTTACCACCTAAGTTGTACTTAGTGTTCTTTTATCAAGTGAGCCTGGTGAACCGGACAGGGTTAACTTGTTCGGACTTCAGAAGACCTTTGGAAGTACTTCTGGGAAGTGCTTGTTGTACTATATCACATGTTCATACCCCATGGGGGAATTGTAATCAATGTTATAGCATGATAGTGTCTGTAAAAGACTCGGTCTCTTAGACTTTATTTGTCAATCCGATCAGCCCAGGGTGTTTTTTCCCTTGGTTATTATTGGTTGTTGAATAAACGACTGATAATTTCTGATTTTTTCACTCCATACCTCCAAAGTTGGGGTGGTCGGCTTGGCATTTAGGCCTATTCAGGTTATTAGAGTCTACGTGTCAATGTATAAACATGCTAGACATCATTATCGAGTCATATGAACATGTCTAAGTCCCCCTAGGTGTTTTTCAATTTTTCAATTTTTTAGTTTTTTCAGTGTTTTTTATTAAAATTTAATTTTTCCAAAACTTAGGCTATTTTTTAATAGTTTAATTGGAAAAATTGATTTTGTAATAAAAGTGGGCCAAGTAGTCGGTTTCAGTCATGTAGGTGTTGATTTTCAAGCTAAGAGCACCATGTAAACCCATGGACCCACTATTTCCTAAGTTTTGAGTGATCTTCCATCACTCAGGTCAGAAAGCCCCAAAAATCAATTATTGATTATTTTAATTAATAAATTGATGAATAATGGAGCAAATCCAAAATCATAAATCAGTGGATTCTCAGCCGATTTGATTGAAATCAGTCAGATCTGAAGCAGATTGACTGGATCTGACAAATCCTTGACTAAAGGAGGTGATTAAATCAGATCCAGAGTTGATCTTCAGCATCCTTTATGGGGAATTTCACCCTCCCTCTCTCCTCCACATGTTTTTGTCTCATCTGGATGAGTTTTGGTGGATGCTTCAGTCAACAGGTTGAGGTGTCAGTCAAATCAGCCCCCCGATTGACAGTTGCACTCAGTGAGACTCAGATCTGGCTCAGCTAGACACAGATCAGGCATTGATGGACTCTCCTTCAGCTGATTTGATGTGTCTCCTTGGGATTTGCGCCCCCCTGGGCTGGATGGCCTGTATTTTGTATATATCCTGATTGAGGCTCCCTCTTCCAAGCTAGTTAGAGCTAGATTGAAGGGCTTGCCATTGTAACTCTGTATTGATCATTATTTGTGAATAAAGAAGCTTTGAAGGCTATACTGTGTAGTGCATGTGTCTGTGTGGATTCTCAGTGTTATGCTGCTGATGTGGTAGCTGCAATTTCTTGCCAAATTCTGTGATGCTTCTGTGTTCTGGCTTCAAGGATTCGGTTGAATCAAGTAAGGGTATAAACTAGGAAAGCTATATTGCTTGATCTTGTTTATCCATATGATGTATGCTCAAAAATTTCATTTATATGCTTAAATAAGGTTATTTTGGCATGATCTTTCATTTTTGTTGCTTTATACATCTATATCCAGATCTCACGAGGTGTGTGCAGGCTTGTGTTATTTAGTTGCAAGTTCCCGATTGGATGAAGGTGTGGATCTAGATTTACGATATTCCTTATCCATTAAGCTCAAGAATCTGTCCCTCGACACTCCACAAAAGGGCCTCCTTTCAGCTTGCTCCATTCAAGCAACGAGCCGACCTTCTCTCCTCTTCTTCTCATTTCTATAAAAAATCAACATTTTTACGTGGTTACTTTGTTCGTAGCTTTGATTTTGATTAGATATATCATATTAAAAGTAATTCCAACATAGATCTATCTTATCAAAGCCTATAGTCTAGATCTTGCAGTTAAAAAAGTTTCATAAGCATTCTAGATCTAGCTTTAGGGAAATCATCTTTTTGCATGAAAATTTAAAGAAAACTTGTAGCTCGCATGCATTAGATTTATTTTTGCTGTTATAAAAGATTAAATCCAGGAATCAGTGCATATTTTATTGTCTGCACAAACAGCAAGCCAAGATCCCAAGGAAAGCTTGCTTTCCTTGGTTCCTTTTTCACCTGTTTAGCTAGTTTTAACTTCATTTTTTTTGAGATAAGGTAGGCTGATCCAAAGGTACTCTTAAAGTGATTTTGGGCATATGTTATTCTAACATTCTCACTAGTTTTTAGTAGGTGTAACAGAAAACAAAGGAAGATGCTGTTCGAAAGTGGCCTCAAGAGCGTTCAAATCCCCCCAAGGGTCTCCCATTTGATTAAAACCTTTGATTTTCGCACCTTGTAATCTATTGATTTCAATCCATATAAGGATAAAGAGGAATTATATCAATTCTTTGATATTGTAACCGCTGTTAATAAATAAAAAAATTGAATAGGCTCTTTCGAGCCCATTCCCCATCCCCCCTGGGGGGATTTGCGTTGGTGTCCCTTTTGTTGCTTTTCGCTCATTTCTTTTCAAACTAGTATTGATATAATCTGTAGGGTAGTATAATTTATTTCATTATTAATCTCATACTCCATATTTTACATTTCAAAGTAATCATAATACTTACCCCATGACTTCCCGATTGACCCAAAAGGGGAAAGAGATTCGTGGTAGGATTAATTAGAAAACCAGAATTGTGTATTTGTTTTATTTTTTCATAATTTATTTATCAGCAATTATAAAATTAACCCCTCCTTGATTCCCCGATTGAGATCCACTTGGATCGAAAGAGGTTCCTGAAGGGTTTTCTTTTAAACAAGAACACCCAGTTTAAAACTTACTAAAATTGACAAGACTCCAATGTGTATGCTCTGCACTTGGCTGCGGTTCATCTAATCAGTCAAGCTATATCAAAATCACTTGAGTGACTAGTATGATTAGGACTCACTCTCCCCAACTGACAAACCATCAGGTGAAAATCCAACACCTAGATCAAACCTTTACGGTGGCAAAATACACAAAGGAAGTGGGAACTTTTGAAAAGTGACCTCGGGGGGCCGATCTCTATCACACCCTAACAGGTGCGTTACGGACAATAGCCCCAGAGACTCCATTTCAGCCCACATATTCCTTGTGGGTAACCGTGAAGGTTTAGTTTTGGACATACTCCAAGTACTCTCAGGTATATCTGGAGTCCCCCCTTAGCCTAATTTTAATCAAATCACACTTCAAATTTAACTTAAAACATACCAAGAGGCAATCGCAAAACATTCACTCCAAGCACATGCAAGTATATTGTTTCTATTTTTTGACTCCATTCTAAGGCACTGGTTATTTTCTTGCTTTACATATATATTGTGTGTCAGCATTGTGCTTTCGTGTGTTCATCTTTTATATCTTGCCATCTTTGATTATCTATAATTAAATTCCAAACTCCTAAGTAACTCAGTCAGTTTAACATCACAACACTAAGTAATCATCCTTAGTAACTTAATAGGGTCTACCACCCTTGGCTTCGTTAGGAGTTGAGCCTAAATGGAGGAGTCAAGAACAAGGTGACAACCTTGACTTGAGACTTGCCCCCAAGGACACACCGAGTGGCTTGAAGATTTCTGCCACGTGACCCAGGTGTGTGAAAGGTGGCAACAGGGAAAACATCCCAAACATCATTCTTCATGATCAATTGGTATTCTTTGATCATAACATCCTTCCATTCTTTCCATTCTGTCACTTCTTCATAACTGGAAGGTTCTTTATCAATGAAATCACATAGTAAAGCTACACACCTGAAACAGGATCTAGTCATCTTTCTTTCTTTGTGATTCTCTTCTGGAGCCCCATATCTTTCCGCACCTTGGATAATTTCACGTACCCAAGCAAGTTTCCTCTTATGAATATTCTTCTCCAGAGGTGGATCTACAGGTCTTTGTGGTTCTTCAAATTCTCGATCTTCTTCTTGAGTTTCTTCGTTCATGGTTGTATCATGAATTCTGGGTGCTTCTGCTTCTTCAGGTTCTTCAGCAGGTCTCTTTCTGGAATTGTTGTAAGCTGTGTCTTCATAAAATGTCACATCCATGCTGATTTCAATCTTCTTGTATCCTGGGAAATATATTTTGTAAGCCTTCGAGCTTTCAGAGTATCCCACAAATATACCCTTCTTTCCTGAAGGATCTAAATTTGTTCTCTTCTCTTTTGGAATGTGTATGTACACAGGACAGCCGAATATTCTGAGATTGCTGACTTCTGGTTTCTTGCCGGAGAAGACTTCTTCAGGAGTCCTGTTCTCGAGTACTCTATGTGGAGTACGGTTCTGTACATACACCACTATTCTGGCAGCTTCTGCCCAAAGATGCATAGGAAGATCTTGATCATGAAGCATAGCTCTTGCAGCTTCCATGATAGTTCTGTTCTTCCATTTTGCAATCCCATTCTGTTGTGGATTATAAAGAGTGCACAACTCCCTCTTAATCCCTAATTCTTTACATAGCTCTTTGAATTCATTCGAAGTGAATTCTTCGCCATTGTTTGGTCAAAAAGTCTTGATCTTGTTTTCAGTGTGATTCTCGATCAAGGCTTTGAATTCCTTGAACTTGCTGAATACTTCGTCTTTATTCTTCATGAAGTAAACCCATGTCTACCTAGAAAAAACATCAATAAAATAAACATAATATGCATACCCGCTTAGTGAGCTTGATAACATAGGACTGCATATATCGGAGTGGATGATTTCCAAGATTCCTTTTGCTTTCCTTTCACTGCTTGGAAATGCCTTCTTTGTGTTCTTTCCTTTCGCACATCCTTTGCATACCCCATCATGTTTTTCTTGTATTTCTGGAAGACCTTCAACAACTTTGCTTGCAAGAGGTAGTGCTCTGTAATGCACATGTGCAAGTCTTCTATGCCATAGTTTATTTGGCTCTATTGTGTCATGGACCAAGGCCTGTTCTGGATGGCCCTTCAATTTGTACAAACCTCCTTCTTGTTCACCAATCATTATTGCATCATCAATAGTCTTTCCTTTTGGCCACATAATAACTTGACCATCTATGAATGCAACCCTAATTCCTTTTGCATCTAATGTTGATATGGAGAGAAGGTTCTTGTTGAGTCCTGGCACAAACAAAACTTCCTTCATTGTTATAGACTTTCCAGAGTCTAGCTTATAGGAAGATTCCCCACTACCTTTTATTGGATATTGGTAGTCATCTCCTAGCTTCACCTTGTGAGGTGATTCATGTTCTGACAGTCTCACAAAGGATTCCTTGAATCCAGTAATATGTTTGGAATCCCCACTGTCTATAATCCAATCATCATTTCCATGAGTAATGTTTCCCGTGAGAGTGGAGATCAAAACATATTCATCCTCGCTTGAAGAATATTCACTTTCATATCTGGTTCTTTTTGATGAAGGTTCATCATCCTCTGTAGCATGAGCATGATGTCTTCTTTTGTTTCCCTTCTTCTTCTAAGAGCTACTTTGTTCTTGGGAAAATCTCTAGTAAAGTGTCCTCTTTCATCACATGTATAGCAAATGTACTTAGACCTATCTCTAGGATTTCTAGAGTTATTCCTATGATGAGAGTACTTACTTCTATGATGGCTGGATCTGGGTTTCTTGGATTGTACTATGAGAGCTTGATCTTCACTTCCCATCTTCTCTTCTCAAGCTGCTATCCGAGCTTCTTCTTGAGAACATTCTTCCCACAGTCTGTTGAACTTGACTAACTTCTTTCTAGCACAGATCCCTTGAATGAAGGAGTCCCATGTCCTAGGGATACCATTCAAGGTGATCATCACAATTTATGCATTCTCCACTTCTTCATCTACTGCTTCTAATTGTTCCTTGATCTGAGAAACCCTTGTCAAGTAAGACTGGATGGTCTCTACATTCTGGATCTTCACATTTTTCAGTTGATTCCTCAGAGTCATCTTCTGGTTTATGTTCTTCCCTTCAAACAATTTGGTTAGGGCATCAAACATAGCTTTAGGTGTCTTGAGAGAGGAAACCTGTGGCATAAGGTGACCCTTGATAGAATCAGAAATGATCCTCTTTTCCATAACCAACTTCTTCTTATGCAAGGCCTTAGCCTCATCTCCCTTTGGAACTGGAACCTCCTCATGGATGTAGGAGTCCAACTCATTTTCTTCCAGGACAAGGGAGATCCTATACTTCCAGGCTCGGAAGTTATCAGCTCCCTCAAGCTTTTCATAAAGCTTGGTATGATGAGACATCTTAACTGAGAACCTCAAATCAAAATACAAAAGATTTAGATCTTACTAGGTTAAGATGTCAGATCTGGATTTGGAGCTAAAATCTTGCAGTGCTAGATCAGGAGCAAATTAGGGTTTTGCTTTTCCAGAGTTTTGTCCAACCAAATGCTTTGAAATTGATCCCTAACTTTGATTTTGGGGAGGAGATCAATCCAGGCCTGGGCTCACTGAAAAATTCATCTTCTATGAAAAGCCCTAATTTTCGGTAGTAGTGCCGGGTCCAAAACTAAAAAACCTCAGAATTGGATTCTGCTTCGACAGAAAGATGCGACCTAAGGAGGAGAGTTATTCCACCTTACTTTTGCTGAAAATCTGTGGAGAAATATCCACAAACTAGGAAGCCCTAGTTCCCGCAGCTACACAGTGTCTTCTTCTCAGGTTAGCTCTGATACCATGTTAGTTTTTCAACATTAAGCTAACATTATTAGGATCTTTAACTGAGAGAATAACAAGCACAACAATCAATCACAAGAGACAATGAACACAGTGTTTTTCCTCGGGGAAACCATAAATGGAGAAAACCCCACAACTTCCTCAGAGATGGAATCAGCACCAAAATAGAAAATCCCAAAATAGTAAGTGATCTCCCTACAGCATTAACCTTCTTCTTATATAGCCGCACTGTCTTCTCCTTCCTTAACTATGCGCTACACTTGGGTGTGTACATGATGTGTTTTAAATAGAGAAGTCACTTCTCTATTTATATTGCTTCCCTGCATGACTAAAACCCTACTAGGGCCGACTTCACCAAGTGAGTCTAATAACCCTAGTGCCCCGCAACTGTGGGGACTTTAACCCTTAGACAATAGGAGGGTTACCCATAATGACTTGACATGACTTGTTTACATTATAGATCCTCCCGATCGGAACATCGGGGCATGACATAATGACTCAATTACACAATAGATACATCCCGGAATAAACATCGGGTTACAAGACATAAGATAGATAGATGAATACATTCCGAAGTTACAAATACATCAACATGAATCCTACTTGAATAATACTAAGGATATTCATAAGCTCAAAACTCAAACTGATCAACCTCTTAAGAGGTTGCAAGATACTTATTCTTCCTCCTATGTTTCATATTGTCAATGGTAGATTGCTTTGAGGATTTTCATGACATGAGGGATCATGAGAAACATGGAAAATTGTCGGTTCTTGATGTGTTTGAATATGAGCTTGATGAGAGCCAATCACTTGTTGTGGTGGAAGAGGAACTTGAGTTGCCTCTTGAAAATGGTTACACACTTTTTGAAGAAGTGCATGATTCCACTACCTTGGAACTAACCTATGAGGAAAGTTTTGCATTTTTGAGGGAGGTGCATACTCATAACCTTATGGATCCTTCACATGATGAAAATTTTTCACTTTCTAATCATTTGGATGAGTTGGTTCTTTCTCCTACATCATACACTTCCATATTTTGCAGCATTCATCCTAATGAAGTATGGGTGAAAGGTTTATTTTTAATGTTGTCAAAGAGCAGTATGGAATTCCTGTTGGAAAATCCCACCAACAAAGGTTCGTCGATAGGGGTTCCCACTCTGTCGATGCCCTGCATCACAACCTCCCTGAGCACTGGCCCAAACAGGTTTTACCCTACCCAGCAATGTCTGTGGAGCAGACGAGGTCTCACCCGAGGCATTCAAGGGAGAGCTGTCAGAACCGAATTTCCGATAGTGGGGAAGGAGGACATGTGGATCCGATGGAGGGAGATCACAACTTATTCGATCTCATACAGTATCGAAACATCGCAGCATTATTCAAGGAACAACATAGCGCATCAAGCATAAATTACAACAACTTAAAACCAGCATATCGCATTGATATAGTAGAAATAAACTGAATCGTATCTATAACATGCCATTTTACCACAACAGAGTCATAGCATCACAACATATCTATAACAATAGACAAGAATTGAGCCATACGCATCGCATCATATATTAATCTTGTGCAAATAAACCACATTACATAATCCTTCTACAAAACTGGAGACTGCATACATCAGAAAGAAGCCCAAATAAAATCACAATCAAGACAGGTAAGTCTCCATAAAAACATATCGCACTAGATCTTATCCCTTACAATCACGTATGCAATACAATTGTTCACAATTTCTCATCTATCTATCTCCATCACTCTCTTATATTTCCCCAAAATAGATCTATAAATAGGCTTATGCCTTTACATCAAGGGTCCACTAATAACTGACTTCTAACCGCTATTGACCTATTGCAACAAAACCTGGTCAAAATATACATAAAATATTCAAAAACGGTAATTTTCCCGCTTATCGCACCAATCTGCCCTTGTGCGGTACCGCATGAGCTTGCGTAGCTGTCGCATCGCTGTGCAACTCACTTGTCCCAAACCCCTTGCGAACGGGTCTGCAACATAGTTTTGTGGCTCGCCCTCAAGCCATGTCAAGTCGACAGTGTGTGTGCCGAAGTCTTGTCCTTAAAATCTTCAAACTGTTGTGCAACTTCATGAACCTACAGCTGGACTTTACTGGTGATACTCTGACAATTAGTCAGATTTTGTTGGACGGGGTGGTCCTCATTCACCTTGTTGTCAACCATTTGTCGATTTTCTTGAACGGCCTGAAGCGTGGAGACGCCCTTAACAACCAATTGTCCACCGATTTCTTGGAATTCATCAAGCTGCTTGCGACACTTTTGCTAGCGTTCTTATGCACGAGCAGCTCACTATTGTAGATCCTTTAGTTCGGCGGCCTGGGTGATATGCACCATCAGCAGCATGGCCTTCAGTGACGTATTTAGGGTTGTCAATTGACCCTCTGCCTCTTGCACCTACGTAGTCAGCTGATCAAGTTGCTCATCATGAATGATACTTTGCCAAAATTGAGTGGTCACCTCCATAACCATTTTAGCCTCTTGCTTCACAGTGCCAAACTGAGTGGAAATTTATTCAATGGAGGTATTGCGCTCCGCAATCTGCTCTGGTGGCGTTGTGGGTTATACCTAGGCCTGGAGTAACAAGTTAGTGCCCTGAAGCTAAACCAGAGTCTGCCCCAATCGCTTGGCCTTTTCAACTAGGACGAGCACTGAGGTGTTGTCAAACATGTTCTGGAAGGTATCAAAAATATCCTGGTCAACTTCATTGCACCTTGCACACAGCTGCTCCTGTTCAATAATCAGGCGGTCTTGCACCTTCTTGAGGTCGGTAATTTCTTCGGCAACCTTCCACTGTAACTCAGCATGTGTTGCCTTCAACTGGTTGATTTCTTGTAACCTCTCCTCTGCTAAATACACGCGGACCTGGTGCAACTCCTCTGCTTCCTTCTGCATATTCGCAACGGTATTCCTAGACTGAACATAGCCCTTAGTCAACTCTGTTTGCCTTGCCACCAATTCCAATGCGGTGCCATGCTGCAACTCAACCAACGCCATGGCTAACAATTTGTTCAGATCCAACATCACACTCTGAATTGGGTGCAGTTTCTAGTGCACTTCTTCATTGTCGATGTTGATCGTAGTTGGGCAAACTTGCCTGTTCCTAGCCCGGGGCTCAGTGCTGATCAAAGGGCTATCCTGCAGCAAAGGTCTCACCGATGGTTTCTTGGACACAATATCAAAAATGGACTTTAATCTACTTCTTACCGCACCAAATTCATCGTGGTTGGATTCGGGGATCGTCGTAGTGGTAGTCGTAGATGAATCCGTGATGGCGTTGATAAGCCGCTGCAGCTGGTCTTCCATCCTTGTTTTCATACCACTGCTAGCCTCGTACTCTTGCCGCCACTTAGTGCATGTCTCCTCCTGCATCCGTTGTGCTATATCTTCAGGATCCATCGATGACTCATTATCGAAGTCATGGGTGCTCAATTCCAGCGGGGCAAGGTCTTCAGGGACCTCTGGGGGTAGCTCCTTATCTAACTCCTCTTGACTCACTGGGACGTGCCAGTCCCCTGGCCAATCTTGCACAATAGCATCAAACTTTTCTGTGGTGACGTTATAAGGCAATGGTAGCCACTGTCGATCAGGATCCCGCCTAGCCTGAATATGAATGTAGTGGAGTCTGATAGCAAATCGAAGGATCCACTGATACCTGGCTGCGACGTAGGGAGAAACTCTAGGAACGGCAATAGCAACCACCTACAATGCTTCCCAATAGATCTAGAAATGAATAGCACAGTCAGTTTGGCGACTGGGTTCATTGACCCACCATAATTTTTGATAGCAGGCACCGCGGCAAACCTTGACTGCCTCAACCGCCATTGGTTGGTAGTCCTCCAATTCCATCCAAGCAACAAGAGCGATGAGAATCAAAATCCAACTATAAGAAAAAGGCTGTCTGATCTGAGCAACAAGTGCATCTTCAAGTAACTAATTCAACATAAATAAATACCAATTCATCTGTACCCCCTCGGCACATTTCTAGGCACAGGTGACAACCCTCGAATTGCATTAGACTGGGTGATTGCCGCGAACAACCTTGCTGGCCAAAATTATTGTGCCAATGTGCACCGTCTGTGAATTAATACTGTCTATGTGGTAAGCGCAACCATCTCGTTGTAACCTGAAGCGCTCCTTCAGTTGCTTCACAAGTCGCTTATCCGTATCTCTTCCATGAATATATTACGCCGGGTCCTCCCCAGCCTTAGGAAAACTAGTAATACTTGCAATCAAGTCAATGGTTACCGGGATCGGCATATTCATCCAAAGCATCCCTCCATGGAAACATGCCAACAATTGCTTCACACATGCATGTGCTTCATTCAAATGGCCAAAATGGGGCATATTGATGAGCCCTAACAACCCAGACTTATCTAATCCACTGGCCCATGGTTTCGGAATTCACTGGATGGGACCACCAGGCATCGTATGGACAGATTCATATAGCTCATCCCGGACATCTTTAATCAAAAGCAGGTTGTGATCATCAAACTTGAGTCCGATCAATGCAGGGATGATGTCGACTGAGCATGCCATCCCTTCCAGCAGTGTTGGAAACTTGGGCGGGTGCTTCTGATTCTTCGATGGCTGTAGTGGCTTAGCTCCTAGATGCGTAGGAGCGACGTAACCAAAAATATCATTCATCGAGACACCCCGGGGTGCCACGGACTCAACAGCTCCTGAGCTCGACGGCCCAATCTGTGCAGTGCCCTCTCCGCGCACCTTCACAGACGTGTGATTTTTCCTTTTCTTTGGTGGCATAGGACTAGGTCGTTGCATCTGCCACTTTTTCTTCAGAATGGATGACGAACCCACTAGCATACTCATGAATTCAACTTCCACAGCCGTGGGTTGAATGGGGGACTCATAGTCACTAGAAATTTCAATAGCGTCAAGGCCGCTCAACAACCCTTACTCCTCAAAGCCTGAACTGACATTCAATAGCTCGAACTACACTTTGCTCAACACTCTACACAATATTCACCTTCTACTTCTACTCTTCGCAACTGAACAATGCCTTTCCAATGCATCCCACATGGTGTTTTATAGCCACTTCCAATTCCAAATCCATCATTACCAAATCTAACTTCATCATTATTGCCAAATCGGGTAGTAATGAAGCCAAATCCGTCGACGATCTTATGCTTCTAACGGTTGGATCATCCATTAATGTGGGTCGCTTCAACAAGCACTGCTAGCCAACTGGTTTAACTACCTGCATTTATTACTTGATTTGACCACCCCACAGCTTGACAACTGTCACAAAGGGTCAACCGACTATTGCTAGAAATTGTAACCTTGCGCAGCCTCTCCCTCAGAGCTCGCCTTGCGTTGCGAAACTAAAATTCTCATTATCATTTTTTTTAAACCCTCAGGTGGTGCGCATCGTCGGCCTCGTCCTATAGGGCTTCAAGTGACTCCCGTTGATGAGTTTTGACAACATTGCCCCATCTAATTATTGTAACTGAACTGCACCACCAGATGTAATGGGATGAACAAGATAGGGACCTAACTAGTGCGTCTGTAACTTACCCGGATGCTTGATAAACTTATTGTCATATAATAGCACCAAATCCCCTGTCACAAACTGTTTATGCTTAATATGGCGATCATGCCATGCCTTCTGTTGATACTTCGCAACCTGTTGGTGGAATCCTGCGATGAAACGATCTTCTTCAAGCTAAAGCAACTGTGTAGCACGTTCTTCTAATTCCATAGCATCATCCATACCTGTCGTTGCGGCAATGCGCAAGCTAGGAACAATATAATCCATAGGCATGACTGCCTCTTGCCCATAAACCAACGTAAATGGTGTCTAACCTGTTAGCCCTTTGTAAGTAGTGTGATAGGCGCATAGAACTGTGGGAATTTTTAAATCCCAATCATCGCGGTTAACGTTACATACCTTGGCCAGTGTTTTATCCAAAATTTTGTTGAAGGCCTCTACAGTACCATTTGCCTATGGATGATAAGGTGTACTCTTCTTATGCTGTATCTGGAACTCTTCAGTCTGCGCTTTTATCGTCTGGTTGACAAAGTGACTGCCCTGGTCACTCATCAGGATTCTAGGACACCCAAATCACGTCACAATGTTCTCAATAATAAACTGGGCCGCCGTCGCAGCAATACAATCAATGACTGGTGCAGCCTCCGCCCACCGAGTCAAGAAGTTAGTTGTAGTAATAATATAACGGGCACCAGTACGCTTACCTGGCGGATTGATAGGACCCACAAAGTTGACATCGCATTTATCAAATGGTTGGAGAGTCACCTGCGGCACCAGCAACATCTCATCCCTCTAAGATGGTTTACCAACTCGTTGGCAGACATCACAACTCCGTACATAGTATGCGGCATCATTATGCAACGTGGGCCACCATAGCCCAGCACGCAACACTTTTCATACAATAGTACGACCTCCATAGTGACCTCCCACGATTCCTGCTTGTGCTTCTTGTAGAATGGGACTCTGCTCATGCGGTAAGATACACCGTCACAATATTTCATCCGGTCCAAGTTTATATAGCTTCCCAGCAATTAGTTGAAAATCGGAGGCTTTTATGACCAGCTGCTTCTTTTGCCTAATCGACATGTTTGCTGGGGAAACACCAATAGAAAAAAACTGAACAATTGGTGCATAGTGATCATCTGCGACTTCAACTTGGAACAATTGGGCATCTGGCAAGCCATCGTCAATATTAGTTGGTTCTTCACCATTCTCAACACGTGACAGATGATCCGGGCTAGCATTCAACCATCCTGACTTTACCACTATTTCAAAATCAAACTCTTGGAACAAAAGCAACCACCTGCAGATTCTCCCCCCCAACATAGGCTTATTGACTAGGTATTGCAAAGCAAAATGATCAGTGAACATATTGAAGTGTCCAACCAACAAGTAGTGCCTGAACTTTTGCAGAGCATAAACCATCGCCAGGCCTTCCCTTTCAGTCATGGTATAATTTCGTTCGGCAAATGATAACTTTCTACTAGCATATGCTATTGGATGATCCAAGTCGCCTTCACCTGGTTGCGTAAGAACAACCCCTAGCACAGTAGAAGAAGCATCAACAAGCACATGGAATTATTTATTTCAATCAGGGAAAACTAGTATTGGTGCAGAGGCCATCTTGGCCTTCAGGGTGTCGAAGCTTCCTTGACATTCCGGAGTCCATTCAAACACAGCGTCTTTCTTTAGTAGATTTTCCATGGGCATAGTAATAGCAGCGTATCCTCTAATAAAATTGTGATAGTAGCTCGTATGTCCCAGTGTTGCTCGGAGCATCTTTACATTCGTTGGCGGTGGTAAACTGAGGATCAGCGCAATCTTCGCTAGATCAACCAACACACCTTCTTTGCATACAATGTTCCCAAGTAGCATGCCAAAGGGTGCACAGAAAATACATTTTTTTGGAATTCAATGCAATCTGATGCTGCCTACATCATTCTAAAATCAATCGCAGATTGTCGAGATGGTCTTTAACTAGGCCATAGATGGTCCATTCATCCATATATACCTGCAGGAATTTCTAAATAAAATATTTGAATAGAACAACAACTACGCAGGAGAATATAGCAGGTGCATTCTTCATCCCAAATGGCATGACGATATATTGGAAATAGCCCCACTCGGTGACAAATGTGGTCTTATCGCGATCCTCCTTCACAATCCATATCTGGTGGTATCCCGAAAAGCCATTTGTGAATGAATATACCTCCTGGCCGCCTATGCCTTCCAGGACTTCATCTGTAAAATGGGTCGAGAACGGATCGTGTACACATGCATCATTCAACTTTCACAGATCGACACAAATGCAGATTTCGCCAGTCTTCTTATCTTGGACCACCATCGGGCTTATCCACTCTGATTCTTCTACAGGTTCAATGATCCCAGCGTCGAGCATCCTATCAATCTCAGCTTTCACGCGATCCTTATATCGCGGGTTCAATCTATATGACCTCTGGCGTACTGGTTTTTCATCTGGCTTGAGTGGAATCTTCATTTCCCCTAAATCATCGAGTATCCCCTTTATTTCTGAGAATCGCGTTGGAAAAAGGTCATGGAATTTATGCAGCATGTCTGTGACTTAGGCCATCGTCTCTTCGCCCCAATTGTCTCCGACATTAGGAAATTTCGGATCTTCTGTCGACCCAATGTTAACTTTTCGAATCCTTAGCGGCTGGTTCATCAAGTCTGTTAGTATGTCGGGAGCTGCGACACCATGACTTCCTTCAAACTCTGGAATATTAACATTCCGTAGCTCGTCATCATCTTCAGGTTCCCCAGATAAGTTGTAGCACATCATCATGGATTGGATAGAGCAATGCGCATGAGGATCAACAAGGTATGCAATAGGGATGAATTTTAGTACTACATCACAAATAACATGTAAAGCATTACATACCTCAGGGTTGGCATCCTGGAAGCTAAACGTTTGCACAAAACAAACTGACTACTCCTCCCAAGTGGAAATGGTTCTGCGCAATTCTGCTGCCACATACTAGGACCGTGGCATCTCTTCTAGAGTGTGAACAAAAGCATGAACCCACTCATCCTTGGGTCACGATTTCCATAATGTTTGACATTCAATCAAATGATGGGCGGGCTCATTCTTGGAAGAACTCAGATAGTCTTGGCAGTCCTTCGTAAATGGGTAACTCGACAGTCTCAATCGCAACATGTCGGACAGATTGTGTAATCAACCTGCATTTTCTGAATGATACCTCATGCAACTGATTATGCCAATTTTCTAAAGCATCATTAGAGTTGGAGGACACAGAACTTGCGCTGCGCCATCCAAGTTCTCCATTGACAGTAGGGTGGATATAGTCCTCGGAGATGTTATAAGCATGATCCCAACTTCTCCCGACTTCCTCCTTTACGAGTTTGATATATCGTCGTCCTTCTTGAGGGTCCATAGGAGCAATGACCTTGACGTCTTGGTTTTCAAATGTCATAACATGTTTTTTGAAGTTGATAACCACCATGCTATCATTAGACCATCCAATTCCTAGCAGCGCAGGATAGGAACCACCATCTCCTACAACTTCTATTACGTCAAAGTCAACACATGTTTTCATACCTTCAATGTGGACAACCAAGTTTGAAACACGACCAATGAACTGAACCTTCGCCTAGTTTGCTAAACGCAGCTATATCGATGACCATCCCAATGTTGGCTTCCCCATTAATTTCCAGGTTTTCTTGGTCAGGATGTTTACATCTGATCCAAGGTCCAAAATGACCGATTCAACCTCACAATCTCCAATCTAGACATTCATCCTCATCTCCTTGCCAATCTTCCTTTTTTGCAAGGAATTCACAGCAGAATCCTTCACTGTTTTATCTGGGAGTTGTAATAATGCCTCGAGCTCGACAAGGGCGTCCGAGTCCCTTTCCACTGATAGACTACTCTCAAAGAACTTGCTCAGGGTACCATACTACCGGGATGGTCCTACCTCTGCAAATGGATCGAAAGCAAATGGCATATCAACAATTGGTAACTTACCCGTATTTATTCAGATTTTGTTCTTTGCGTCGAAGGAGGTATCTTTCTCTGTCTCAATATCAAATGCGACCTTCTTCTTACCAGCGAGACAAACTTGTAGCCATGGTCCATCATCTCCAGTTGTCGCACCATTGCGAGTGATAATCCCAACGTCGACATCCTTCATCCACAACTCACCCTGAATAGTGGCAATTGTCGATCCCTGGTTCAAAGGTAGGTTCTAATTCAATGGTTGATTCATCGATTGGTTCTGCGTCTGAGGCGGGTTCTAAGTCTGAGTCTGCGGTGGGACCTGGTTCTGCATTATTGGCTGGTTCTGGACTTGGAATGCTGGCTGATTCTAATTCTGCACATTCTATAACTGGGGAATTTGTCCTTCCTTCCATTTTGCAATCAACTGAGGGAAACTTTCAACATTATGATCGTTGGTTGCACAGTATATGCACTGCGCATGAGGGCACTCTCTCTGGTAATGCCTAAATACCCCATAGGTATAGCATTGGACTGATTCACGACCTCGTCCTCCCCCACGGTCGAATCCTCCTCCTCGACCTCTGAACCCTCCACGGAATCCTCCTCGGACTCCTCCTTGCTGAAACTACAGTTGGGCCATTTGCTGCTACGGTGGGTTAGGTTGCTGCTGAACATATTGCACGGCTTGAACATATTGCGGCTGATTATACTGGAGTCGCAGTGCTTGGTTATACTGTGGTTGTACCACCAGTTGCAGCTGTGGTGTGAACTGCGACTGTGCCATAAATTGTTGTTGTGGTTGCACAGGGACAAACTGCAATGGAGGCGGTGGCGTATACGATACCTATACTGCTGGTTGTACTACTTGTGGCTATGCTTGCACTGTCTGGGGATCCTCTTTTTTTACAAAGTAGGAATCATACGTTCTTTCCTGAAGCAAATCATAAGGGTGACAGTTTTTGTCATCATGTCCAACTGACCGACAAAATGTACAGTACAAACTTTCTACCTTGGTAACCATCTTCTACATATAATCACAGTTCTTGTGTCGATGCCCATAGACCTGGCAGATGCGACACCATGGTGCGCCAGCACCACTCAATGGGCTCGGGGCTCCTGACAGCAAATAGTTCCGAAATGTCAAACAAGTATCCTTGGTATGTCCACTTGCATGGAAATAGGTGCACCAAAGATCATCACAATCTTCCTTATCCTTTTTGATGTCTTGCAATTGTATCGTTAAATTGGCCAACTGCGCCTAAATCTAAGTCATTCCAACAACGGTTTCCCCTACCAGCAATGCCTCTAATTTCATCGCAGTTTTCAGATCCTCACTCTGCGTCGCAATATTTTGCTGCATTAATGGTTACCGAATATGTGGGACAAGCGCTACAATAAACCATTCTTTATGCTGAACATCATTCATCTGAAAACTGACCTGAGCCATCAATGTCTTAAATTGTCGATCAAAATCCCAAATTGTTTCATTAGGGAATTGGTTGATCTCTTTTAATTTAGTAATGTATTGAGCTTCAGATTTTGGCTTCTTAAATTCCTCAAATAGCCATGTTCTGATCTCGTCCAGTGTTTTTACAGTACCTCCCTGAGGCACCCGTGTGAATCTCATAAACCATTCCAATGCGCGGCCCCTAAGAGTAGTGGCTAGCTGACTTTTCTTGACATCATCATCAATAGTTTGCCGAGCAATCCAGATCGCTTCGCATAAGAACCAGTACTTCTCCAAATCATTGGTGCCATTTCCGTCAAATATTGGTAATTTCATTTCATCTCCCGCCATTCTGGACCTTCTTCCTCCTGCTAGTGCTCTATTACTAGACTATTGTTGACACGTCGCGCAAGTCGACGTAGACTACGCATTCCTTCCTTATGGTGGAGTAGTGCACGGAGGAGTAGACACGTTACTGCTGGGGTTCGATACTTTCATTCTTCCGGGTGTAGCCTTGGCCTGTATGTCCTCGTTGTCACAAAAAGGTCGCTTCATCCCGTGTGGTTGTTCTTCACGGTATCGCACTTCGACTTCAGCAGGACCTTCTCCCGTCCTCTGCCTCTTTTCTCGAAACCTTGCTCCTCCCCTCATACAACCACTTATTTCTTGAATGACCTTTACATTCTCACCAAAAATCATGCCCATCTACCCCTTATTCCCTTATGCATTTCCCCCCTTTCTATCGTGGTGCCTACATCCCCTCGCACACCAGAGTTCCACTACTCTTGGTCCATTTTTAGGATACCCTTTTCACATACTAGTTGCTTAATCAACAGTTGTAGTGACAATTGGAACCTCCCACGAGGTCCACTAAAAAACTCCCTTTTTGCCTCGCTGAAAGATTTATTAGTATCAACAACAAACTTAGTGATATATCCTTCCAAGATACTATCCAACCATACCTCGACTGCCCGCGATGCCTTGTTGTTGGTTTCTTGCAGCGCCTGGATTAATTCTGGGGTCCAGAATGTCGTCTCTCCTCCTTGAAAGTTTGTTTTCCGCTTAGTAAACTTTCCCAACCATTCATGCAAGAGCACCGGGAATTCACAAAAGAACCATTCATGGGGACCGTCATGGATATATCTATCCAACCAATGGCCTGTCGACAGCTTAGGATTCTGGTTTTTGGCTTTAGCAAACTCCTGCAACTTCATATCAAACCATCCCTCGATCTTGGATCGAGTTGGATGCCAGAACATATCCCCCTCCTATTTGCGACTCAGTCCCGGCAACGGAACCATTTGTTGGCAAATCCCACCAACAAAGCTTCGTCAACAGGGGTTCCCACTCTGTCGATGCTCTGCAGCGCAATCTCCTTGAGCACCGGCCCAGACAGGTTTTACCCTGCCCAACAATGTCTGCGAAGCAGATAAGGTCTCACTCAAGGCGTTCAAGGGAGAGCTGTCATAATCGAGTTTCTAACATTGGGGAAGGAGGACATGTGGATCCGATGGGGGGATATCACAACTTATTCGATCTCATATAGTATCAAAACATCGCAGCATTATTCAAGGAACGTCATAGCGCATCAAGCATAAATTACAACAACTTAAAACCAACAAATCGCATTGATATAGCAAGAAGAAACTGAATCGCATAACCACTTATACTATGAAACGAGAACTCGACACAGTTCTCGTTTTTCTCTCTCCTAATTTTAGTATCTATTTTTACCTTAGTTTCAAAAAGGGTTGATACCAGTATCACACATTTTCATTTTGAGGCATTTTTTTGGGCCTTTGAATCATCTTTTTCATAAACTATTTTTAATTTCTAGTTTCAATTGTGTTTTTAGAAATTTAACAAAATAACATACATTTAGAAGCAAGTTCTAATGAAAAACATATACATTTTGTAATTTTTTCTCTAAAACAAGACATTTTTATGAACAAAATAAGACATTATCATTGACAAAATTGTAAATATTTCCAGAAAATAAAGACATTTATAACCATTTTCAATGGATTTTCAAGTATTTTTTTTATAAAAGTGATATTGTTTCATATTATTTTCCAAAATGAAACGATTCACACAAAGTCAAGAAAAATTATACCATATATTTGTAAATAACATATTAAAAACATTATATATAGAAATTTTATTTTTAAAATAAAGTATGAAAGTCAAAACATTACTAATATATCTTATCAAAAGGTTGTCAAATTTAACATTTTCTTCAAGACATAAAACTAATCAACAATATCATGCAGGCCAAATTCTTCATCGAAATTGGAATTTTTTGATCTTGGCTTTCTTTAGGGACATCAATGTCCTCTTCCATTGGGTGTTCTATGTTTGCAAGATTCCCAAAGTGCTCCTTTCCAAACATCCCTCCCAATCGGTGTTGAGTCTATTTTGACATCTTTGCCACAAGTGTTTTACTAAACTCTCATTTCTTCAAACCAACTTCTTGCAATTCATTTAGAAGAATTTGAACAGCACTAATTCTTTGCTTGATGTAATTGAATTGTAGTGGATCATTATCAATGGATATGCAATTTCTTCCTTTATGTAAGGAGCATGTTATTATTGTACCTAATCACCCAAAAAAATAGTTAAGTCAAGTCAAATAGCATAAATCCTGCATACTTTCAAAACAAATTAATGAAGAATAAAAAATAAATAAAACTTGAAATATGCGTTCATATGTAATATCATAAATTTTACTTGAACTCGAGAACACATCAAAGACCGAGTCTCCTTCTCTTGAAAATGTATATATGATACAATTAATCAACAGTGATGCCTTTGTATAGATGTACACAGTCACTCCTAACCCCCTATTCCTCTAACCTTAACATCGATATTACATTAAAAAAATAAACCCCCCCAACCTCCTAAACACTACATTTAAAAAAAGTAACAAAAATTTAAAACCACCCCAACCCTAACATCAACATTAAATTAAAAAAAAATTAAAATTAAAACCCCCCTAGCCCCCTCACAGTAGATTAAAAAATTAAAATTAAAACCCCCTAAACCTCCCACAACATTAAACTAAAAAACATTACATTAAAATAATTTAAAATCCCCCCTAACCCGCTAAACCCCACCCCACAACATTGCATTAAAAAAAACATTTATAAAAAAAATTATATGCTCTAACCCCTAAAATCCACATCACCCAAACAACATTACATTAAAAAATTATAAATATATTTTTTAATAAACTCTTCCCCTAACCCCCACAACATTAAATTTAAAACAATATTAAAAAAATCATTTTTAACTCCCTAACCCCCTAAACGCCCCCCTAATCATTATATTTAAAAAAAAAACCACCACTCTCTTCTCCCTTCTCCCTTCCCAGTGACCCCCCTCCTCCTCCACGCCCCTCCCTTCCCGACGACCCTCCTCCCAAAAATACACCAACATAATTTATTTATTTTAATTTTTTAAAACAACACCCATTTCTCTACTCTACAAGAAGATAATGTTTATTTAAACATTATCCATTTCATACAACAACCAACATTCACTTATCATTTATACACTAACCACCTCATAAAGAAATTAATATCCAATATACAAGAACTTACATCCAAAATCAGTTCTAAGGGTGTCATTTATACAATATCCATCTCACAAGGGAATTTATATCCAATATAAAAAAAGCTTACATCCAAAATCAATTTTAAGCAAACCCTTATAGGTACATATATATAACATGGAATACGTTCTCCATTAAGTATAAAACCTAACACATCACCAAACAAAAAAAATATCTTCTAAATTATTTAAAAAGTTTCACATAAGTATCATTTAAAGACAACTTTTCCAGAAACTCCTACTGCAACGAGGGTGAAATTGACCACTGTCTAGGCTTCTATTATAAAGAGCCCGTGAAGTAAGGGAAGCAACCATAAAATGGTAGAAGGATCCGAGGTTATTCTTTATATAAGAAAGTTTATGTGGGAAAATCAAATGGAATTGGGATGAAATTTGAATGGCTGACGGTAGTTTTCATTATTTCCTTTGCGAGCCCGGGAATGGGTCAGTCTCCTGTCCCCAATTTATTATCAAGATGAAGAGCCTGATGCGAGGGTGCATTGTACATATATAAGTATGCAAAGAAATCAAATGAGCAATTGAACCAATTTTACGATCGAAGTGCAAAAAATGCATTGTTTCTTAGATATTTCATCACGCTGACCTCACAAATCTACATACCCTATTATTGAACGCTATGAACATGCCAAAAGCCCTTGATGGGAGTTATGGCCCTTACCAGGTGCAGAAGCATACTGAACTGAGTTTCTCAGCATTGGCTGGGTCGAAATCAGAGTAAGCTCTTGGAGATGTTCCAATGTTCACGGGAAGCATAAGTTGGGTGGCCTCTTAGATCCCTTAGTAGGAGAATTGTTGGTCATCAAAAGTGAAAGCATTGAAGTTGGTTACATTAGTTAGTGTTTACTTACCGTCTTACTCTAAGGAATCACGCTACAACTCACTACACGTATCAGTTCATCAGAAGTGATCGATCTCCATATGGTAATAGTATATGAGTTCACCCGTTAGGAAAAAATTAGGTGGTGTTGGAGGCCTTTGGGTGAGCAGCTCCTACTGATAGATTGAACAGAATGTCAATATCGATCAATATCCCCATCGGGATAGGCAGTAATTGAGTTGACTTGATTCACTTTATTGCAGCTCATGGGAGAGGGAGACAAGTTACAACTGATGATCCAATAGCATGTAAACTGAATTACCCAGCTCACGTAAAAGTGTTTAAGAGCCGTGTCCACGGGGGAGGAAGGGGGGAGGAGGCTCCGCTTCCTCGGGCACCAAAGGGCCGCCCGTTACTGGTGGCGCGATTCTCAAAATCACGCCACCAGTAACGGGCGACCCTTTGGCGCCCGAGGGAGCAGATCCTCCTCCCTCCTCCCTCCCCCTGAGAATCGCGCCACAAGTTACACTACCATATATAAATATGTGCACATTAAGTCTAAAGGGATATCAAACTATTTATTCTTACACATCATGATCTTGGATGACTTTTCAAATAAAATATTGGATGACATTTCATGTAACAATTTAAATTAAGAAAAACTAAAGTTGGTATGCGTCAAGTTTGGTAATTGGTAATGTTGGGTTGATATAATGCAAAAGCTAGAGTTTGTATGGGTCAAGTTTGGTAATTGGTAATGTTGGGTTGATATAATGCAATTATTTGTATCCATATGTAAAGGTGACACGTTGTTTTAATTATAGTGTTGTTTTTACATAGAGCTTGTCCAAAATGATGGGATTACATGCTTTCAAAGTTGACATAGAATTGTTATTTTTAATTATTGTTTTTATAAATAAATATTTTTTAAAAATAATTTGTGTTGTTTTAAATTTTTTTAATGTAATGTTGTTGGGGTTCAGGGGTTAGGAAGAAGGTGTTTTATATTTTTTTAATTCTTTTTTAATGTAATGTTGTGGGGTTTATGGGTTAGGGGTTTAATTTTTTTATTATAATGTTGTGAGGATGTTTTAATTTATTTTTAATGTAATGTTGTGGAAAGGGGGAGTTAGGGGTTTAATTTTTTTATTGTAATGTTGGGGGTATTAGGAGGTTTAGAGAGTAGGTGACATTTAAGTAGATAAAAAAAAAAAATTAAAAAAAAATCAAAACTAAAAATTGTGGGATAGGGGGTAGGCCGTGCTTCAATTAACACTACATGAATTTAAAAAAATAAAATAATAATTGCAGAAAAAAGAAAAAGAAAGGGTAAAAAAAAAATCGTCGCCCCATTGACATCTTGAAATTATAGGAAGTTGATATACTAGCTTATGATTTCAAGTTTAAAAAGAAAGGCACTCTTTGCTCCAAGACTATAGAGATTATCAAGAGGTTGTTGCCAAAAGAAGAAGTTGCAAATGAGAGTCGGCTAAACCAAGCCGTAGATCCTGAAGGAATCTAACATTTGAAGTGATGGGCATAGATGTAGACTCAGATGGTGCACCCATTGATAATATAGAAGAATTTGGGTCATCTACATCTTCATCCAGTTTTTCATCTACAGAAAATGTAGATTCTGATGGGGTGTCAAAATCCATGGATGAATTTGAATAATTTCACATGAAACATTTTAGATGTTTTTTACTAGTATGATGTTTGTAATTGAAACTCTAATGGAAATTTTGAATATTTATATGAATCATTTGTTCTTATACGGTCTAATATACGATTTCATTATGAATCACATCACAGTTTATTTGATTTAATATAGTCAGATGGGTGAAATTATTTATGAAATATTTTTTTTTTGTTTAATATGCAAGTTTTAAAAAAGTTGTAATTCATTTCTTGAAGAAAAAAATATTTTCCCAATTTTGAGGTTGATTTTAAATTTTTTGTAAACAACAGTATGGGATGTTTAGTCCATGGCTGTATTTCTTACCCCGAAAAAAAAGCATGTATACTGGTATCAACACTTTCCTATTTTGGGGGTTGTTTTGGTGTTTTTTATGCAAAAATCATAGTTTTTATGGCTAGAGTTCTCGTTTCATAGTATAATTGGTTGCATCTATAACATGTCATTTTAACAAAACAGAGTCGCAGCATCACAACAGATATATAACAATAGACAAGAATTGAGCCATACGCATCGCATCATTTATTAATCTTGCGCAAATACGCCACATTACATAATCCTTCTCCAAAACCGAAGACTGCATACATCAGAAAGAAGCCCAGATATAATCACAGTAAAGACAAGAAAGTCTCCATTAAAACAGATCGCACCAGATCTTATCCCTTACAATCGCGCATGCAATACAATTGTTCACAACTACTCATCTATCTATCTTTATCACTCTCTTATATTGCCTCAAAATAGATCTATAAATAGGCTTATGCCTTTACATCAAGGGTCCACTAATAACTGACTTCTAACTGCTATTGACCTATTACAACAAAACTTGGTCAAAATATACATAAAATATTCAAAAACGATTATTTTCCCGCTTATCGCGCTAATCTGCCCTTGCGTGGTACCGCGTGAGCTTGCGCAGCTGCCGCGACGCTGCGCAACTCACTTATCCCAAACCCCTTGTCAACAATTCCTATCTCTCCTTTTGATTATGACATGAATAAAGTGCCATCTTCTTTACATTTGCAACAACATCCTTTGTCACACTATGATGATATACATATTCATGGGTGTATTAATGAGACTTATTTGAGCCACTTGAAGTCTTCATGTTTTCTTTGCTTCTTATTTGGTTCAGATTTTGGTGGAGGTTCTTCATTCACTTCTTGGATAAAATAACCCATGGTTGATTATTATTTTGATGCATATTACATTATTTGGGAGCAACATTATAGGACATGGGATCCTCACCTATGTCATTGGAGCAAATTTGGTATAATACTTGATGCTTGTGTGTATGGGACACATGATGATCTACTTACTTAGATGTACAAGCACTTTCATGATCCTTTAATGAGGGACCTTGATGTACAATTGTATGATGTAGTTATGTACTTTAATGATCTATCTTTGGTACTCATGATGTATAGAACGACGCAATACAAGCAATAGGATCTGAGTATTGCTTGGTTTCAATTTTGTGGGCAACGAACAGTAGGGGATATTGAGTCACCACTTAAGAAGGTGATTGCAATCATAGTAGAGAATCAATAAGTATGGTGGTTCCTCTTTGAAACTTTCTTGGAATCTTGAAAATTCAAGTTTGGCAACTCAGTACCAACTTCAAAGAATTATACAGAAGCAAAAGGCCTAAAAGTTCATAAAATGTTTCCAAAATATGGAGGTAAAGATTATTTGTGCAAATTTTGTTTTGATGGATTTGATTAATTCTTTTCGTGTTAGTGGTGATGCCACAGGATATATCAATATGCAAAGATCCACATATATTTTCTTTTGGAAACACACAATTGTAGTACATGAGTGCCACTGCTCAAATTGCAGCTAAGGTTTGAAGCAAATTTTTGGAAGGAAAGAAGGTTATTCAAAATAAATGTTTGAAATTTCTTGAGGAAAAGCAATATTGAGTGGAGAGGACTTTCATATCCCCAATTAAATAATTTCCAAATAAGACTACTTGTAAATAATGTTTCACCAACATACTAGTTCCCTAGGTTGAGATGGAGACAAAAATTTTGTAATAAGGGGCTCTGGGACCCAAAAGGACTTTAGTTTACCATACTCACATTTAAATGGGTCACATAAATTATAAATGCTAAGAAAATAAGGTGGCATGGGTTCATGAAGACACTTGGAATCTTCTAGAGCCTTTGGGTGACTAGGTTCCATGTACACTTGGCATGATCTTCTTTGAAATTCGAACACAAGGGTCATGTAACGTTATTGGAGGGTGATGTGTAAAATAAAACATAATGAACTAAATAATTCAAATTATTAAAGGAGAGTAACTCTCATGGAAGAGGAAGAGACTAGAAGAGAATGTGCACCACTTTGAAGGAGATTACATGCACTCTATGACAACAAATGATGAAAGATTATATGACAAGTATGACAAATTCAAACCTGATTGCAGACATATGAAAGATATGATATGACAGGGATAAAAATATCCACCAAGAGGTCAAATTTTGGAGTTAAAGGTATCCATTCAAATTGGGGAAAGAATTGGAGAATGAATAAGAAGACAAGTATCATAGAAGTTACTAAACCACTAAGATGAGTTGGATGAGGCCCATGGAAGGAAATTTTACCTTATGAGGTTTCATGAAGTTAATAAAAGGATTTAATGAGGAATTAGAATAGATTTTGATCATTTTTTAATTTGCCTTTGGTATTTTGGAGAGCTTTTGCTTGTCCATTCCATGGTGAGTGTTCACTCTCCCCACTTGTGAACCAATTTCAAATGAGTTGGATTCCTTTCAAAGTTGGTTTATGGAGAGTCCATTCATACCTCTCATTGAAGCTTAATTAATTATATTTAGTTGTATAATTAAGGTCCATATAGTCAAATTCTCATCTATCTACCTATTCCCTCATTCATTATTCTCCATTATCCCATGAGGCTCATGTTGAGGGGGCACTTATAGGAGTGGTGCTTGTGCTTATATGAGTATTTTTGATGCCCAAGATTTGATATATGATGTATGTATATGTAATATCATGTACATATGATCTATAAGTCGAAATATAAAAAATACATGTATGAGAGGCTTGCATTCTCATGCTCTTGAATAATTAGTTTTCATGGATTTGGATTATTTCTTGAAGTTGTTCTATATTAGATTTGTATGAGGGATATTCTTTGAGTCTTATGATGTAGTGAAAAAAATATATGATGTATTAATCTTTAATTTCATGTCCCTATTCTCTTTGTCTTGAAATTCAAGAAATCCATATGTGAAACATTTGCAATTCGATGATATTAAATCATTAGTTTTCATGTATTCGACTCCCATACTGAATGAGTTGTATCCCATACTTGTATGAAGAACTTTCTATGATGTTTAATATTGTTGTGGCGTACATTTTAATGTTTTCTATGGTCTCTATATGTCACACCTGATCTAAACCTTTAACTCTATCTTTCATATGTCAAAATCGAGCTAATCATGCAATTTACCTGAAAGTGGTGATGCAAATGTTGCATGTTATAATCAGTTTACAGAGATAATAACCATTACTAATTATAGCCCCTAATATTTTATATTCATCCCCATACTCTATTCTCAAAGTTGGGAAGGTCATACTACATGTGGAGAGCCAAAGGTGTCATTTACCCTTGGGGGTTTTAACATCGATTTCCTAGTGTTTTTGTCCTTCTTTCCCTATGGAAGAAATCAAGTTTCAGAAGTAGTTAGAAAGTGTATGAGCATTAATATTATTGATTGGTATGTTCTAATACCCATCAATCTCTTCCATACATAATTTGAAGTCATTTGGGTCAACTTGGGTTTCGCTAGTCTAAAGCTAGAAATTGGCCAAAATTGTGCAAACTTGAGTAACATGTCAAAATGAATTTCTGATTCTACCAATGAGTGTATGAGGTCTGTTAGTATGTGTTAAATCCCATAGTATCCCTCCATAATATTTTTGGAAAGGTTCGGTGGTGTTTGGAACCAAACCGAGAAGGACTAGTTGACCACATTTTCCTAACAAATTTGCATTGTTTCTCCTTAACCCCAAACAATGTTGCAAAGGTATAAATTATGATCCTAAGTGCTCATGGGTCATATTGGAATGTTTTAAAACTCTCCATACCACTTCCTTTCAAATTCGGGAGCATCTGTTGAAAGTTGGAACACTCTAGAGACATGACTAGTAAAGCTCGAATTTGCTCAAATTTTACTTTTCTCCAAAATTCAAAGTAGAGACATTACAATCGTGCACGACTCCTGCACAAAATTCAGTGAAATTTTTTTCAATTTTATAGTTTGAAACCTTTAAACAATATCAGATCTTGACATAGGTCTTAACATGTTTCACTAGCGCGTAAACACAGTCTTTACCTGCCACCAAACAAATATCTCGCAATAATCCTAATGAGTGATAATCGTTTTTTGGATATGAAAATGTTACACAATATAAATGAATACTATTTGGGTTCCCTTGATATTTCTCTTTCAAAAACCAAGAATAGTTCATTTTCTCTTCCTCTAGCACATGTTTCCATTCCCTTGCCTTATTGGCTTTTAAATTCTCAATGGACATGACTTCTTCATCGAAAACATTTTGTGACAACTCAATTGTTTTTTCAGTTACTTCATTGTTGATCTTGCTCCAAACATGTTTACAAATAACTTTATTGACGCCATTCTCCCTATAAAAGAAAACAAATTTGTTAAGTTTATCTACAAAAAAAAAAGTAGCATAACAATATAAATATATTGTTATTATATTGTTATGCTACTTTTTTTTTGTAGAATCACAAAAAAACAAAAATCCGAACATAAGATTAAAAAGAAAAATAATAGCATTTTTTTTTTAATTTTTTGAGCTAAAAAAGGTCTCATGCATTTGGTGCGTGCTTTGGGCACCCAAGGGGTGCCCGAGGGAGGAGCGCTCCTCCCCTCTTCCCAAAGGGGCATCACAACCAACAACCACCCTCTTTGGGCGTGCACGATTCTCAAAATCACACCGCTTGTTGATGCCCCTATGGGCAGCGAGGAGGAGTTGCACTCCTCCCCGGGAGCCCAATGGGCGACATGATTTGTAGCTCATCCCTACTTCCCTTAGGGGCATGTTGCACGCACTTAAGGAAGCGGGGAGTAACTCCTCGCCCGAACACCCAAAGAGTGTGCCCAACGTGCGACGCGTCGTTTCGAGAATCACACACGCCCAACAGGCGACACGATTTAGAGAATCGCATGCGTCCGTTGGGGTGCGCTTTGGGTGCGGCACCCAAAGCCCAACTCTCACCACCCCCCCCCCCCCCCCCCCCAAGCCCAAATCCAAAAGGAAAAAAATTACATTAAATTTAACCCTTATGCATCCAAAGGGCACGCTAAGCCAAAAAGAAATATATATATATATATAACTTTATCCTTGTGCATCCAAAGGGCACACCAATCCAAAAGAAAGAAATTACATTGCACAAAAATGTAAACTAAACTAACCTTGAAAATCTCATCGGTGGTCTTTTAAACCCTAGTAGATTGTTGCAATGTTTGTAATCGTTGTTTGCAAAAGGTGGTTGTAGAAAATAAAAACACATTTATATTGCATATATTAAGCTTAATTTAATCATACATGGATGTGGAATTAAAAAAAAGATAAAAACACAAAAATAAAAATTACCAAGATTAAAAAAAATAGACAAATTTATTATAAAATAACTATCCTTCAAAGCATTATTAAATTGCTCCAAGCTCCAAATTCAAATGTGAATCGTAAGAAAATGCAAATAGTAATAGCTAATGCATTATTACTAAATTTAAATAGGATGATAGTAAATGAAATTTTACTTATGTTATGAGTGTGAGATAAAAAATTTAATATAGATAACCAATATATTATTAAAAAATCTATAGAGCATAGTTTACGTGTGATTTAATTAATATTATTACAAAGTTTTTATCTACGATATTATATCAACTTCATTAATTGTATTAATGCGTTAGAAATGTGTGATTTGTTTTTGTAGCAAAATTTTGGAGGGAAATTTTTGGGGAGGAATTTTGAAAGGCAAAATAGTTCTTTTAACTATATGATTGTTGGAGGTTGACAGTTGCACAATTCTACTTCTTGTGTAAGGAGAGTGGGAGTAGCACAGTTCTAGTTTTGAGTGAAAAGTCATGGACTCATATGAAATTATCTCAATTTCTGAAAATGGTGGAAATATTCCTTCAAGTAAGGATTGGAGAGACAATGATGATGATTTTTTTCTTAGCGAGGATTTTAAAGGCAGTAATGATGATGATGAAGACCATCCTCCAAGTGGAGATTTTAAAGGAATTGAACAAGATGATGACAATTGTCCTTCAAGCGAGGATTTTCAAGGCACCAACGACGATTTTCCTCCAAGCAAGGACTTTCAAGGCACTAACGATGATTCTCCTCCTAGCCAAGATTTCCCTCCAAGCAAGGATTTTCAAGGCACTAAAGTTGAATTTCCTCCAAGTGAGGATTTTGATGGGACCGACGATGATTTTGGTGAGGATGAAAGCACCAATAATGGTGTATATAATTTCCTCCAAGCGAGGATTTTATTGGCACTGCTGATGATTTTACCCCAAGTGACGATTTCAATGGGACTAATAGTGTTTCTCATCGAAACAAGGATTTTGATGGCATCGATGATGATTTTCCTCCAGGTGAGAATTTTAATGGGACGAAATATGATTTTGGTGAGGATGAAGGAAATAACAACGAACCTGAAGACTATTTTCCTCCAAGCGAGGATTTTGATGGCACCAATGATGATTTTCCTCCAAGTGAGGATTTTAATCGGACAAATGATGATTTTGGTGAGGATGAAGGCACCAATAATGGTGAAGATGATTTTCCTCCAAGTGAGGATTTTGATGGCACTGGTAATGATTTTACTCTAGAAAGGATTTTGATGGGACAGATGATAATTTTGGTGGAAATGAAGGCAACAATAATGTTGAAGATGATTTTCCTCCAAGCAAGGACTTTGAGGGAACTGATGATGGCTTTCCTCCAAACGAAGATTTTAATGGGACATACGATGATTTTGGTGAGGATGAAAGAAATAATAATGGTGAAGACGATTTTCTTTCAAGCAATGATTTTGATGCCACTAATGATGATTTTCCTCCAAGTGAGGATTTTAAGGAGACATATGATGATTTTGGTGAGAATGAACCTTCTAATGGTGAAGATACCAATATTGTTGATGATGTTGATTTAACCTCAAGTGATAAAGATGATACTGACGAGGAAAATCAATCTCCTACTAAATTTGGTGATGATAATCTCAATGAGAGAGATGATATTCCGCATAGTGATGAGGACACTCATTCAAACAAGAATGATGCAATGTTACATGAAACACACAAAAAAAATTGTACCAATCGAAAAGATTAAATGTAGGACTAAACCATATTATACCAATCCAAATCATTCTAGTTATACAAGGTTAAGAAAAGATTTGAATTTAACCTCAAGTGATAAAGATGATATTGATGAGGAAAATCAATCTCCTACTAAATTTGGTGATGATAATGTCAATGAGAGAGATGATATTCCTCATAGTGATGAGGACACTCATTCAAACAAGGATGATGCAATGTTACATGAAACACAAAAAACAAATTGTACCAATCGAAAAGATTAAATGTAGGACTAAACCATATTATATCAATCCAAATCATTCCAGTCATACAAGGTTAAGAAAAGATTTGCTCACAAGTCCAAGTTCTATTACCAATTTGATTTCAAGTGAGTGTTTCCAAAAACATTGTTTGAAACAAATGCACCACAATTGTGCCTTGGAGAAAATGCTAGCATATCTATCAATGAACAAAAATATGCAAAATTCATATTTAGTGGGGTGCATGATTTACACAAATGCAAGTTATGATTATCACATTAGAAGTATTTTTTTGCAGAAGGGCATTCAAAAGAATTCACTCAATTGGTAAATCTTCGACTATCAAGAATCTAGACAAGGCTTGAAAACGATCGTACTTTTTATTCTAAAGAATATCATGCACAAGCTAGTGGGTCAATAACAAACATTGTAATAACATGGATGTGTGACTTCTTTTCTAAGAATGGAGAGAGTATGCCATATAGACAAACCATACACATTCCAGATAATTTATCAATGCAAGAAATGTACAACTTGTACAAGACATTGGTTCAAGAGGCCGAAGTAAATAACAATTTCATCATATATGCATATTTTACAAGACTATGGAAAATATAGTTCAACAATCTCTGTATTCCTAAGAGGTCAAGGACGGGGGTTTGCAATATATGTGCTTTTCTTAAACAAAGAAGGGATAAATCAGAAGGGATAGTTAAAAAACTTTATTTTCTTGAATACATATCAATTATAAAAGCTCGTCAATGTTTAATTTTTATTTTATTTGTAGATTTCGTTATTAAAGAACTTCAAGCACATCACAATCAACAATCATTTGAACAACAAAAGTTATACAAACATGGCAAGAAGTGTTATGATGATCCACATTAGCATTTGGGTTTGATAATTGATGGCATGTATAAGAAAAAAACATTTTTGCCACAATTTGTTCGTGTACCAAATAGTTTAAAGGAGGAAAATTTTATTCAGTTTCACTTGGTTGGTTGTATGGTTTTTAATGGTTGGATGTCTCCATGGGTTTACTTTACAACTCCAAATATTCATAATGATGCAAATTTGACCATCACCACAATTCATCATGTGATTACTCATTGATCCGACAATCTTCCTCGAGTTCTATATCTGCAATTGGACAACATCAGCCGGAAAAATAAAAATCAAATCATGTTTGGTTATCTAAACATGCTTGTTGAACTGAGAAATTTTCAGAAGGTTAAAGTTGGTTTCCTGCTTGTTGGACATACACATGAACATATTGATCAAATGTTTAGTCATTTTGCAGTGACATTGGGGAGGAATAATGTTGGGAGTTCCCCATCATTAACTAAAATTATTAGAAAGACACGCAGTCCAGAGCATGTTGTACTAACATTGGAGGAGATTATCAACATGCATAGATTGATTATGGGATCACATGGTGAAGAAAGGTGCATTGAAAAACCTAATGACATTAGCTTCTAACATCAATTTTGTATATAAACATATTGATGGGAAAAAACTACTACGGGGTAAGAAGTACTTAACAAGTCCAGAATGGGGGCCTACATTAGGTTTAACATTTCTAAAATTCATCCCAATTCATCAAATTTATGCTTCAAAGTTATTGTTATTGCAATCAACTATTGAGATTCAAAATGCACGCTAACACAATAGAGATGTTGATTCTTCTCAATGCTTGGAAGAAATCGAAAAGTCTATCAAAGAAACATATGACTATTTTGATGTTGTTGATACTATTTAGTGGGAGTATTTTTTCATGGAGCAAAATGACATAATTTCAAACTCTACAAATGGAGATAATTTTTTGAAGACTCCATTTCATTGGCCGTAGAGTATGTTTAATGAAAATAATGAAATAAATGTTGAACCAGAAGGCGTTGATCATTTTCAAGTAGGAGAAAGGGTAATGTATATTAGGTCTAGAAGATCATCTGCACGATGTGAAGCAATGGAAGACCTTTACAAAGGCTCAATACAAGATATTAAGGAAGGTTGTATGATTACAGTGTTGGCTACAAAAGATGCACAAGGTTATCCATTCTGGATTGCAAAAGTTATGAAGGTCAATAAAGAAAATGAATAAGTTATATCCATTGAAGTACATTGGTATGCAACAAACACACACCCATTTGATGGTGTGTACAAGCCAAAGATGGTGGTAGAAAAAAAGGTTTACAAAAAGAGAAAAAAATGGTCAAAACGTAAATCATCATCGCATTGACATTTTGAACTTAGAAGATGTTGACATTCTAGTTTATGATTTCCGACGACAAAACACTCGAACGATACCAAACATCCCATAAACACTGAAATTTTTAAAATCCTCCCAAAAATTGATAACGCATCGAAAAGGAATATGAGAGAGACAATTAGGATCATAAAAAATCCCACTCGCCTCAATAGGGATGATGGACTTATCCTAAGCCACACTTGTGTCCTGGTCTTATCAAAATAATTCCATGTTGACATTGATTAGAGGTCACAACTTCTCTTAAGAGTTTCGTGACTTGCACCTTTGCATTAATCTCCAAATTTTAATTGTCACATAGCAATAACGACGAAATGATAATAAAATACATTATACAACTTTATAAAAGCTTTATACTCAAAACGATAACTCTAGCCATAATCAACCCTCAAATCAAAAAGTGGTGCTCTCAGAATCACCCTCTTTTTTTTAGGGTCATCTTTGTAGACAATGCCTATCAAATTATGATCGTCATTATTAAGTTTATATGTGGTACAACTTTTCATTGTTTTATATTTAAATATTATGTTATTTAATATCCATCTCTTATATCCCAAATTTGTGGTACAACTTTTCATTGTTTTATATTTAAATATTATGTTATTTAATATCCATCTCTTATATCCCAAATTTAAAAAATAAAATAATAGTAATATATATCTAATAAAAATAAAAAATTATTCAACAATTCATTATAATTTCCCTACAATATAAGCGCGCTACAATGCATATTGTAAAACAGTCTCACCATACTAATCAAGTTATTCCATTACATGTCAATCCCTAGCAAATGGTCGAGGCTCCATATCATCAAAGTTCCACTAGCATATAGACTTCTATATCATGGACTTGAAATTTATGCAACTTCAAATTATATTTTTCCTTTTCCATAATCATATATATCTATGAAATGCATTTAATTATTTTTCACCACTCTCATTTCTTATATTTGTTTTAAAGCAAAAGTAATGAATTAATTAATATAATCAATTACATAATTTACTATAATTAAAATAATAATACTCAATATTATTTGGTGAAAAATAATGTATGAATATATTTATTTTTAGATTTATAAAATAATAATAATAACTTAAATTATTTTATAAAAATTGTATATAGATATTTTCATTTATATAATAATAACCAATATTACTTTGTGAAAAATAAAGTATGAACATCTTCATTTTTAAATTTATATTTCATGAGAGAGCCTTGATGTTAATTAAAAATAATAATAATAACCAAAATTATTTCAAAAAAATTGTTGTATAGACATTTCCATTTTTAGATTTATATCTTATGAGAATAAGTGATTTATTTTTGTAGAAAACAAAGGTTGTTGTTTTTAAACATCCTTGTGATGAGTTAGGCAAATAAGGTTAAAACCTGTCATTCAAATTGTGGCCAGCTAATTGGCTAAGCTATAAGTTAAGTGACTAGCCTGCAGCATTTAGAAACAAAACCAAATAATAATAAATATAATTATAATTAATGTAAAAATCAAGTATTTTTTACCAATATTATTTACCATACAATAATTGTTTAATTATTTAACTAAACCCATTAAAATCTTAATCAAAATGTAATGTATTTCAGCATATACCAAACCCACTTGTTACACTCATACTCAACTAAACCTAATCCATTTTTAGATTTATATCTTATGAGAACAAGTGATTTATTTTTTGTAGAAAACAAAGGTTGTTATTTTTAAACATCCTTGTGATGAGTAGGTAAATGAGGTTAAAACCTGTCATTCAAATTGTGGCCAGCTAATTGGCTATTAGCTATAAGTTAAATGGCTAACCTGCAGCATTCAGAAACAAAACCAAATATAATTATAATTAATGTAAAAATCAAGTATTTTTTACTAATATTATTTACCATACAATAATTGTTTAATTATTTAACTAAACCCATTAAAATCTTAATCAAAATGTAATGTATTTCAGCATATACCAAACCCACTTGTTACACTCATACTCAACTAAGCCTAAAATCTAAGATAATATCTAAAACTCATATGCACTTGTTACCACCATGCTCAACTAAGCTTAAAATCTAAGATAAAACCTAAATCCAGATCCGTATAACTATTGGCCTAATAAGGATTATTCAAAACCAATCTGCCAACAAATATCTTTGAAATAATCACATTATTGCCCGACCCAGATAGATGGATGGAGACGGAGTAAGTTATGTACCCGACAATTTGCACGACAATTTGCACGGGGCCCACCTGACGCCTTCTGGTGATAGCTTACTCCGTTACCTTTCCCTTTTCCTGAGACCAAGAACAACCAATTCCAACACCTACTTTCACACCAACTGCGCTCTCAGATTCATCCATCCATAAATTTAGCCATGGAAATTCTTGTTTTTTAAATGCAAGTTTATAATTGTAAGCTTTGATTGGAATTTTTATGAAAATTGCAAATGTATGTTTCACACCAACTGCGCTCTCAGATTCATCCATCCATAAATTTAGCCATGGAAATTCTTGTTTTTTAAATGCAAGTTTATAATTGTAAGCTTTGATTGGAATTTTTATGAAAATTGCAAATGTATGTTTAGAACTGTATAATTTTAGTCAACTCCATAAAAATAACTGGAAAGATCTAAAACTCGGAAAGTTTTACCAACTTCCTTTGTAACAATTAATCAACTCCTTTGTTTGTTTTATGGAACCCGATCCAGGTTTAAACCTTGGATTCTTTATCCTTCATGATCGCGGAGGTTAAAGTTTTAAACTAGCATACACACAGAACATTGGCGTTATCAAATCCATAACAATTGAATTTCAAATTACAAGTTTTTAAAACACAATTTTAGATTAGATTTAGATCAATTCAATCTGTAGATTCAATTTGATTTGGTAAATTGGTATTTTTCAGTATTGCATTATACAGAAGTGTAATAATAGTTTGTTGTAGAATTGATCTGCAATGAAAATGTAAAAAAAGGAGCAGAATCTGTTGTTCCTGATCTCACTATTACAGAAAAATTACAGAAAAATAATGGAGTAATCTATCTCCCTGGTTGAGGTGATCTGATTATTGTTTAAGTGTATGGTGTGATGTGGATGTTGAGAGTGTAGGTGGACTGTTGGGCTTGGGTTGGCTGGTGATGACTGAGGGTGAGAGTTTAAACTCCCTTTGGGAAAGGTTAAATAAAAAGGCGGAAGACTTGTGTACCTGGTGAATGTCTTCTGGCAAAATGTAACTGGATGTCTACATATGTGGGACTTGGCCTAGCTCCCGTGAAATGGCTAGAGGTTGACTGACTAAAGGTGAGAGGATCAAGTATATGGCTTATCGCTACAGACAATTTACCTCGCAATTACACCGCCACAACTGGATTTAAGCTCCCTCAACACGCTGCATCCAAAAAATCACAGGTAATAGGCAGTAGCTGGTACTAAAACGTGTTTTTTACTTATTTTAAACCTCTCATAAACTTTATATCGGAGTCAAGTGGGCCCCGGTGCAAATGGTGGGTAGATAGGTTACTCCGATGGAGACACTGTAATGGAGACACTGTAGTTCTCTAGCATTGGGAAACAAAATTCTGCCCCACCCAGATATGTCGATGGAGTCACCATAGTTCTCAGAATCGTCCCGTCTAACGGCGGAAAACAAAATCCCAGAATGGAACAAAGGCGAAATTTGGCTGTCAGACTTTGGTTTCTCAGAAGTAAGATTCGGAGAGAGTGGAGCAGAGTAGCTCCCAACAAGCAGAATGACCTCACCTCGAGTTGCATTCGGTTACTATTCTAACTTAGCGCTCTATAAAGTTTATTCCAATAGCACCTTGGTTCATACTCTGCAAAATAAAATTTCACGGATCCCATGGATAGATTTCAGAGTTTTTGAAGTTTCTTGTATTGAATGGCTTCAATTGTTCCAATGGATTTGAGATTTTTATGGTTCTTGTTATAATGGTAGAAGTGTCTCAGACTTAATGTTAAGTTAAGACTAGTTTATCAACATATTTAGTAATTGGAGCAAGTTAAAAGTAGACAAGTTCATTTTTTTCAGGGATTCCGGGACAAGGCCTGATTTTTTTTTATTTCGAGATTCAGTAGACAAATAGGGCAAAATTATATGGTCATTGATGTACAAATCGGTAACCTCCTGGCGATTAGGTATTGGAACGCTTCTAAAGACGACTGTATTTAATACAATGCACAATGCTTGCCATTCAGAGACCCCGAAACCCCCTTGCACATCGTGGGATCATCAAAACAGGTATGTTTTGCACAAATGCCATCAAAATGCATGCGGGCACTTCTCTGGCTATATACACGGTTAGTACAATCGCACTTAGCCTCTGGCTGTATTAACGGTTAAGTTCCATATCCCACTTATCCTCGTTTTGTAGGAAAAAAAGGAATTAATGCACCTGCTATATCATTAAGATCATGGGGAATAGTAAGATTTATCCATATGCCTGGTGCGATCATGTGCCACCTAACCAGTGTTCAAGCATTAATTCTGTTATGCAATGCAATAACCACTGGAAATCTGCCTCGCAACAATTCACTCAACAAATGGGGATCGAGGGTGTTTTGGTAGTAGATTATTCTTCCTGTGCAGAGGACATTTGGTGGGAGCTCGAAGTCGGGGATGTTGTCACCATGGCAAAATCAAAATGTCAACTAAGCAGTATTTGCATTGCCGACATGAGCTCGTGCTACTTGCTATATCATGTCGACAATAGAAGAGTTCAAAACAGCAACTGATGATGGCATTTTTTTATTTTCTCTGCTAATATGGATACACATATGGGATGCATTGGCAGCCAGCTCCAATCGCATTCAGTGGATCTTCATGGTAACAAAGGCCATCAATCTGAAAACAATTCTGGTAATAGAGCATATAAATGTAAAATGTTGCGAATGTAAACACGGTACACGCTCATTGAGAGCATCGGTGGAATGCTTTCATGGTTATTACTCTGAGGATCTTCATAACTAGAGTTTATAGACATGAAGAGGTATCAAAAATCACTTTAAGCAGCACTGAGGCAGCTTGCCAGTCAACCTAAGTGTCTACAATAAGCAGGTATAGTCAGTCTGATCTCTGCTCAGGCTGCTCTATGGGTGCTATAGTATCTTTCATTTTTTGAAGAGAGTCGACTGATAGAAATGCTTGTTATGCTGTCTCGTTTGCTCCAATTTTTATATAAACAGTGTCCTAAGTGTAGAGAGTCAATTGTGACATGGTAGCTTGTTGGGGTTCTCTAGAGTCTAACTGCCCCTCCTTTTAGTACTTACAATAGCTCTTGGATACTAGGGGAGTATCCCCACACTTTTTTAGCTACCCCTCTCTCCAGTCCTGAAAATCGTATCCTGTCAAAAAGGGCTGCTGAGGGTCTGCGCATTGATCGCTTCCTCAGCTCGTTAGTATGACCCTTGTTACAACTGTATAGAATCCTGTCCTTCTGGGCACGTTTAGCATGAGTTCTATATTCCCTTCTGGGCACGTTTAGCATGAGTTTTATATCCCCTTCTGGGCACATTCTAGGCAGAGCCTCAATTAAATCACTGGAGGTAGCAAAAATATAAGCTCATTTTGAGAGTTTTTCCACTGAGATAGAACAGTCTTTTGACTCTCCCAATTTGAAAACAGAGGCTCTATGAATAGGGGATAAAAAAGGGGGGCGACAGATGCAGGACAGGTTTCAAACTCTCATACAGTGGTATCTCCTGAGACACAGCTAATATATTTGTATTCAAACTCCAGCCCTGTCTGTGCATACCAAAGCTAAATACATGGACTGCGTCCAAGAACTTGCTAAATACTAAGTGGATAGATATCAAGAAGGCATTAAAGACTCGGCACATGAAATTGAGCTTCAGGGTTGAGACTCTAGAGGGTCAGTAATTGTGTTCTAATTTAGAACAGGGGCGATCCCTCTTTTTCAGCCCCTTGGATCCTAAATCATCTTATGGCTGTAGAACCCATTTCCAAACAGCGATTACAATGGAATGGACAGTCAAGGTACATTTGCAGGATAGTCAAAAGATCAGAATCAGTCCCCAAAATTCATAGAGATAAACTTGATACTTTGCTCAGCCGATTTACGTAATTTATCCATTCATACCAACCACCCACCTCCCTCCCCCAAATAGACTTATGATTGTCCTCACCTCCAACCCCTGCTGGAAGATCTACTCCAACCAATTCATCATCAATCACTAGCTATCAACCGATTGATCATGAATCTAAGGCAACAAATGAATTCTTTTGATAGCATCAACACTCACAGCCTTTTCATTTATGAATTTTCAAACATCCGAGTCTGCTGTTCAAAATGCATCTCCATACACCCCATAGCTGATGATGGCATCTTGGTATGGCTGTCATGCTTAGGCTGATCACACTTACAATAATACTTAACACAATCCTTCAACAACAATGCTTATGAAAACTGCTATTGAGATCGATGCAGATGACATTTATTTCTGACGAAAAAGCCCAACAGGCCAAGCTTTCAAGTTGAAGTGAAGTACAGTTCACGGCAGTATTTGGAAAGTCCAGCAGGATCATTCAATATTTCCAAGTGCAGAGTCAAGCCAACAAAGTGGAATGCTTAATTCTGCAATTCCCTATGAGGGCCCTCTTATGCTCAAGTAGCATACATATTTCCATCAGTTTTTAGCAGCAGTAAGATTATGACATGCAGTAGTAAATATGCAATTACAGCTCTATCTTTCTCAATGATCCTTTTGATGTATTTTATAATTAGTAGCAGTAATCATTGTGACTGCTTAAATGATCACATCAGCAAAAGTCATCACCAGCAACTTTTGGTTTGTTAATGCTCTGCCTGAGAGCAAGTTTAGTGTAGTAGTGGCAAGTAGGATTTCCCTGCTCCAATACTCATTATGTGTGGTATCGTAGCAATCTAAAAGGATTTCCCAATTTTGTAATCTTATGTACATTTTCCACTGATCTAATACACTTTGGGTCTATTTATTTTCCCAAAAGAAGTTTACATGCAATACTCTCCAATCCCAAAGAATACTGTCAACTACATGTTATTACTTATTTGAGGATCCAGAAGGAACACTATCAACTTATTACTTATTCCTTGTTAGTCAATTGAGCTATGGTTCATTGGTGAGGTAGATGGAATATTAAGCTACCCGCAACAATTAGGCGCCAAACCTGTTGACTATGAAAGATTAGTCACCCTTCAGACCTCACACCTAGCACATTATCTCACGCCTTCGATTAAAGTTTAAACAACAAAATTGAAAATTCCTATACTGGCATAATGCAAACTAGTCTAAAAAAACATGGATAACTTGGAAATTAAAAATTTCACGCTTTAAACATAACATATTTACAACTTCACCGGGGTAGTATAAATCTCGATTCTCATTTATGAGACTAAGGCTAGATACTACTCGAAAGCACATGGCCACATTGTTGTAGCCTCGGTGATGACAGTATGGGATACTGGCTTTTTCTTGCAGATACTATCTAGGCCGAAACTGCTTTTTGGACCTGGGTCCTGTAGTATGATCAATAACTGCTTCTGCTTGGCTAAGAGCTTGTATTCCCTGGACATGAGGAAACAGGATAAGGTAAGGGCCCAAGACTCGAGGCATCTGGCAGAAGTTGAAGCCTGCCCATTTATGGACTGCCTGGGAGTTATTACAGGGGGCGAGGTTTTGTCTCTACACAGTGATTCCGCTGTGCATCAGGGTCTTAAGATAGTATCAACAGAGGCTAGGCTGGCTGCCTGGCTGCCCTTGGTACCGGAGCATTTTTCCTCCACCAGGACAAAAATAACTTGTTACTGAAGAACTAAGGACAGGATAAGCAATACTGAGAGCTGGAAAAACCATGCACAATGTTTTATTGGTACTAAACCTGAAAGAAAACTGAAATTCAAATCAGCCTCAAACAAATCAAACTAATACTTTGAGCTAGAAAAACCATGCACAATGGTTTATTGGTACTAAACCTGAAAGCAAACTGAAATTCAAACCAGCCTGCAAACAAATCAAACCAGCATGGAAAATCTGAAGTAACAATGAATTTTAACAGGATGAGTACATTTTGGAACTTGATTCTACCTTATTTGAAGCTCTTGCAGTGTGATATCAAACCAGCATGGAAAATCTGAAGTAACAATGAATTTTAACAGGATGAGTACATTTTGGAACTTGATTCTACCTTATTTGAAGCTCTTGCAGTGTGATACTTGAAGCACTAAAGCCTGATTGGAGTGTTAATTTCTTCCCTAAAGTGAAAGAAATAAAATTGGCATGCTTAGCAACAGCGTGTATAATCATAATTGCATGTATAACATCAATTACCAAAAGTTGAATCTAACAAATGATATACAAGTGCATATGCATATATATTTCCTTTAAGCTTTTGGATTGAAATCAATCACGATGATTCAACCAGACCACCAAAACTTTGTGAAAATACAGAGATCCTGGTCCTCATGCTTCCAAGGTATGTTGTAGATCAGTGATTCCCAGCCATTATCCAAAGAATTCAGGCATAACAGAATAGAATATTAAAGTTTTTATTCAAGGATGGATTTCAATAACAGTGTTAAAGTAGGACCTTTAAAAAAACTCAAAAGTAATTTAGAAAAAGACAGGTCATGCCAAATTTCATCGAAGAAAGTGTGTCCATGCCAGACCAAAAACCTCCTCCCCTTTCGTGTTAGATCATAAGTGTCATCATTTCATTAGCAGCTGGACTGTCCTGAATCCTAATCATTGACAAGGGTACAATGATACAACCCTATTTTCTATTGAACTTCTTGTATGCCCTAGCTACAGCCAGCAGAACATCTCCCTTGAGTTGAACCTACTCGCTTTTCACTGTTACTACCTGTTAATCTAGAAATATCCTATTTTGCTCCCACGTTCTCTACCAACTTTAGGATTTTGTTTCGAATTGCATGGATCACTTTTCACTGATCTTTAAGCCATTAATACGATTTTTTCTTTTCCTGATGTTGTTCTTGGTTTTAACTCTAAGGTTGCCCCACTCAACCAAGATACGAGTGACCAGGTTCTTGAATCTTATCCATATCGACATTTTGCAATAAAAACAAAGGCCCAGAAAAGTCTCTCATTGATATAGCGATCTATCAACCATCTGAAATATGTTGTGAAATATTATCAACTTTAGAGATGCAACTCAACTGACAATATCATTGCTTTGTGCTTTCCCACGATTATTAAACACTTGAATTCTTTGCCATCTCTAAATATATATACATTTCCTGCATAATCTTTTCTGACATCTCAGATTCCAATTCTGAAATAAAATTATCTTTTGCGATGACAAGCTCTTCATGAGCTCTTCTCAGCCAGTAATGTGGCCTCCAATTGGAATCCTTCAATAGCAATCTTATACCTCCATTCTCAATCTGCTCTTAGACATTATTTCTACACGTAGGAGTTAGTATTGATTCCAATATCTTCCTTGCTGTTTAACAAGTTCTTCAACTCTTATCTCACCTGTAGAATCTTTTAACCCAATCGATCCACATTTGAGCTTTCATTTTGCTTAGTAAATTCCTGTGCTTTTCCCACATTCAACCATATGGTGTTCTGAAACTGAACACTTCACTCTAGGGTTCTTTTCTATTGACATGAATCAAGAAGGCAAAATCAAATCGGTAGGTATCAAATTCATAATAGAGAAGGAATTCAAAACAATGTCACTAAAGGCATGGCAGGAACCCCGAGGCTAAGCTACATAACACGTACTTATCTCACAAAACAAGTCACTAAAATAGCTCCTTGGCAAGAGTGTGTTGTTATAGAGCAACATATAAATACTAAGAAGCATAACTAATCCTTAATAACAAATTGCAGGAATAGAAGGTAGGCTATACTTTAAAATCGTCATCATCATCTGATTTTATTTTTACGTTTACAAACTAAATATAATGCAAAAGCCAAACAAGAAGATCCCAATGAGAGCATCATTCCTTTCTGCAGCTGTTTGGCAGTATTTGTTTTTTCTCTGCCAACTTCTTCCCTTTGACGAAGGGCCTCATCCCTTTGCTTTGTTAATTCATCATTCTTGTTAAGTTCCCTAATTAAAATCATCTTCAAGTGGTTTAATGATGCCTCCAAATTTGCTTTTTCTGTTTCAGCATCTTCCCTTGCTTGCCTTTCAGATTCAAGCTCCAAAATAGCCTCCTTAAGGCATGTCTCTTTTCTCATAAGAGCATCTTCTTTCAAAAAGACTGTTTCCCTTTGCCTCTTTAGCTCTAAACATGCCTCCAAATGGGCCTTTTCTGTTTCAGCATCCTTCCTTGCTTGTCTTTCAGATTGAAGCTCCAAGATAGCCTCCTTGAGGATCGTCTCTTTTCTTTTAAATGCATTTTCTTTCAAGCCTAAAGCTTCATCCAATTGTTCAGCAATCATTGCTTTAACTCGCCAAGCTTTTGCAATTTGATGGAGGGTGTCAATCTGCTGCCTTGCAGATCCTTTATCTGCAAGCATCTTCAAGCAGTTAAATGAAGTCTCTGCATCTGCCTTTTCCATTTCACCTGCCATCCTCACTTGCCTTTGAGGTTCCGGTTCCAAAATAGCCATTTTACAGTTTTCTGCAGAGGCTTCAGAAGAAATGTTTGGCAATACAACTTGGATAGCCATTATTTCACGTTTGTAGAGAAAGTCTGGACTGCAAAATGATGTTTTCAAAGTATAAGAAAAATGTGTAACAGTGCTATCCTACAAAGGAAAATATCACATAGCTTGTTCCAGAATACTTACCTCAGGACAAACTTATAAGTTCGACACTCTCCCAAGAAGAATGTTCCACCAGCTCTGGGTGGAGCTCCCCTTCTATTCATGTAGCCAGGATAATCCTCTTTTGTAAAGTGTACTGATTCTTTCAACAGTAATCCACATTCTACTGCTTGTTTCACCAACTCCCACTTATTGTATGGGTCGTTTTCTTTGTGAGTAACATGAATTTCTCCAATTTCGCTCACTATAGTCCTTGCATTCTTGAAAAACATCTTCAACAGGTGGCGGTGCTTTCTGCCAAGAATATGTCAAAACAAATCTCACTAACTATAACATTTGTTCATTCAATTGAGTCTAGAAGCTCCAATCTCCTCTCACAAAATTAATTCCTTGATTTATTCAAGGGATTATTTCACTTTGATAATTTTTGTTGGAACAGGAAATTACATGAGGTCTAAAAAACTTACTCGATAACTTCTGTATGAGATTCTTGTCCACAGAAACCTGCATGAGGGAAGTTGTAGATAATTCTATGGAACCTCATCTTTCTTATAATATGGTGCTTCTCCATTGTGGTTGCATCGATACCATGCAATATCAGTGCTCCTAGCCTCTCCAAATTCGATAGTGTTTCATGGGCAGATTTATAAAACTGTAGCAACTTCTCTGCATCAAGAACGTAAATATAGAAATTGAAGCATAATATAAAATGTGAAACAACAGCAAATACATAGGATAAGAACAACCAAAGAAAAACATAGAAGAATTGGAGGAAATGTGTGAGACCTCTACTGTCAAGAGAGGTAACAACCATGTTTTCTGCAGATCCAAATGCATTGGCCAGAGCTGAAGAAAAAGAAAAGTCCCCTTCTCCAACAAATAATATCTTATGGAAGTTGGAATAATGCTTGATACTCCTCTCCAGACAAGGACGTCTCAATGCATAGCTGGACCTGTTAATATGTGGATCATGCATAGCCAATTCCATATCTGAATACAGGAGAGATTCCACAAAGGATTTCACAATTAACTCCCTGCGATCCCAAGTCAATTATAGAATAATGCACTTTGACGAAAAATCATCCTCAAATGTATGTAATCCATTAAAACATTAGACCTCTCAAATTTTCACTATTCCTAGCCCTCAACAAACGTAACTCACTCTCTACTGGAACTTAATATACAAGCCTGAAAGTCTAAGAGCATAACCTTGAATTTTCTTCAGTGATAACATTATTTTAATAGGTACTTAATATGTACTGGAACTCAACATACAAGCCTGAAAGTCTAAGAGCATAACCTTGAATTTTCTCAGTGATAACATTATTTTAATAGGTACTTAATATGTGCTAGAATCCTATATAATAGCACAGTGCAGCATATGGCCGAAGCCCTTAGCATGGAGCACTCTCAATTTTAAGATGACTCATGCCATTCAAGGAGCGAACCAATAAACATGAATTACAACAATACAACCTTAGACAAGCTCCCAACTATTATTTCAACGTGCAACCATTCTGTAGATTGAACAAGGAATAAACATAGCGAACCAATATACATGAATTACAACAATACAACCTTAGACAAGATCCCAACTATTATTTCAACGTGCAACCATTCTGTAGCTTGAACAAGGAATAAACATACTTCCTTAGCCTGGAGCACTCTCAGTCTCAATTTTAAGATTATTCATGCCATCCAATATACTAGAACATGAAATACAACAATACAACCTTATAGACAAGCCCTCAACTATTATTTCAACATGCAACCATTCATGAGCTTTAACAAGGGATAAACATACATGATTAGCCTGGAGCACTCTCAATTTTACAATTATTCACGCCATCAAAGGAGCAAACCAGTATGAGCTTTAACAAGAAATAAACATACTTCCTTAGCCTGGAGCACTCTCAATTTTACAATTATTCCTGCCATCAAAGGAGCAAACCAATATGCTAAAAAAAATGAAATACAACAATAAAACTTTAGCCAAGCCCTAAACTATTATGTCAACATGCAACCATTCTGGAGATTTAACAAGGAATAAACATACTTTCCCCTCGCTCCAGCTCTTCTCTCCAGTACAAAACAGAAATAAAATGGTCCTTACTGCCTTTTGTCTATTATTTAAGTGAAGGAAATATCTGGAGACTAATGGTAGCATTGAGCAAAAGGCTGAAATACAACAATACAACCTTAGACAAGCCCTCAACTATTATTTCAACATGCAACCATTCATGAGCTTTAACAAGGGATAAACATACTTCATTAGCCTGGAGCACTCTCAATTTTACAATTATTCACGCCATCAAAGGAGCAAACCAATATGAGCTTTAACAAGAAATAAACATACTTCCTTACCCTGGAGCACTCTCAATTTTACAATTATTCCTACCATCAAAGGAGCAAACCAATATGCTAAAAAAAAATGAAATACAACAATAAAACTTTAGCCAAGCCCTTAACTATTATGTCAACATGCAACCATTCTGGAGATTTAACAAGGAATAAACATACTTTCCCCTCGCTCCAGCTCTTCTCTCCAATACAAAACAGAAATAAAATGGTCCTTACTGCCTTTTGCTCAATGCTACCATTAGTCTCCAGATATTTCCTTCACTTAAATATTAGACAAACATACCTGAGTTCCTATTTGAATTTTACTGACAGGTCTTGCGAAAACTGGCCAATCGTATTTGATCAAAAGTCTAGTAGCAGACTCTTATGTTTTTTAATAAGAATCTTTTCTCAAGTTCTTGGATGGTAAATATTTCAATAATCCTGATACTCTAAGTATAGTGCTTTGTATTTTTGTTTTTAATTTGAGTAAATGGTTAATGTAATGTTTTAATTCATCAAAACCAAATCACTAGGTTTTGGACCTATGATAAATGAAAGGTTTCATGAAATAGATAAACTAATTATTGTAAATGGTTTAATGTAATGTTTTAATTCATCTAAACCAAATCCAAATCCAAATCACTCGGTTTTAGATGTATGATAAATCAAAGGTTTCATGAAATAGATAAAGTAGTTATTTCACCCCAGATGCGGGTGTGAGTCACGCCAACGTAGACTTGGGGGAGGCTGATGAGGCCCTTCCCTCCCAAGCTCAACCTACCGCCAATGCTCAACCCACCGCCACTATTGGCCTTTAATGCCATGGGAGACGTGGCTTCTCCTCGGTTAAACGACGAGACGAGGCAGTCTCATCACAGCTCGGGCGCCATTACTACTCCTCCTAGCAGCCTCATTTTGCACAAGCGCCATTCAATAGGGACGATGTCGACTGTTGGGTTCTTCATGCTCTCCATTGCTGCTCTGCTTTGTTGGGTTTTACATGCTCTCCAGGTTTTTGAGGCTTTCCAATGCCCAATGCGCCATTGTCGCTGCATTCCAGGGTCACCATCCCTTGCTCCATGCTCCATGCTCCATTGATTTGTCCCTCTACCGCTCTGTGCCCACGTATCGATCTCCATTGTCTGGGTCCGTCATCCCAGTGCCCAACTCAAGTTAGTCTTCACACTGCTCTGCTCACTGCCACCCTCCCACCATGCCTAGACAACAGAGAGGCACTTCCCGTAGAGGACACACCCGCCATGCTCAGGCAGAAGGCCAAATACCTCTCTCTGTTCAAGCCAGCAACAACGGCTTTGACCTGGAAATTCCGGAGGAAGTGCAATGAATTGTTTCGGATTGGGAGGATGAACTGTCCGAGGCACTTGGTGCAGCTGGAAGAACGGTGGAGCGCAGGCAAAACTACCGGGTCTTCAAAAACTTGCTCATGGGCCTGGTCCTCAGATTCAACCCATTGGTTTAGCCTCCCCCAGTACCTCCTGTTCAACCCCCATCGGCTCCTCAAGAGGCTGTACCACCTGGTCCTCAAGCTGAGGTGCCACAAGCCCCTCCTTGTCCCTCTGTTGCCCCAGCACCCACCACAGTTCCACCACCGCACTCCATCCCCCCTCCACATTGCCGACCCTCCACCAGCCCTGCGTGCAAGTTCACGTCCAACCCGGTCGTCACGAAAAAGACCTCTCCGTTGCCCATCAAAAGCCCACCTGCAGGATCCGGGAAGGAAGACAACAGCTCTAGCGATGAAGAAATGGCGACATCCAATGAAAGTTTGGCGACATCATCAGACGAGCCCGCACAACTAGCATCTCCAGGCTACACCTGTCCAATCGAGGAGGAACCATGACCCGTGGTCGTCACGACTACGTGTCCGTCTATTTGCTTGCATGGTTTACGTTTAGGTTTCTTCTTGGCCACGTGTTGCACATTTTGAAAATGTCAAGTTTTTCTTTGTTTATGCACACTGTTAACTAGATGGCTTTTGCCTTATCCTCCACGAACTATGGAGGTTTTTTGTCTTTGCTTAATTGGAAGGCCTGTTTTCCCTCTAGGAGGGAGGGTTATTTTGGACCTGTTTTCCTTCCCTGAGGAAGGGCCCAGTTATACTCTGAAACTCTATATCTACTCCATCTGAGCAAGTCGGTGTGTAACTTTGCGTGTATTACTATTTTCTTCTTTTTCAATAGAATAGATCTCAACTTACAAAAAAAATAGTTATTTCACGAAGTTAATTAAGATTTACAAAAGATTAAATAAAGAATAAAGAATTCAATATCTTTTTCAATGATTATAGTGAAATCCAAATAGATTGTTACAAATTTAAAATTATTTTAAAAAGTTAAATATAGTATTAATATTTATAAAGTTTTTAATTAAATAAATGTTAAGATAGTATTAATATTATATAAATACTATTAATTAATATTATATAAATACTATTAATATAGCAATAATTAAATAAATGTTATGTTTTAATTTACAAATTACTTTTACATGTCAATTGATATTTGAAATATATATATATATATATATATATATATATATTTTGTTTAGTTGGTAAAAAGTTAGCTTGTTTTTGAAAAATGAAAAAGTTTAAAGATAAAAAGATATATTAAATTTTAATATTATAAAAGTATATATATAAATTAAATTTAAATGTATTTTAAAAATATAAAATAAAATGTTTTATAAAAAACATTTTAAATAAAAATATTATTAATTTAGAAATAGATTTTAATTACATGTTATATGTTTGAATGTTAATTGTGAAACATTTCCCATATTGTAACAGTGATTTATAATTTTTTTTTTTTAATGTAAAGTGTTTTTATGTAATAAATTTTATATAATAAATGTTGATTTTTTTTCAATTTTATATAATAAAATATAAGTTAAAATATAGGTCAATAAAGCTTTGATTAGATGGTTAGAAGTAATGATTGTGATACTATTTCACTTAGCTTCACATCTAACTTGCAATATGTTATGATACATATTGAGAATAAACCAAAATTAAAATAATATACATAGTCAAATTGGCTAGAAGTTATAATGTTTTATTAAATATATAATTTTTATTATAAAATAATGATAGTACACCTTAATTTATATTATAAAATAATGATAGTATACCTTAATTTTATAATAATTTTGCAAAAGATTAATATATTCAAGATTTGCTTTAAGATAACTAAGTTAATTATATTTTTTTATGAAGATAATAATTATATAAAGTTAAAAAATAATTTAAGAATCTTTCCACATATTCAATTGATAAATATAATTTTCATAATCATAAATATAAATTTTTTGAAAAAGATTAATATTTAATTATAATGAATATTTCTTTTTTTGTTACACTTTACACTTGAAACTAAATTATTAATATAACATTAATCCTTGATATAAATACTTCCAATATTGCAATTATATGTTTTTAAAACAATTCTATTTGGTTTTGAATATATACAAATTCAAAAAACAATTCTATTTGGTTTTGAATATATACAAATTCAAAATGTTAATATCATGTGAAATTTATTTTAATTATGAGAAAGTTTTAAAAAAAAATTACATTCAATAAAACATATACTAATAAATGAATTTTACATTAAATAATTATATAGAGCTTTATATTACATTTCAATACAAATCAGGGATTCAATAAATTATTTATTAGAAAAACATAAGTACAATTACCAAATATATTTATAATAATTTTTATTATCTAATATTTTTTTTACTAAATATATTTGTATATTATATATTGATTCAATATAATACTAGGAAATAAAGTAAAAATGATAATAATGCTAAAATATGACTCTTGAATCTCACTAGTACTTTCATTTTTGTTAATTGATAGTCAATGAATTTGTAAGTTGTTGAGAGAGTAATTAAAGACATCTATATCTATATGTCTTATAGAATAATTTGAGGTATATATAGCAAATTGCAACCTTAATAATTTAAATTAAAAAAAATGACTAGCGAAAAATAAAAATTACAAGACTAAAAGAAATGGGTCATTATAAGAAAATAAACCAGTATATCTCTATCTTAATTGGACATCTACCAAGTTCCTACAGAGATCAAATCCCTTTAGGTGCAAACATTTTATAGTCCAAAATTTGAGAAAAGGTTTGCACTTCAAAGGATTTGATCTATTTGGGCTTATGGTAGATCTAGAGTTAAGATGGACCTATGCTGATACTTTATAAGTACAAAAATGTGTTGTATAAATTAGGTTACTGTAAAATGTTTTATATAGACTAAATTACTATTGAACGTCTTGGAAAACCAATAAGCAAATCAAGCCGGAAGGAATCTCATTTCTATAGATCTATCTATAATTTTAATTAATTAAATAAATAATTTTGATTTTCAGATTCTTTTAAACTTCAAATTATGATTAAACAAAAGTTGATAAAAAATTATAAAGTGACTATTTTAATTTTGTTTTTGAAAATAATATAGAAAATTGATTAGTTGCTTCTTCCCAAAACTTATGTCATGTTTTAGAGATTTATTCCCTTTGCTTTTAAACATAGTGAGATGTACTATATAAAATTAAATGGTGCACATACATTATGTGATAATGTGGAAAAAATATTATTTATTTAAGACCAACTAGAATTTGTTGATGACAAAAAGCTTATTTTTCACTCAAACATCTCAAATTACATAATCTATAATTCATAATAAATAGATAAATTAATATGGGCTATTAATTCTTATAATTATGCTATGTTTTTGTTTAAACATTTCCATAAAAACATTAATAATTTTCAATATAGATAAATTAATATGAGCTATTAATTCTTATGATTATGCTATGTTTTTGTTTAAACATTTCAATAAAAACATTAATAATTTTCAATATGCTATATATTAAGTATTCAAAACATTGTAGTTATTATAAATAATAAAAATATAATGATAAGAGTGGAACATTATTACAATTCTACCTGAATTCAATTTCTAAAAATGATTTGCTCCTTTAAGGTTGAGAAGCTTGCCCCTTCAAAGATCATAATAAAACAAAGAATTGTCATATTTTATATTCAGTTTTCACAAAGTTTATAAGGAATTTTCTCAATATATGATATATCTAGTAGTGTTATTATAAATAGTAGAAATAAAATGCCAAGGTGTCAGTTGTGTTTATAAGAGTTGAGCATTGTTACAGTCACATTTGAGTTGGCTATTGGTTATAGTTTGTTTATACATAGTTAAGGAGCCTACTATTTAACATGATACTCTTAAAACAAGACAAATGTGGCTATTAAGCGAGTCCTTACCTCATACCTCTAAATGTTATATGGTGTCCCAGATTTACTTTCTTGATAAATGGTGGATAAAGCCAATTGCAATTTTTGAAACATTTTAACAAAAATTATAAAAATATTAGTTTATAACAATCATAACTGTTTTTTCATATGAAATATGAAACCAAATCCTCACAGATTATGTCATTCTGAATTTAGAATCACATTTTATAAACCAATAAAAGATAATTATAAAAATTATAATAACAAGCAAGGATACAAAAAAGAATATAAACAGTTCACCCAGAAAACCAAGGTGATATGAATTACACTTAAAATAATTTCAATAGCAATGTTTTTTTTTAACTTATTGATTAACAATATTTTTGATAAATTTATAATATTTTATATATTTTTAAATTAAGTTCTTACAACTATGTTTACTTAATTTTTTTTTTTCTATATTACTTAGACTTTCATAATTACTTTAGTCTAGACATCCCATATGTATAAATAAATCACTTACTATTACTTTAGAGGGACATTGCTTTTGTACCTCTCAACCCTTAACCAATGTGAGCTCCATAACCTTAACATTGTCAATATACTAAAATAACAATAATAATAAAAATGAGATCATAAATCTTATAAACCATTTTTTTTAATAACAAACTAAAAAAACCTTCAAAATGAACATTTTAAATTGTCTTTTTAAAGGAATTGATAAAATTATATATCAATACAACATGATTGGATTACATGGAATAAGCTAATTGCTAAACCAAGATAAATAAAGTTGTAAATGTAGGTTTTTTTCTTTATTATTTTTCTTAAAAATTAATAATAAAAAATTAAAATTTTAAAATAATAATAAAAATAATTTAATTTTAAAGTATAAATTAGCTAAACATATATATAAGACATTTTAATTATGATATATATATGACATTTTAATTATGAAATACTAAACTTTTTATTCGTTTAAGATGTATATATAATTATTCATAATTTTTTTTAATTTTACAGAAAACACACTTTTAATGATTAAGTCTATTAAAATTTTAAACTATAAATCTATAATTTAAATTTAAAATAAATTCAAATAAAAATTTTAATTAAAAAATTAATAAAATAACTTTTATATTATTATTAAAATAATAGCAAATATCACCAAAAGATATGTAAAGATTATAAATTATAACATTAATATAATTAAAACAAGTGCAATTACATAATAAGAAATTTTAAATTTATATATATATATATACAGGGCTAGTTCAAGTGGATGCCTGGACTGGTGGATAGGCAAAAGCTTTTGAAGTAGACATGTCAAATTGTGGAATCCATTCCAATTAAGTTTATGTGTCATTACTTGCCACTCTTGTGGTCCAGATTAAAATGTGACACTGTGTCAGCCATAAATACTGATCATACAATATTGATAATAGAAATTAAAAAGAAAATAACTCAAAATTAATAATAAAAATTACAAGAAAAAAACATTACACACATATTAGAGTGTTTAAATTTCAAACATTTTTGATACATTGACAATAAGTGTTTTATTGGAAAAAGATATTAAAACTGTAATTAGAGTGTTTAAATTTTAAACATTTTTAATATGTTGATATTTTCATTTTCATATATATATATATATGTGTGTGTCTGTGGCCTATATATATGTGTCTGTGGCCTGGCTAGCTCAAGTGGATACATGGATTGGTGGACTTAAAAAAAGTTAGTGGAATCCATTCTAATTACAATTACATGGGTCACAGGCCACTTTTGTGATCTGGGATTAAAATGTAATAAAAAGTAAAAATATATACTCAAAATTAATAATAAAAATTACAAGAAAAAAACCTTTAGGGTGTTCAAATTTCAAACATATTTTATGTTCTATTCGGAAAAGGCCTCAAAACTGTATGAGTGTTTCTATGTTAAACATTTTTAATACATTGATATTAAGTGTTCTGGGAAAATACCTCAAAACTGTGATAATAAGAGTTTCGAAGGAAAAGATATCAAAACTGTGATAATAAAAGTTTTATAAAAAAAAACCTCAAATTTCAAACAAAGAATAGAGTGTTCAAATTTCAAACATTTTTAATATATTGATAATAAGTATTCAAACATTTTTAATATATTGATAATAAGTGTTCTATAGGGAAAAGGCCTTAAAGTTGTAATTGAGTTTTTAAATTTCAAACATTTATTATACATTGATAATAAATGTTGTATTGGAAAAAACCTTAAAAGTGTTCTAATTTCAAACATTTTTTAATACATTGATAATATGTGTTCTGGAAAAATATATCAGAAATGTGATAATCAGAGTTTCAAAAGAAAAAACCTCAAAACTATGATAATACAAATTTTGAAGGAAAAATCCTCAAATTTCAAACATTTTTTAATATATTTCAATTCAAGATTGCATATTTTTAGTTTAAATTTCAATATTTCATCAATTTTGTAATTTTAATTTCAATATTAAAAAATAAACCCAAATTTTTTATACATATAAAGAGATAAAAGATACAAACAAACCTCCAAAGAAAATCATTCTAAATTTGCCCACATTGACCAGCTTAAATATCTATACCCACACACCCTGCAAATCCCCAAATACATTTGCTCACCTTGATTCAGCTTTTCCTTTTGGGTATGGGATCTGGAAACCCAATCTTGTGATCATTCCAAACCACTGATGCGGCCACAGCTGCAGCTGTTTTGGTATTATATGTGAAGAACACGAGATTTATAAGAGAGCTGTGCATTAGATAAATAACTGTGAGAGATACCCAACGGCCTGCAAAAACGCAAAATAAATTAATATTGAGTTCAGAATTGATTGATTTATTCAAACAAACATCAAAGAAAGAGGACTAAGAAAAAATACCGAGAGAGGCCACTGTCATTCACGAAGAAGCAATACCAGAAGCCCGAAGGGAAAGTGAATCCCAGTTCCAAGAAATTTATTGTATATAGGGCTTTAACTCTGGGCTGCGTCACATGGAAGGGTTAAAAATTGGAGGCAATACGGCCCACCAACACTAATTAGTCGGTACGAAGTTTTTAAGGTTTCTTTAATTTACAGAATCATTTCAATTATTTTCATATCCACGGCCGTCCGCCAGGTGACTCAATCGAATTCTTTCACAATTTAGAAAAAGGTCAAAGTATTTCTCGTACGTTGATGTCAATTTATATTATGATTTATGCGGTTGATTGTCCATGGGCGTACAGTGATGAGACAGTAGATGTGAAGGGGAATGAATAACTCAGAATGGAACACAAACCTATTTCAAGAATACAATATAAAAAACCACAAATATATTATGCAAATGGAAGTGTATGTGTGAAGCAAGCATATGTACACCTTTGAGCAGTCTCAAGAAACTTTAGAGATATTATTATACCAAAGGAAGGAATGTTGTGTGAGTGTGAAGAAAGTGTATATGTATGGCTATTGAAAGTAAGATATTATTATACCGATGAAAGGAGGGAATGTTGGGTGACTGTGAAGAAAGTATATACATTTATATCCAGGAAAGGAAGGAATGTTGGGTGAGTGTGAAAGAAAGTATATATATATGTATGGTCCCACACAGTAGTTTAGAATTGATTAAAAGAAAGAAAAATATGAGTATATGTGGATGGAAATTAAATAAAGAAAAGAAAAAGTTTTGAACTTTAAATTTTTTTTAAGTGGAACATTTATTGTTTTTGGTAAAGTATCGATTAAAGATATTGATAATTGTTTTTTATTAAGTATATGAGATATATCAAATGAAATGTTTTACATTAGTTGTATATTACAACTTCTTCTTCTTTTTTTAACTAGGGAAATCGACAACCTGGGAAGGGTTGGTACTCGCGTTACATGGGTTCCAAGGATCCATTTCCGCTACCACTATACCTCTAGGTGCCTCCGCTACCACTATACCTTTAGGTGCCCCACAACCGCCTGCTAGCATGGGACACGAGTAAGGTCGGGTGTGGATTGAACTCGTGACCTCTTCTTAACAACTTACTTCGGATCAATCAAACAACTAACATGCCACACCCGTACGGGAAAAGAATGTTAGGAAGACATGGGGTGGGCTTTGATCCACTTATGTGTCCACGATTCATGAGATCATTTAATACAATTTCTCTGGGTGGAACCACATGTGCGACCATTACCTCAAGGTGCCCCCATGGCTCCAGGTAAGGCCCTCATTGGAATTAAACCTTTCCCACTGGTGAAAAACTCCTCGCTCTTCACCAATGGATCCAACCCCTTTGGGATTAAATGTTAAGAGGACATGGGGGTGGGCTTTGATTCACTTATGTGTCCATGGGTGACAAGGTCATTTAAGACAATCTCTCTGGGTGGAACTATACGTTCGACCACTACCTCAAGGTTCCCTCATGGCTCTAGGTAAGGCCCTCATTGGAATTGAACCTCCCCCTCTAGTGAAAAACTCCTCGCTCTTCTCCAATGGATCCACCCCCTTTGGGCTTGTATTACAGCTTCTTTAATATTTACATCTGATTTAATATTAATTATTTTTTTCAAGAAAACAAATCTTTTTATTTCCATATTTTATGGGGAAATTAGAATAATTTTTTTTGAGTTCAAGAAATAATAGCTTCAAAATTGTCCTTAAGTTCTTTATCTATTTTATGACTAGATGTATATGGACTTCCAAGGTTCCTTGTAAGCAACCTTTTACAAAAAGAATCATTTTCTTTCTTTATATGACCCATAAACTACAACATAAACTTAAGTGAAGGATTTGAAAGACAACAAGAACCCTTGTTTAGTTTGGGTCCCTTCTTGCATCAATAAAGCTTCTTTTGGTAGTCGATGAACCAATGTATTAAAGTCTCTAAAGATTTATGCAATGGAAAGAAACTCAAAACTCTCCTTAACTTGCAAGAACATATTCACAAGAGGCTCAAGCAACATATTGGTAATCCTATGCTTCTTATTGTCCCAGTCCACTATCAATTTCAAATCACCAAACAGTTGGAAAAACTTTACACCTTTTTCTATTGCTAACTTTACTAGAAACCGCATAGCATACACTTTTGATCAATTATTAATGCCTTGCCTAGCTGCTAATTTTAACTTGAAAGGTGTTGTTGGTCCACAAAAAGAATAACAACAAATCTCATTGATAAGCTCCATCAAAGAACCCCCGAACCCTGATCAAAATAAATTTCATGTTTCTTTTGAATTCTCACTATTTTTTTGTTGTAGAAGACTGATTTCCATTGCAAGCACTCATAATTTATGGGCTACTTGAGCAATAGTTAACTTTACACCATAGAAAATCATTTTGTTTTTACATAGCCACACATCCCAAATCACAAAACAAGGGAGACCCTAAATATTTTTACAAAATTGTCTACTATCCAAGATTGGAAAAATTCTATCAAATACCCTTTTCTCCCATTTGTTTCTTCCACATGTAACATGCAATATTTATATCCAAAAAACCCTATTAAAAGGACATGAAACAAACAAGTGATCTAAAGATTGCTCACTATCTTTGCACAAATTACATCTTCAGACCTTGCATATTTATATTTTGGCAATTATCCCAAGTTAAAATTTTACCGTCCATATGAAGATTTTAGTTTTAAAGGATTTACAACTTCCATACTAAGTGCTACCTCTAGGATCTTTCCCCTTTCAATCCTTCTTCCATCTTAGCCTTGTAACTCAATTTTGCAATAAAGTTTTCCAATATCATGACTATTTTAGTATTTAATTAGATAATCATGATCATGGTACTAGAAGTTAAGCCTCTAACATATGGGTTCCATTCCCCAATTTTTGACCCCTTCAAAGGCACATCTTTTGTTACCGTCCATCGCCAAGACCAAACATTCCTACCATGATTTGAAGTTGTATCTACTAAAGAGAAAATCCATGAGAGATGGAGGTAGACAATTTTAAATTTCCTTTACAACCAATACATGGATCATCCCCTATTCTAGCATTATTACCTCTTCCAACCTTCTGTGTTGACCACTTTCCAATTAAAGGAAAAGATTTCACCAAGGCTTTCCATACAATAGAACCTCCACTTGAATTCTTTCTATCTAGTTTGAACTAATCTGCTACAAATATCCTTGTCAATTTTTTGTTTTTCGTAACCTTTTCCCACATACCTTCATTGTACACTAGTCTCCAAAGACTATTAACAACAAGAGATAAACTTTAAAAAAAAAATAGTCTACCGACTTCTTTCAAATTTTCCACTTTGGTCCATTTCACTAAAGATTTTCCTTCATTTTCCCCTCTTACATATCCAAAGAAAACTAAGACTTATTTATTTGTTTTTCTGATTTTAGATATAATACCTTTGGGGACATGGACAAATGGCCATTCAATAAACATGGCTATTTCCACTATAAGGAAAACACCTTCTAGCGGATGTTTTGGTGGAAACTCCAATAGAAAAATCATCTTTATCCATTTATAATGGAGGCAAATAGCGAAGGAGGGAGGTCAAAGGGTTTTTATGATGTTTTGTCTCCAATGCACTTCTTATATAAACCCGACCGATGCATTTTATAATTTATAGATGCATTAGATAGTCAAAATGTCGTGTTGGTTTAAATTTCAATTTTGAAAAAAACAAAAACAAAATCATTAGTTCTCTTAACACAAACATAAGCACCAGTGCGTTTCAAAACAGGCACATCGACAAACTTATAATTATTATTTTAAATATATTTCAAGGAGATGGATAACAAAGGTGTGCAATCGAAGTTTTTTGTGGATGTTTTGTCTCTAGTGCACTTCTTATATATAACCACACCATGTGTTTTATAATTTAAGAATGCATCGAATAATCCAAACATCCCTCTTGTTTAAATTTTGATTTTAAAATAAAAAAAACTAAAACAAATTTATCAATGCTCCTAACACAACCATAAGCACCGATACATTTCAAAACAAGCACACTAACAAACTTATATTTTGTTTTTGTAAGTAAGGGATTTTATTATATATAAAGGATCATATTACACCATAACAAAACATGTCAGTCCATGTCGATAACAGCATTTACCCAGCTCGTTGTCCATAATACTAAAAAATTGATTGTTCCAGAACATAACCTCGACATACTACACAAAAAATCCATTCCTTATTGTCCTTACCATAAAGCACTATCTGGAACTTAACATGTCGTCTTTGTAGATTTGTTGTTAATAGACATAACACATTTAACATGCCAAAAAACATAGACCTTGGTAAGCTAGACATACCTACGACACAAACCCCCTACAATAGAATATAAGGAAGGTCTGGAATGCGACCATGGAGGTTTCTACCCACTAGATTATGTCGAGTATCTAGAGGAGGATGAGTCGAAGGAACCAACATGTCGAGACCCTGCATAATGGAATCCATATTCAAGTTCAACTCCTTGGACTCATTCTTCATCTCCCTCCGCCATTGCCTCGACGTCTCCTCACCGTCACCACGCTCCTGCCTCTCCCACATCGCTCGACCCAACAGTTTTTTCATAACCCAAAAAAGAGCAACAGTTCGCTCGTAGAGACTAAGTCATCTTGCATTGGTGCTTAGATCCAAAATCCAATCTTTGGATTTGCGACATTCCTCATGCAAGGTATCCTTGTCTAGCTCTAGCCAAAGCTTTTGCTCATCCTCGTTGATCCTCTATTGGATGCTCGTGGGAAAGCCTATTTCAAACATGCATGCTTCCCATAAGGATTTCTTTTGAGCCCGAGTCACACGACAGTTGTCATCTTCTAGCACCATTTCCCTCTTTCTCCTTCCTCTTCTTGCTTCCATGCTATCCTCCTTGTTCTTTCTTTGGTTGACGTTCATGTTCCAAATCACCAGAACTCCTTTGCACTTAGCAAGTACTAAGTGCATGGAAAGTTGGGTTTTGCTCTTACGTCTTTTTTTGCCACCCTTCCCACCTCTAAATAGAAACTTACCATTCTGATCCATAATGAGGCTTGTGCCTGCCATGATAACCAGCTCATGCTCTGTGGTTCTGCGAGGATAGTTCCCATGCGCTCGACTAGATTTGCCACCTTACTCATTCATTACTGCCATCTTGATCATTGATTTGAAAATACTGTGAATGGTCTTGGAAAACACGTGTATTAATTCAAGACCGCCTTTCACAAAGGAAAACAACTAGCTAGCTATGGAAATCCCATGCTACGTGGCTAGTTCTAATCCCTCCCATTGTCTTTCCCCTTATCTTCTATGGATTCACATTATATCTTGATTTATGAGATTTATACACCTGTCCCAAGCTATCGTATCTGTCACCTCTGCCCAGTCCTTTGCTTTAATTGTTCTTTGGGTCTCAGTCCCAAGGTTTTCCAACCTGTCTGCTACCTTATTATTGTTTCTCCTGACATGGTTGAAGGTGACAACCATTATGGGGTCTAAGGTTTCCACCAACCACTCTAGTCTTCCTTCCAATCTCCATGATTTAGCCACCTTTGCGCTTGAGTTTCCAGGGTGTATCTTTGCTTCCATCTATATGACCACCCGAGATTCCCCTTCCACAATTAGTGGGGTTCATCTATACTCCTTTTCCATTTGGATATCATGCAAAAGGCCTTCAACCTTTTCCGCGTTGTTGGGTTCTATGCCCATGAAGCCAAGTTTGAAACCTTGCATTCTTCCATGGTAGTCTCTGATGATGCATCCATATACCGCAGGACCTGGATTTCCTTTAGAGGCTCCCTCAAATTTGATCTTGAATAACCCTGAGGGTGGAAGGACCATATGTTTGTGCTTGCAATTATCCTAAGTACTCCATTTAGTCTACCAAAACAGTGCATAGGCCCAGAGATTTCCCATGCCTTCATGATGGAAGACTCAAAGTCAGTTGCTTTCGAGTCTGAATTATCCCATCCCTCCATTCTCAATGTTTCTATCATCTTACTCCTTTGGTTGGTCCACACCCTTTCTTCATTCTTGAATTTTCCTCAAAAAATCATGGTATTGTGTTCCCTCTATATATCTCAGAAAACGAAATGCGGAAAAATATCCTGAAGGTGATTGATAACCAGGTTCTGGAAAGGGTTGTTCGACCACACAGAGAGCGTCTGGTTTGGGCATTATCTGAATCTGTCGTATCTTTTGAAGGCCATGGCCCCTCAGTCCCGTAAATTGGTGGCAAACGGGCATGCATCTAGGAGGTGGTCCATTGTCTCTTCTTCATTTTCACACATATAACACCGGTAAGGGCCCTGCATCCCTCTCTTTTTAAGGTTTTCTCTTGTCAATATGTGGTGTTTCATAACAAGTCAACTAAAAATAGAACTTTTGGGACATAGTTTTATCTTCCAAAGCTTATTCAATTTTTTATTCGTAGGCTGGTTGTCATACCCATCCCATAAGTCATAGGTTTCCTTGATGGTGAATGATCCTTTTGGCCTAAATCCAGAACAAAGTTTGTCCTCCCCCATGTGGACCCTGATTATTCTGATGTTTAAGGCATCCTCAATTCGGTCCATTTCCTAGCCTAGACCATGTTGTTCCCACCACCCCTATTATCCCACACCTTAAAATCTTATTCATCTTCATGGTTCACCCATAGGTCCTTAAGATTTGTTATGCCTTGATTTGTACATTCCCTTATGAGCTTAGGGATCTCAACATCGTTTCCCCATGGCGACATTTTCTGACAAGAATCCTCCCACACTTGGGCCCTTTGCTCATTTCTGACTTCCTATAAACTATTATCTTGGACCAATTTGCTTCCTTGCTTGGTCGTTTTCTAGATGTGAGACCCTGGGATTTCTTTAGAAAATTAGATGTGGTTTTCATTCTCCCATTCCTCAACATATTTTTTATGCCACACCTTCGCCTAAGGTTCCTGGTTATAGGTAACCCATCTCCACCATAGTTTGTCCTCACTTACAAAGTTCACCTTTTTAGGGTCACAGAGGTTCAGACCACCTTGATTCTTAGGGGCACATAACGTCTCCCAATTTACCGAATCCCATTTTCATTGTTCATTTTCCCAGCTCCATAAAATATTTTGCTATATATTCCTGATTTCTCTCAGGATCACCTTCAGGGAAGCAAGGGTAGATAATAAATAGACTGCCATATCCTGAAGAAATGTTTTCACTAGAACTAGCCTACTCGAAAAATCTAGCTGCCTCATAGTCTAGTTTGTTAGACGTTTGCTCATTTTATCCAACAGTTCTGACCAGGATCCTTTCCTCTCCATTGAATTAACAAGAGGAGATCCTAGATATTTGGATGGAAGGGAGCTCTCTTGAATGCCCAAAATTCAGGAAATATTACGTCTTGTGATCCTAGGGGTGTTAAAGAAAAAAAACCCGAGACTTTTTTTCGTTAATCTACAAACCCAATGATTTGCCAAATTTTTTTAAGCAAGCTTTGAGATTCCTGGCTTCTTGGACAGAGGGGTGGCCCATCAGCATGGTTTCATCAACAAACTGTTGGTGCATTTGTCTGTCCACCCTTGGGTGGATTATGTAATGTCCCCTTCCAACTAAACCACCCTGAGAACACCCGTTAACCTATCTGATTCCCATAGGTTCGAGCGGGTACTGACAGTTAAGGAATCGACTGAAGACTGATGCCATCTGTAGAAAATCTAGGGCATCAATATGTTATCACCATTAGGTCAAAGAGGGCCACCGGAGCCAAAGGCCACCAACATGAATGACATCTAAGCATTATTTAATGATCCATGCACCCATTTAAGTCTCCATGTGCATGCATGCAAGTCAACTGCAAATTAGAAGTTAAAGTGACCTAATTAGGTCAAATTTAGGGTTTTCGCAGTTGAAAGTTATAAAAGAAAGATAAAGTGAATGGAGACTTCACTTTTGAGGATTATTAATTTTGGAGCTCTTGAGTAGCAGCACAGCGTGCGACACAACATTTGGGGTTGGAGACGACGTCTTCAACTAGCAGGGTTTCGGTAGTGAGATATCTACCCTAGTCTCATCCAGGGTAAGCCATACAGGTTCACCATTCGCTCTTCAATTTATTCATAGTTATCCAATATACAGCAGATATTGTTGCAAGGGCACGTGTGCAGCCATAAGGGGTTTCCAGTCGAAAAGCCCAAATCATTCGCTGGGTCTTCAGATCTCAGTTTACCTTCGAAACCTAGGCACCATTCTCATCATCGGCATCATACTCCAGTACCCAATGATTATTAGATCCGACCATGCTCATCCTGAGCAGTTATCATTCGTTGTGGGATCAGGGGGGCGTGAGCACCTGCACCTCTAGAAAAATTCGCTAACCTGCCTAGAGATTTCAGAATTTCTGCATGTGCCAGGAATTCTATCCGATACGAGAAGGCTATCAGTCCTACAAATCCTCGGCTTCATCAGACACCTCCTTCACTGAAAATGTCACCCTTAGTTGATTTGGGGTTCGCGTTGTTGGGGTATCACTAGAAGCAAAAGATACCAGGTCATCTCCGATTCAGCTCTTGATGCATGCATACTATCTCAGGAGCATGCTAGCCAGCTTATCAGTGGTAAGTGTTCATTCTATCCTACAAACCCTAACCCTAATTTTTTCTATAAAATAGGGATATTTGCGTGGCAGTTTGCATGCTCGGTTGTTTCAGTATATTTGCATAGAATTAGAAAATATCAGGATTTGGGATATTACAATGGTATCAGAGCTATCTTCTTGGCCAGCTGTGGGCTTAGGAAATGAGAATTGGATGAATATGAAAGAGGACACTTTTGTAACCTATAGGAAAAGAAGGAGTAGGTACACAAAGGAATTTGAGGATATCCAACTAGAAGATACCAACTCAGACATGGACCAACAGGTATATGCTCTGACAGGGGAAAAGGAACAAGAGAAGATGAGGACAGGATGGAGTTTCACAACCTAGTATCTGCATTACAAGACTTAGCCAAAGGGAAAAAGGATGTACTTAATGCAATCAACAAATTATCAGTGAAACTAGAACCAGGTAATAGCAGTACACCTCCTTCACCGGTAGATAGAAGGTCTACAAGCAGCAATGGGAAGGTTGCATACACCAATATACATAATACACCCCACATATATACTAGACCTTCCAACAGGCCTACTATACCTCACTTCTTGGAAGATGCAGTAGGAGGTTCAGTCATGCAGGTAGAGCCTAGTGAACCCTTTAAGACTTACTTATAGGAATACAGGGACTTAGGATATGAATTCCATTCAACCATGACTTTCTCAGATTTTTGCAGCATGAAAAGCAGGAACAGGCCAAGAGGGTTCAATAGAGCACTCAATCATAATTTTGAGTTGCAACGCACATTGGGAAGACTGACTATCCCCAACTTTGATGGGACATCCAGTTGTTCAACCAGGATTTGGGTACAAAAGTTAGACACCTACTTCCAACTTAACCCCATGACAGAGACATATGCAATCAAGTTGGCTACTTTACATTTAGACAGGGAAGCACATGAGTGGTAGTACCATGGACTGGTGACATTGGGTCACAACACTATTACTTCCTACAGTGACTTCACTCAAAGGCTCATGGAGCACTTTGATAAGAAGGACCTAGAGATTCATTTTAAGGATCTTGCGTAGCTCAAGCAGACGGGCAGTGCCAAGACATCTATATTAAAATTCCAGAGAATTTCAATTATGGTATTTGACATATCATAGAGTCGATTGATTATGTTATTTACAGAGGCACTATCCGAGCCACTCCGTGGATGGGTGAAGGCCTACATGCCAATTACTTTGCAAGATGATATCAGTAGGACTTCGGACCTACAAGATTCTGTACCAAAGAACAAGCAGCCACAAAAAACTACCAGTCTCCTGGAAAACAAGGAAAAACCTATCCCTCTTCCAAAAAATATGGAAAGGATAATCCCACAGAGGGAATGGTTAAATGAGGACACACGACAAGAATTGAGAAGGAAGAACTTATGTTTTGCTTGCAAATAACCTTGGGTACCAGGCCACAGATGTATGGGTAAAGAGAAAGTACACCTCATTGAGGTACTTCCAGATAGCAGTGAGGAAGATGAGTGGGAGTAGAAACCAAAGGGAGAAATACGTAGTACAGAACTGGAACAATTACCACAGAGAGCTACTATTGATACCCTCACATGAGTCCCCACCTTCCATACTATCAGGATTAGGGGATGTATCCAGGGACAGTGTGCCATTGCTTTGATTGATGGTGGGGCCACCCACAACTTTATAGATGCCTCTTGGGTAGAGAGGAAAGATTTCCCACTGAGGAATTTGAGGGCTTTACTGTTGTCATGGATGGCAATCAGAGGATGAAATGCACACAAAAGATACCTAAGTTATAGGTTCAACTTAGGAATTATACATTGGTAGGTGACTTTTATGTGGTAGATGTGTCGGACACGAGCATTGTTTTGGGAGTACAATGGCTGTACTCAATTGGAAAGTACTCAACCAACTACCAAACATTAGAGATGGAGATTTTGTCACCAGATGGGAAGAGGGTAGTCCTAAGGGGAATGCCCAATGAAGCTTTAGGGTCAGCCATAGCAAAGGGGATGACCACCATATTCAGACATGAGGACAAGGCTCGCACAAGGAAATGGCCAGCTCGAACACATAAGAAGTCAAGGAAGGAACAATGGTGTGTGAAGGGCTTTCTGGGTAGACCTCCAGACAAAGATAGGATGAGCCCTATGGGATTTGGACAAGGATCCAAAACTAGCATGTTCGATCCTCACCGGTATCCCAGATGATACAAGGAGGGAATACAGAGCAGGGGTGAAAGGAAACATCAATTCGAAGGAAAAGAAGGGCCACCAAACAACGGAATAAACTGGTTGATTAAAATGGACACGAAGAGTTAGGGACAAATGATTCGGTATATTGGTCGGAGATTTCTTGAGGACAAGCAATTTTGAGAGGGGAGGACTGTAATGTCCCCTTCCAACTAAACCACCCCGAGAACACCCGTTAACCTATCTGATTTCCATAGGTTCGAGCGGGTACTGACAGTTAGGGAATCAACTAAAGACTGATGATATCTACAGAAAATCTAGGGCATCAATATGTTATCACCATTAGGTCAAAGAGGGCCACCAGAGCTAAAGGCCACCGACATGCATGACATCTAAGCATTATTTAATGATGCATGCACCCATTTAAGTCTCCATGCGCATGCATGCAAGTCAACTGCAAATTAGAAGTTAAAGTGACCTAATTAGGTCAAAGTTAGGGTTTTTGCAGTTGAAAGTTATAAAAGAAAGATAAAGTGAATGGAGACTTCACTTTTGAGGATTATTGATTTTGGAGCTCTTAAGTATCAGCACAACATGTGACACAACAGTTGGGGTTGGAGATGACATCTTCAACTAGAGGGGTTTCAGTAGTGAGATATCTGCCCTAGTCTCATCCAGGGTAAGCCATACAGGTTCACCATTCGCTCTTCAATTTATTCATATTTATCCAGTATACAACAGAGATTGTTGCAGGGGCACGTGTGCAGCCGTAAGGGGTTTCCAGCCGGAAATCCCAAATCATTCGCTGGGTCTTCAGATCTCAGTTTACCTTTGAAACCCATGCACCATTCTCATCATTGGCATCATACTCCAATACCCAGTGATTATCATATCCGACTGTGCTCATCCTGATCAGTTATCATTCGTTGTGGGATCAGGGGGGCATGATCAACTGCACCTCTAGAACAATTCACTAGTCTACCTAAAGATTTCATAATTTTTGCATGTGCCAAGCATTCTCTCCAGCACGGGAAGGCTATCAGTCCTGCAAATCATCAGCTTCATCGGACACCTCCTTCACTGAAAACGTCACCCTTAGCTGATTTGAGGTTTGTGGTGCTAGGGTATCACTGGATGCAGAAGATGCTAGGTCATCTCTGATTTAGCTCTTGATGCATGCATACTCTCTCAGGATCATTCCAACTAGCTTATCAATGGTAAGTGTTCATTCTATCCTACAAACCCTAACCCTAATTTTTGCTATAAAATAGGGATTTTTGCATGGCAGTTTGCATGCTCGACTGTTTCAGTATATTTGCATAGAATTAGAAAATATCAGGATTTGGGATATTATAGATTAGAAGCACCTGCAATTCATGGTTGTTCTACATCTCCTTAATCGATCTTCCCAATCCTTCTACCATAACGATTAATAAGAAGGGTGATAATGGATCTCCCCGTCTTATGCTCCTTTTTGGTTTTATTAAACCCGAAGGGACACCATTAATGAGAATGGAGATGAAGGCTGTTGATGTAAGACTCATGACCCACTCAATTGGCCAATTGTCCTTGAAGCTAAAGGATTTGAGCATTTATCTCATAAATTTCCAATTGAGTTTATCATAAGCTTTCATGATATCTAGTTTTACCATCATCCCAAGGATTTTATCAGTTTTGATTAAATGTAGCACTTCATGACCAGGCCAATACCATCCGTTATCTGACAAACTTCAACAAAACCCGAATGTTCTAGAATTTATCAAGAGATTCTGCTCCTTCACTTTTAGGAATGAGGGTGAGTAAAGTAGCGTTGAAAGATGGAAAAATGTTCCTTTATGCCCTAGAGTTCTCCACTATCTGTCAAACTTCATGCTTGATGTGATCCCAAACATGATGAAAGAAATTAACAGTGAAGCCATCCGGTCCATGAGCTTTACCATCCACCATATGGTTAACGACCTCTTCCACTTCAAGGAGAGTGATAAGCTTCATCAACATGTCATTATGCTCCTGGGAAACTAGAGAATGGATGTGCTGGGTGATTTGGTCAATGTATTTTGTCCTGTCCAACCTTGGCTCAATCATGATATTTGAAAATGATGGCTTAGAACCGCCTCAATATCCTCCCTTGTTTCAACCCTCCCTGCATTGGAATTTTTGATCAAGAGAATTATGTTATGCGATCTGTATTGGAGGACTGGTCTATGAAATAACTTTGTATTTCTTTCCCCATCCTTGAGCCACCTAATTCATGATTTCTGGCACCAAAGGATTTCCTCCTGCCACTCTCTTTCCTCAGCCTTCACAAGTGAATTTGACCACAAATTCTGACAACCTAAATGTCTGATTTTTGACATAGTGATGTAGAAAATTCGACAATTTGCTTTCTTTTAGAATTCCAATGGAATTTTGCGTCAGTTCCAACAAAGAAAATAAACACGTTGGATATCTGACACCCCTTCGTCGCAAAACCGCCGTCAAATGGAACTCCATACCTGTCGGACTATCGACCACCACTACTTCATATTTGTCAAATATCCGATGACTAATTACATTATGGAATCCGACGAATATTCTTAATAAATGTCAGAGAACCGATGAATTGAAGGCGTCGATAGTGTAGCAGAGTCGTCGAAACTAATGGATATCCGATGACCTCATTCACCACTTAAAGGTCGAAAATCCAACGAATCTTCTTAATATCTGTTGGATAACCAATGAATAATGCGTCAGTAGTGCTAATGGATTGGTAGTGTAGCAGAGTCGTCAGATTGGATGGATATCCGATGGCAAATGCCACTCCAAATATGTCGAAAAACTGACGACCCTGTATAAATTTATAACAAAAAAACCTTTATACTGGTTCTATATTTTCTTGTGCCACTATTCAAGACACAACTATAATGCCAAAGGCCAACATAATGACTTTAGATGTGAGTACTATAATCACCAAGCAATTCCATGCCTAGTACGAAATGGCTAAGGGGCATTGTGATCAAAGTTTCCTTACATAGTTAACTTTAATGAAATGGTTTAGGGGGGAGAAAAAAATGCAGAAGTTGTTTTTTTTTTCATATATTTTAGTAGAGCATAGGTTGGCCATGATTATTCTTTTACATTTGAACAATCTTGGCCATGCCCATTATAAGGAAACATGTTTTCTCCATGGAGGAAAAATCATTGAGTTGGATCTCCTAAAGTAGAGAGGATAGATTAAAACACTAGTGTTTATAGGTAGGATGGATCTATACCTTAGGATATGACCAATGAGGAGTTTTTACCATCAGATCAAGGGATGATATTCAAGGAATTAGAAGGGATATGGATTTTGAGAGGTTCCAATTCTAAAGGAAAATAATTCTTAATATAACACCTATGATTATGAGGATATGACATGCATACTTGGCATAGGGTGAATTGATATATGTAGAAACTCTAATATTTATCTGTGGGGAACAAATGAAGGCAACTAGAGTGATTTTGGGACTAAATTGAATCCATCATATGTTGAATATGTCCAAGAAATAACAACTTATTTCTATGTTTGATGATGATATGTATCAAATAGATGGACAATTTCTCATTCTTCTTGGTAATTATAATTCAACACATGTCTTCCTAATTCACATATCAATCATACCGTTTAGGGGCATCAAATCATTCTCCCTCTTAAAATGTGAAGTTCATGTGAATCTATAGAGGAACAATCCTACCCATACCAAGTGATGAGAAGCTCAGGTATGGGAGGGGTGAGACACACTTTCATTGTGTAAAAGTACAACATCTATGAGAAAATTATGCATAAGATTACAAACATTTTTTCCTATCTCTTATTCTCAAGTATTAACTACATGCTAGGTGAGGATCATGATTCTCTCATTTATGTCTCTCTTAGGACCTTGAAAATATGTCACAAGAATACGAAAACCTAGAAGGTAGTGACAGATCTACGAGAATTTAAATATTTCTCTTGACTATAGTTGACCATGATATTACTCATTTTGGTGCACTGGTCAATAAGGGGAATTCAAAGTACATATATGTCGATGTTTTCAATGGAATACCTAAGAGTATCTTCAAGAAGTATTTAGACATCATGGGAAATATGTCATTACAACATTCATATTTTTAAATACACTTTCTAGCATCCTAATTAGGTTATCAATCACCGCGGTACCATTAATTGTCAAAGGATGCATATTTGTATTGCTATCATCTATCACAATCTTCACCACTTTCTTTGGCTTAAAAACTAAAATTTGCATATATCAAATGCCTCTGCTAAATACTGAATTATAATCCCATTTGGGAATTGAGATGCCATATGTATTAGATCATAAAACTGATTTTGCAGCAATGAACAACATGTGATTAGGATCATTGGAATTAGACTCTAGGGCATTTGGAAAATGATTTGGAAAAAACTAGAATGGTGCACATCAACTTGTCATTGAATTCTTAGGGAATGTGTAATTAAGATACTTCACACAACCTAAAAAATATTCCTCAAACCCATGTCAATTCGAAAATGAAAATTGTTAAGATTATATCAAAACGCTATCCAGTTAAAAAAAAAAAACTATGAAATTAATTGAAGACAAGATGCAAGTTGGAAAAATATACATTATGTAAAAAATTTAAATGCCTCTCACCCAAGATAAACAATATTGAAATGTTACACATATCTTTGAAACCAAACAGTCAACAACACACTCCAAAATTTCTTGAGCTTGAGAATCTCCTACTGACTTCATAGTTTCCTTATATTCTTCTAGTTTTGTTAAAAACATTTTCTTCCACTATAGTTTTCTCTAACATACACTCAGATTCTAATATTTCCCATGTTATAAAATATTTAATATTATGTGGAAATGAATGAATGTTTCACATGGATTCCACCCTCAAATATCTCATAATAAGGATAATAAAGATTATAACTAGAGGTCACACTACACGTATTCAATATTCTTCTCTAACTACTGCAATTTCTACCTCAACTATTGATTATCTTCCTAAATTTGCTCATTGATTGATGTGAATTCTTCCAAACTTTTGTTTTTCAAATCCTTTCCCATGGTTTCTTTGTTTCAACATGCACCTACTAAGGATAAACCACTATGATATCAATATGATCTATCAACACTCAGCCAACTCAAAAGTGGATTCACCAATTCAGATTTATTAACTTTTGCAATGGAAAAATGAAATGTTCTTTGCTGTGTTGATGAATTTAACCTTATGTATTGTTCATGTCACTTACTATAGTGTAATTGTCTTTAACTATGCCACTGTTATCTTTAGATTTATTGTAATTTTTATAGTTGGAGAAGGGAAAGGTTTCTATACAAGATACTCTTAAGTAGGTTATGTCTTTAATAGAATTGTAATTCATAGGAAGAAAGTTTAATCAAAACAGGTTCCTATTTCCTAATAAAGTCCCTTGCTAGGTTAGGGAGCTTCAAATTGACAAAATAATAGGGTGAAAACATGAAGTTGGGAAACAATTTTGCTTGTTTTTTGACAAAACAAATTGCAAAATTTTATGTTTTTCAACTTGAACCCCTTCAAAATGATATCTCCCTTAGGAATTTCACCTTAAAGTAAACACACAAGTTTTGGAGAATTGAATTAGCTACGTACTCATATTATAAAAAAAAATTATCAACATATAGTGGGGAAAATTTGGAGGGCATCAACGACATATACTTTAAAATTTAAGTATGAATAATGAGTGACCTATGTGCCCTCCATTTTTCTTAGAGATAGTTATTCATTTTAGGGAAACAAAATTTATACTCATAATCTAAACAGATTGAAATTGTGCATGGACTATATTTTGAGGTTTTTCGGACTTCAGAACTATTTTTTATTATTTTATCGAAACAACATAAGTTCAGAAAACGGTGCATTATCGACACATGTTGGTGAGATTCAATTTTTTTAGTGTGACACTTATTGGAAAAAATAAAAGTACTCTTTTGAAGAGGACAAGTCAATTATGATCACTATGAACATTTCAAATGTTTTTGTGTTGTCTTTGTTATGATATTGAATTTTCATTTCCGGTGATTTTCAGAATAACAAAATTCTTAAGGGATAAGGTTTAGAATTTTTTATATTAATAAATAGAAATTCAAATTGAAATGAAACAATTTTTATATCATTGGAAACTAGATTCAGAGATGAATCCATTGCTACCAAGTCCGACAAATAATCTTTAAAATTTGCAGGGGTTTGGGCTTGCTGAAGTTGGAGGTTCTAGAAAGATGCCAGATATTTTCATAGGTTTTGTTGAACGTGAACTCTCAACTGAAAAAATATCTCCAAACTCTTGGTCGAGAGTTTAGTTCAAACTCTCATCTGAAAGTTTTTTTTAAATACAACGCAGTTATTAGTTCACACTCTTGGCCCATAGTTTTATTAAATTCTTAGCTGAGAGTTTTGTTGGAATATAATCCGTCGGGATTATATTTTGTAAATAAATAAGGGAAAGTGAATAGTTATGTAGGAAGCTAAAAAGGCTGGGTAGAAGATGAAACTGAACCAGCATGTGTAAATGTACAAATAAATGTTTTAGCTATGAAATAATTGAATCGAGAGTTATTTACCTATCAGTGGTATCAGAGCACCACCTGCCATAACTCCTGGCTGCATTTCAGTCCTGGTATTCTGCCAAACTCGTTTCAGGCTGCCTGCTCCGTCAGTCTGCCATTCGCATGCATTGTATGCGTTATTCTCTTGGAGACCTGCCTAACCCTAATCTATTGCATATTGTAGCGTTTTCCATTCACCTGGTGAATCTGTCTCAAGCATTTTAATTCCTGCCATTCTACCTGCTTGCATTTTGCAGACTATCCTTAGGTCTGCATATCTGCGTAGTGGCGATACCTCTCCTCCGTCGTATTAGTGTAACCCTAAATTTACCCTAGACTACTGCTGCGTTGAAGACTCTTGCTGCGTTAAAGACTGTGTTGAAGACTACGTTGGAGAAATAATGTATGTTGCGATTTCTTTGCTATGTATTTAATGAGCTGTGGTTGGGTTGTGCAATCTACCACTCCCTACACACAATTCCGATCTTTAGTTTCCAGTATTCTCGTCATTCTCGGTGGAAGGCTCCTCTTAAAGCTTGTTTTTATAACTAAGTTTTGATTTGTGAGAGAGTTGTGAGGAGTTTGTTTGTTTCTCTACTGCGTGATGTGATAATCCCATCACCGAAATCGAGTTTTGTGCACTGCCTTTTTTGCTAGCTCCAAACCTACTTGATAAGCTGAGATTGCAATGTCCTACCCACGTACTGCATATGACCATGAAGTGCATATGAAGAGTTCCTGAGACTACAGAATACCTATGTTGGATAAGTGTGAGAAGAGTACTTGGAATACTGCATCCAAGTTGGTATATTGCAGCGATAATACTTTGAGACTCCAGCTCTCAATTGTACTACATCAAAAGCAAAAGTCGAAGGGTCAAATTGCTGCAAAAACGCTGGTGTTCTTGTAATTATTATGCCTGCATGGTGGCTATCATCCACATGTCCATTTCATCTCAAGTTGGGACGGAGAGATTATGTGGAGTATTGTATTCGAGCAATTGTTGAAGACTCACATATTGTGAAAAGAAGATCTGGGCATTGCGTCTCTCCTGTTGGAGTTTTGACCTGCGCGTTGTCAAGCATGTAAACCCTAATTCCATGTTGACATTGTCTACGTTGAGGACAGATGTGTTGAAGCTGAGTTGAGGATTGACCTCCTCATTCGCTTACTATTGCAAGATATCTTGTTTTGTCAGTGTTGGAGACTCACTGCCGCGGCCTGTCCTCCACCTGCTCTCATACATTCACCCAGAGGTAAATTTTTTTTTTTTTGGTTGAAATAGACCGTGATTGCAAAATATATTGTGACTGATATATATCATACATTGTGGAAGATATATGTTGTTTTGTTGGTGTTGATTGCATTGAGACTGCTCGTGCAATTGAGAATATTGCCACTGTGCAATTATTCTGCTGCTGCAACTAGAAGTACTGCATCAAGCTGCTGGAGTTGCGACCTGCCTTGAAGAATAAAGTCTATGTGAAACAATTATATTGAAGAAGCCTGTGTATGCTATAAAATTGCATTGTATTCACCTTGGCAGAGACTGTAGACCTCCAAGGTTATTGTTTTTCTATTTCTCTTTGTCATATCAACTTAATTATTGTAAATTACACTAACAGTTGTAAAAGATGCAATCTATAGCATCTATAGTTGGTGCCACTCTCATTGGCAAAGACACTTATCCAGAATGGTGGAGGAAGATCAAATCTGCCTTCATCTACAATGACCTTTGGGATGGCATTTGTGAAGGCACCACAATAGAGACAGAAGCTGGAAAGCCCATAACCGTAGACCCAAGACCTCCAGAATCCGAGAAAGAGAAGGCCATTTGGAGAACAAAAGACAAGAAAGCTTTAGCGGTAATCACTGCCATAGTCAGTGAAGAGGTGAGCCAGCACATATTGCCTGCAAAATCATGTTTTGAAGCACTAAAAACATTAAAAGATCTGTATGATTCACACTCTGAAATGGAAGTTATTCAACTAATGTTAAAACTATTAAGTTTAGAAGTAAAAGACAATGATCCCATGTTAGTTGCCTCTGAAATCAAAGCTATCATGCACAAGATTCAAGCCTCTGGTATGAAACCAGATCTTCCCCTTGCAGCATTTGTAAAATCTTTGTATCCTACTCACTCCAACTATCTTGAGTCGTTGCAAGCTAGTGATAAGTTCAAATCACTGACATTTGACACCCTGGTAGAAAAGATAGCTGACAGAGAGAAATCCTTTGGTAAGAAGACAACCGAGCATTCTGGAGAATCACTTTGCTTTGCTCAAAAAGCAAAGAACCACACCAAAGACCAATCCAAAGATCACCCCAAAGGAGAAAGCAGCAAGAGAGGCAGAGGAAGAAGAAACTTCAGAGGTAGAGGAGGTAGAAACATCTCCAGCAAAAGATCAGATTTGCAGTGCAAGCATTGTGGAAATACTGGACACACATCAGATCAGTGTTGGGCTTCGCGGGACTCCATCAAAGACAAACATAACCATAAGAAAGATGACAATAAAAACCAAGATGCTAGTAAATCTTCTGATTCTGCTCATTGTATTGTTGCACATTGTAATCTTGGAATTAATGAAATGACTTCACTTTCATCTTACAAAGATTGTTGGCTGCTTGATACTGGTGCAACTTCACACATGACTTTTAGAAAATACTATTTTGAAGAACTTAATGAAACAATAAATGGCATAGTGTACTTTGAAGATAAGTCAAGTCTTAAACCAAAGGGAATGGGCACCATTCGACTGAAGATGCCTGGATTCCCTGATTTCTTGTTGAAGAATGTTCTTTATCTTCCAGAGTTGCAGAGAAGCTTGCTGTCCTTGGTGGAGATTCGACAGCGAGGCCATTCCATCCACATGTTTGATGGAATCATAGAAATAAGAAAGTCCTCTGACAACCAAGTCATCATTACTAGATACGAAGATGGGAAGCTGCTGAAGCTAAAGGGTTCATCTGCAAGAGTTCAAAACTATGCCTACCTCTCTCAGCATGGAGAAGGTAATTTGTCATCTAGTTCATTGTGGCATGCAAGATTTGGTCATCTAAATTATAACAGTTTTCGTTTGTTGAGAAAGAATGGTGTAATTGGTTTGCCCACCATTCCCAAAGAGAAGAACAAATGTGATGCATGTATATTAGGGAAACATAGTAAGCTGCCATTCCATGAATCTAATTTCAGAGCAAGTAGGAAATTAGAATTAGTGCATTCTGATTTATGTGGCCCAATGCCAACTCCTTCTGCAAATGGGAATAAGTATTTTATGACATTTGTTGATGTCTACTCAAGAATGTGCTAGATTTACTGTTTAAAGACAAAATCAGAAGCATTTCAAACATTCAAATACTTTCATGCATCGATAGAAAAACAAACACAATAAAAAATTGGTACACTTCGTACTGATAATGGGAAAGAATACACTTCAAATGCTTTTGAAGATTATCTTCGCCAACATGGAATTGCACATCAGACTACAGTTCCCTACAATCCTCAACAAAACGGTGTAGCAGAAAGAATGAATAGAACCATAATGAATATGGTTCGCTCAATGATGTTTTTCAAGAATGTAAAACTAATGTTTTGGGGTGATGCAGTAAAATGTGCAGCCTATTTGAGAAACAGAAGTCCCTCAAATGCTCTTGATAACAAGACTCCATATGAAATGTGGTTTGACCATCTCCCTTTAGTCAGGCATCTCAGAGTTTTTGGTTCCCCCTGTTATGC
>LPNX010538998.1:224445-240209 GCA_001517045.1 Pseudotsuga menziesii | reverse complement strand
AGAGAACTCCACTCCATTATTGATCGACAATACTTCTGCAATCAAGCTGGCTAAGAATCCCAGATTCCATGATCGAACCAAACACATCAACACAAAGTATCAGTTGATTCGACATCATGTAGAGGCCAAGACAATCCATCTTCAACATTGTTCCACAAATGATCAAGTTGCAGACATCTTCACCAAAGCGCTTGGACGAGAAAAGTTTGAAAGATTCAGAAACATGCTCGGACTTACTAACACCCCTTCGGATTAAGGGGGGGATTGTTGGAATATAATCCGTCGGGATTATATATTGTAAATAAATAAGGGAAAGTGAATAGTTATGTAGGAAGCTGAAAAGGCTGGGCGGAAGATGAAACTGAACCAACATGTGTAAATGTACAAATAAATGTTTTAGCTATGAAATAATTGAATCGGGAGTTATTTACCTATCAAGTTTGAACTCTCACAAAATCTTGGCCTAGAGTTTTTTAAACTCTTGGCCTAGAGTTTGAGGTTGACTTTTTTTTTCGCGTTTTCATCCACGCGACCTCTTTTTTTTCACTCCGTTTGTCATACAATTGTTTCCCAACTTCGCGTTTTCACCCAATAGCTTGGGGATTCTTTGATGGGACCAAAAAGGTGATAATAATATCAGTTGCTTGGGTGGAATTCTATTCTAAATGATAGACAATACTTCAAGTTTAAGGCAAGTCTAGGTAATGGTTCTAACAATCATGTAGAATAAGTGATCTTAGATCCTTATTGATGGTTGTTGAGACAAAAGGTCTTCATTGACTTTAGGTCTATGGAGATTCCATGTTGGTGATTACGTGGATGAAGAACAATTAACAAATCCATAAAGTGAATTTACAGCCTCTGGCTATATAAATCAAGGAAAATTCGCATCTCTTTGATAGGATCACTTTTGACCATATATAGAGATCTTGGGAAACCCTAGGTTTGTATATGCAATCTAATTAGATGTGAAAAACATATCTATTTTTTTGACAACGATTGTGTTACAATGAAAGCCATTCAAAATCGACAACAAGGAACCTAACATTTTCAACCAACAAAACATGTTGTTCATGTTTTTGGACTTCTAAGCATATTTGATAATTTCTAAGCATATTTAATATTTTCTATTAGAAATTTAAGTAAGTAAAAAATATTAGGGAACAATGAATGGTACAAATTGAGAAAGTATGGAATACAAATAAAATTAACATAAGCAAAATATGTTTGAGAATTAGGACTATGTTGCTGATACTAATTATAATTTTTTGGTACAACATACCTTAATTTGTGGAGCTTCGCACTATCTTCTTTTTCTTTACCTTTCAAAACATCTTTCAACGTATTACAAATATTTTCCTATTGCAATAATTTTATGTTAGGACCCATCAAATAAATATTTGCATGTTTATGAAAATAACAAAATGAAGCTAAAAAAATACAATTTGAGTAGTTTGTCTCAATGAATTAAAAAAACAATAATAATGAACATTTTACTGTTGATGGACATTTTTAATTTAACAATGTAAATTACAATACTATTCAAGTAAAACAATTGGTAATAAGAGATCACCTGAGGAAACATGGAGAACCGCAACACTATGTATATAAGGCCATCAATAACATCAAAATGCCAATTTTTCCTCTGAAATATGAAAATGTTTCCCAAGGCTATATGTAACAAGTTCCAATGGATGAGTCTAATAGCAATAGTAAAATTTAAACACTACAATTATAGAAATAATTGTTTTCAATGTATAATTCCTTACCATTCCTTGAGCTCCTTGTTGTTTCAAGAATAATTTAATATTCTCTACTAAACAAGACCAACCACGTGAAGGTGGAAGCTCTTATGGCCCCTCCCCCCACTCACATCACTCTCAATTCCCCAAACTCAATGCATTTAGTTGCAAATCAAAGTTTAGTGCAAAATCATTCATTCAATAGCTGAAAAAAACTTTCATTAAGCCATTCATTCATTCAATAGCTGAAAAAAAATTCATTAAACCACTCATTAAACCATTCATTAAGCCATTCATTCACTCAATAGCCGATAAATCCATTCAGTAAACCATTCATTAAAGCATTCATTCATTAAATAGCAGAAAAAAAACATGCACGACATTGTGTTATAAAAAAAAATTACTCAAAATTTCTTCAGTGACTTCTTTTTTACTTTTCTTCTCTTCACATAATGAGCAAGAAGCGCATCTTCCGAAATTTGTTGTTCGGGATCGCTAGTATATTGCTCGCCATATTGATCTTGCGGCAAGGGGCTCGAAATTGCTGCAATAATGTGAAAATGTTGCATTAATTTATTTTTGTTTTTATAATTACAAGTAATTCATTTAAAAAATATTACAAATGTGTTCTATTACCTAGCGTGGGTACATCATGTTCTTCATTATCCTTTCCATGATCAACCTATATAGTGTTGCCTACATCTACATGCTCTGCAGTTGAATTATGGAAAGTACAATTAATGTCCATCATCTGCAATTATCTATACAAAACAGTAGCATATTAATAAATTCATTACTAGGAATCGAAGCATGATCTTCGACTGGTTGGTGTACATCATCGACATTAACGGGATCATTGCTTTCCTGCTCAAAATAGAATAAATAGTTTATATTAATTGTTTATAACAAATAGATTGCATGAGAAATAATAAATTTTCATTAAACTATATAGTTTTTATATACTTGTGCACTAGATGGATCACCAGAAGACCGTGTATGCCCTGGGAAGCTTTTTTCTGCGTTCAACAACAAATTCAAAGCCGTGTTGGAAGCCAAGCTTCAAGGCCCATTTCTACATGGGCAGATTGTAAGAGGCTTTTGATTTACTGTTGAAATATGAGGAAGTAAACTCTACAATTGAAAGGTATGGCATGGAGTGTATGGAATCTATGACATCATTTATGGCCACGATTCGTGAACTACTTCGCCATAAGGATACAGGAAATAAAGCTTTTCAAGAGGGTAGGCATGCATAAGCAATAGAACACTATACAACTGCTTTGGCATGCAATGAAGAATCACAGCCTTTCACTGTTGTTTTCTTTTGTAATCGAGTAGTTGGGACTCAACCTTGAGACTTATCATTCTTCTGTAAATATCAGATACATCCCCAAACCAAAAATTAGGGGCACTTCTCTACCCTAAATCAATAGTAAAAGAGCCTCATATGTACATCTAGGCGGGTGTAAGTGTCAAAGCATCCCTAAAAAGTGATAAGCAACAACACAATCAAATTTTGGTGAGTTTTGGGTGGTTTTTGAGCAGTAAAAACAATAGGAATAGCCTTAAACCTTTATCTTGGGAAACATGTGTAAATAAAATTAGGTTTGGGCTAGTTTCTAAGAAATCTGGGCAATTATGAGGACTGTCCAACCCCCTTACAACATTACATTTTGACTTCTGGGTATTTATAATCATGTAAACAATCCTATTTATCCAATCTCAATGGCCATGTGCATGTGAAGCAACAACAAAAAGTTTGATTTTTCTAGTCTGGGAAAAACTGGGCGTGAGAGAAACCTTAAACCTCCAAATTTGTGCAACAAATTAGTGATGAGCAATAAGAAATCTCCAGTTCTGGGATAGTTATGGGAAAAATGTGGACGAATACCCAACATAAATAACATTTTGGGAAGCTTGTGTGATGGTTTCCTATAGCAGTAACCTCGTGTGATGACACTAGACAGTGAGCTTCCTAGACCCACTAAATGCCAAGTCATTTGGAGACATATTACATGGCTTTTCAAGCACTTTAAGGGTTACCTTTTCACAGGTTTTTGATAGGTTTAGATATAAATTACATAAATTACATAGGTTTCGATAGGTTGATGTTTGTTTCTCCGTGTGGGAGTTTTAACGTTTAGCCAATTCTACCCTAAACCAACAATAATCAGCTTTTAAGGTCTTCTAACATTCCATTTGTGTTTGGTGTCTTCTGGATATCTGAAAACATGGTTGGAACAGTGCAACCGCAATTGAAAGTCCCAGATGTTGTAGACAATTTAGATGGTTGGGGTCCTCTAGAGGGCTTTGTTATGCTAGAAAACCAAATCAAGAATGTGACCTATGCCCCTTTCTCTAAAAATGAGAGGATTGGAAGAGTTGCAGATTGGATGCGCAACCATAATACTCGGCCCAATGCAAGGAGCAGGCAAGAAAGTAATGTCTTCGATGAGGAGGATGAGGAATAATTTTGTTTGCTAGATGGAAAACCCTCTCCAAAGCCCAAATTTGGTCCCAAATGGAGGTTCTAGCAGTAGAGGCATTTACTAAGCAATACAAGGGTAAATGGCAGGGGACTTACCGGTTTGGGAGGCATTTAGTCCTCTGTGGATATTGATGATGACGACGATGACGATGACAACGATGATGATAGTGATGATGATGATGATGATGATGATGACGACGATGATGACGATAACAATGATGATGACGACGATGACGACAATGATGGTGATGATTACGATAATGACGATAATGACGACAATGAGGATGATGACGACAATGAGGATGATGATGTTGATGATGATGACGACGATGATGATGACGATGAGTTTGATGATGATGATGTTGATGATGTTGTTCTTGATGATGATAATGATGATGATGATGATGATGATGATGATAATGACGATGATGATGTTGTTGTTGTTTTTGTTGTTGATGATGATGACGACGATGATGGCAACGATGACGATGATGATGTTGATGACGACGACGACGATGTCTATGATGATGGTGATGATGATGATGTTTATGATGTTGTTGATGATGATGATAATGATGACAACGATGAGGATGATGATGATGAGGATGATGTTGATGACGATGATGAGGATGATGTTGATGGCGATGACGACGATGATGATGAGGATGATGACGACGACAACGATGATGATGAATATGGTGATCACCATGTTGATCTCATATGAAATAATGATGATGATGATGATGAAAATAGGAGATGATGATAGTGATGATGATGACGATGATGATAATAATGATGATGATGATGATGATGACGATGATGATAACAATGATGCTGATGCAGATGATGATGACGATGATGGTGATGATGATAATGGTGATGATTATGATGATGATGATAATGAGGATGACAAAAATGAGGATGATGACGATGAGGATGGCGATGACAATGAGGATGATGATGACAATGAGGATGATGATCACGATGGGGATGATGACAATGTTGACGATAATGATGATGAGGTTGATAATATTGATGACAATGACAATGACGACGATGATGATAATGATGACGACGACGATGACGATGATGACACCGATGATGATGACGACATCGATGATGATGATGAAGATGATGATCACCATGTTGATCTCATATGAAACGATGAAGATGCTATTGATGATGATGATGGCGATGATGATGGTGATGATGATGATGATGATGATGATGATGATGACGATGATTATGATGATTATGATGATCTTGATGATGACGATGATGATGTTGATGATGTTGATGATAATGTTGTTGATGATGATGTTGATGATGATGACGACGACGACGACGATGATGATGTTGATGATGATGACAATGATGATGAGGATGAGGAAGATGATGATGTTGATGATGATGTTGATGATGATTATGACAATGATGATGATTTTGATGATGATGATGATTACAATGATGTCGATGATGATGATGTTGATGATGTTGTTGATGATGATGATGATGACAATGACGACGACGATGATGACAATGACGATGATGTTGATGACGATGATGTTGATGATGATGATGACCATGATGATGATGATAATGATGATGATGTTGATGATGTTGTTGATGATGATGTTGATGATGATGTTGTTGATGATGATGAGTTGTTAATGATGATGATGATGATGACGACGACGACGATGACGATGATGATAATGATGTTGATGATGATGACCTCGATGATGATGATGATGATGATGATGATGATGATGATATCGATGATGATGATGATGATGATGACGATGACGATGATGATGATAACAATGATGATGATGATCATAATGGTGATAATTATGATGATGACAAAAATGAGGATGATGACGATGAGGATGATGATCATGACGGGGATGATGACAATGTCGACGATAATGACGACGAGGATGAGAATATTGATGATGACAATGATGATGACGACGATGATGATGATGGTGATGGTGATGATGATGATGATGATGATGATGATGATGATGACAATGACGACGACGATGATGACGATGACAATGACGATGGTGATGTTGAAGATGGAGATCACCATGTTGATCTCATATGAAATGATGAAGATGATGATGATGATGACGATGATGATAATGATGATAATGATGATGAAGTTGATGACGATGTTGATGATGATGATGATGATGACGATAATGATGATGATGTTGATGGCGATGTTGATGATGATGATGATGATGATAACGATGACAACGACGACGATGATGATGTCAATGATGATGATATTGATAATGATGATGATGTTGATGATATTGATGATGATGATATTGATGACAACGATGACGGTGATGATGATGACTATTTTTGTAAATGGTAGTTTTTCAAAGAATAAAAAAATTTCCGCAAACTGTCTGTGGAAGAATAAAATGATGCCCATAAACAGTCTGTTGAAAAATAAAATAATTTTGCAAACCATCTGTCAAAACCCCAAAATTTTCGAAAAATTTAAAATTTTTAAAATGCATATAATTTTTCATAAATGCAGTAAACTAATTATTTAATTAGTTATATGTTACTGAATTCGTTAACTGAGTTGTCTATTTGGTCATGTTTATTTGATAGAACAGTTCTTTTCAGTTTACTGACTTGTTTTCTCTTTGCGACCCCAAGGTGGGACTGCCATGAAATTATGGGCTTACTTAACTTTCGAGCTAATGCAGAAATTTTTCCTGTTCTTACAGACTACAAGTAAGAAGTTCGGGTGCTGCTTGTTGTTAATTCTAAAGCATTATGATATAAGTTCATCGCACAATAAAAACTCAGTAGAGAATATATTTGCTAAACAATTTCCAAAGCTTATCGAGGTAAAATTATTTAAACTGTCTTTCTTTTTAAGATGCTAAGGAATGAAATTCAGTTCTGTTAGTAAAGGTTACAGCTGCCTTCTTCCTGGTAAATATAAATTTATAGTTCTTAATGTTCACTGAACTATTAGAAGTCTATCATAGTCGTCAAGTGTAAAAATGCCTTAAATGTTTCTTTACAAGCAGTTTTTAGGAATGGCAGAGTTGTTAAGTCATTTAAAAGTTACTTATGGTCAAATATGATAGTCATTGAAAAGCTTAGCACTTTTGTCGATCAACTTAAGGTTTTACACGACAAATACTCTATAACACAACTAGAGTTATTTTCTTAAGATAGATATCTTATCGTGACTTGGTTTTATATAGTTCCTTCCATGGATGTAAAAGGAGCATGTCCTTAGTGGACTATACTTATTGAAAGAATGCATAACATAATAGTTTTACGATCTAACTTTTATGTTGGTAAATCTTTTGTTAAAGAGACTAGTGGCTTAACCCTTGTTATGCTACAATTTCTTGGTTAAAGAACAATTAATCTAAGCAATGCATTCATCAAAATACATGTTATTATTTTCTTTTGTATTTTATTACCAAACTTTACTACTTAATAAATACAAAGGCCAATGGGGTTAACATTAATAATAGAATATTTGCCATAGTTTGATTCAACAAACCTCCTTGATGTCAACCATTAGTATACTTTTATAATAAACATATAGATGTTGGTTGGAAGAATACTTGTTGTAAGCAATGTTTTTACTAAAGCATATATATTATTATTTCCTTCTATAATAATGTTACAACACTTAATTTTTATCAAGATTGTAACTGTTTGAAGAAAGAATAGTTGCATACCTAGATGGAGAGGTCATGAAAAAGACCATGCGATGAAAAGTCTATGGTTTACCCTTAAAATCTTATAAACTTGATTTCATACATCCCAAGCTTGTATAAGATGCTAGGGCATAATATTATTATCATTGTTAGATTATATTCTTTTGATTTCACAAACAAATGTCTACTAGAATAGTAATTACCAAACCTTACTTTCAGAATTCTCTTACTATAATATAAGGGCATATTCTTTTCATCATTTGATTGTTAAGTAAAGAGATGACATGTTATAAAGTACTAGGTCATAGTGTTGACTACGCCCATGAAGAACAAGGGGTTACATCTCGTTTTGCATTGTATAACGATGGTATACCATGATTTGTATGACAAGGGGTCGTATTATTTCCCACGACTTGTTGATTGGTAAGGTATAGCTTGATTATTAATAAATCTTTGCTCCATGCAACGTATGCACAGGTTGACTTCGGCTTAGGGTTGCAATAGAACTTTCTCTATCACACATCAAATGATTGGCAAGGGAGTTCTGCTTGTAAAAGCTCATTGTAACTATAGACAAAAACCCATTGCATGCAAAAATTTAAACGATGTACGTGGCATCACTACAGCCAAGCGATGCGTGAATAAAAGTCTCTCCCCTTCAAACCCTAAGCTCATTGTTCAGCGTGGTTATCGGCCTCCTGCCACTCTGTGCTGTGCTCCTGTCTGCATTGTCGCTTACCTTGGTCATCGGTAGTCTCCTTTCTTGCTGTTTGTCCTCGAAGCTCCTCCCGAATGCTTGACCAGGAAGTGTTGTCCCAAAATTGTTTGTTATTTGGGTTTAGGTTTGTGCAGTCTCCTTAGGGTTTCTCCATTTCAGTTTGCTCAGTTTGGAGTCCATTACGGTACTGTCCTTTCCTTAGCTTGGTGATGACAGTCGATGTCCATAGTGGTCGGATTTTAAGGTTGCAGCATTTACAGTTTTACATCGAGAGTGGCTACGACCCAAGCATTTTACTGGCTGAACTTGTTGTTCCTGTCCTCCGTCCCTGTAGGTAAATGTTGGGTTAGAAAACCCTCCTGCTTCGCAGCAGATGAAGGACTTATCTTCCTCATGCCGATGGTTTCTTTACTGCTCGCGGGGTTCGCACATCAATAAAATTTCAGGTAACAAAAATTTCTTAAATCAATTCGTTATTGTGCAGTTTTAGTTTCAAAACCCAATTATTCAATTTGTAAACGAGTTTAACATTTTCTCTTCTTTGTTGTCTACAGGTGTCGAATCTCCTCTCTGCGTGGTTGTTCGAGACTGGGGCGACTTGCAAGTTAACGTTAAGCCCTATTTATCCATGGAATATCCTCCTTGTTGGTCCCTTTGGGACACTTGTGGGTTGGTCATCGTGACCTGCAACCCTTGCATTTTCTTTTTACCCTGTTACTTGAAATGGGGCCTCTGGCTTAGGCCAAGACCGTAGTCTTTAGTTTTAATTTGGATTACTGTGTATAAATATAAAAAAAAAATAGTGGAAGGGTTGTAAAAGCCTCACTCTTGTGGATTTTGTTTACAACCGTGAGTAAAAATACTAAGTTTAGACTCCAGTTGTTAACTCTGTTGTATATTTTGGAGTTGTAGGGTTTTACCCTAACTTGACAGTATTTAATAATATTTACAGCTTCTTTACTTATCTTTTAACTTATGTGGCTCTACTGTAAATGATTTTTTGATTATTATTTCTAAAGTGTAAAGATTGGTTGAGCTCGGTAAATCGAGCCTGATATTATTCTATGAGTTTAAATTCTATGCATTAATGCATTTAATTCTAACCCTATAATATTTTACTTATCAGGGTTTTGCATAATGTTTTTATAGTATTTAGTTACTCTATTTTAATACAGTTATAAAAATTGTTTATACTCGTTAGTCTTTTAAGTATAAGAAAATTAATGTTCTTATGGTGTATCTGTGTAACAAGTAGGTTACCGCCTTTAAGGTATATAATTTATATTTAATTAGTATATCTTTATATTGTGAAAAGTGTGTTGTTTTACTTACAACAATTACTATTTTACAGTTGTACGCATTATCTATATATTTAGTTTATTTATTTATAGATATATAAAGAGCTATTATTTTTCTTATTCTCATATTCTAGTACTTTCTGCACTGTTTAATTTATAGAAGTACTTTCTATATTCTTTATTATCCCGTTTATATTAAATACTAGTATTTATGAAATAAAAGAATAACATCTACTATGTTCTCTGTTTATTTAACCTTTTATAAAGAATAGATTAGTAACTGCAAATTATAATTAAGCTCTAGCTAGATAATAATAGAAACAAAACAAATTGATTCCCTTACCAAACATAAATAAAACCTAAGACCAACTTGGTTTAACTGTAGAATTAAATCAATGTTTAACTGTTCTTACTTTTAGTTTTGTTGTTGCTATACCTATAATAGTTAAATTACCCTAACCGGAAGAAATAGACTGTAAAGTTTAAAAAGCTTGTTTATTTAATCTAATCCTGCTTTAGTATTAAAGTAATATACTCTTTTCTTGAATTTCAAATAAGCAATAAGATTTCTGAAGGTAAATACTATATCTTGAACTATTTTATCTACCCATACATACTAATATCAGTAAATAATATGGCACCTTCCTCTATTTCTAAAAAAAACTGACAGTCTCAGTCCAGGTTTAACACTACTCCAGGTACAAAAGATAATTCTTATGAATACAAAATAAAATAAAATAATCTATAATTCCATTAAAATTCTATTCTGCACTTTCATCATACTATCTTTAATTATAATTTCACCCTTGTGCTAGAGTACGGTCTGGATCGCTCCAGATGAGGAAAAACACAGGTGGGGTTTTTATTTTTCATCAAAAGATTCTGTTACTAAACAAACTAAAAACAACTTCATTACTAAACCATCTAAATATTTACATCATAAGCTATAAACATAACATTAAATCATACGCAGATATTAAAACAAAGAATATTAGATGGCAGAACCTATTCTTGAGCTTGGACGACAACAACAATGGGAGGCCGTTCCTCCCTACCAACTCCTGGAGAGTGCTCAAACATCAACTCCTCAGGATCCCTGAGCTTGCTCTGGTCTCCCTGGCTGGAACTAGGTGCAACAATAATCAAGTACCAGTCTTCAGACTCAATACCAATTTTGAACTTATCAGTAAATTCTCTCAGCTAGCAAGCTGTATCAAACTAAGTTATTGCAGATTATCTCTCGAAACACCTTCCTTATAGTTTTCCCTTTTCCCCAATGAATTCCTTGAATAACATTCTGTCATGTCCCCATCCCTCCGACCGGCGAGAGGACGCGATGCAGGCATTAACCATGCAGGCTAAGAGCCCCATGAACATATGCATACACAAAATTTGCATAACAGAATGCTGAAATAAAATGCGTTGCAGTATATCATGCACATATGCAATTTAATCAACACACATAGCGGAAACCATCAGCACTCTTACATGCATGCAATCATTTAACATGTTCATCATTTTCATTAACAGGAAATAAGGTTGCAGAAGTAAAATGAACAAGATCACTTATCTTATGATGAACTTGATCCGCAACCAGCTATGTCGCTGCAATGTTCCACCCAACCATAGGCTAGCGTGCTCCTTGATCTCTCAGCAGCGCTGCCACCCCCGAGTTGGGCATGATTCTCCAAGGAATAAGGGAACTAGCAGGCTTACACATAGCCAGGGATATACAAAACACAGCCAAGCCAACACGGTTGGGTTTATCAGGCCATCAAGGAGTGGGAAAGGCTAAATGCTAAGCTGGTGAGCTAATTTCATAGCAAAGAACACCTACACTAGAACTAGCCTGACCTCTAAGACACCCAAACACACCCAACACAAGGAATCAGTCCCTTCTCTGCTACACAGTCCCTCAGGCCCTGCATTCCCTTCCAGTGCTATTCAGGGGTGATGGAGAAGAAGGCCATCCCTCTAGCTCTGTCTGTGTGGTTTCCAGCCACTAGGTTTATCAAGCAAACCAAGCCCCCATCCCTGCTCCCAATACAGTCCGAAGACCAACCATTGCACTCAGGCAATTAATTTAGCTGTCACAGCTTAAACAGGGAAAATACTCCCCAGCGGATTACACAGTCCCAACAAAATAACAAACACAATTCCAACAGGGGGAAAACACAATAGCTCCAAAATGCATCAGCATACATATTGCCAAAGACATGGGGAACAACAGCCCATTTTGCACAACCAATGCTGCTGGGAAAAACGTACGCAGACCACAATGGGGATGAATTTACAGTCTCACGGCAGGTGCGTGAACAACCACAATGTAGAACCCATGAATCAGTCCGTGAGTAAAGGATACGGCCACACTACTCATCAATCCGTAGAAGAAAAACTACTGCGTGGGTAAATTCAGTAAAATCCTGTGCGTGAAGATGAAAAACGGGAAAGAATCCCTCTGCGTGAGAATGCACAACAATAGAGGTCCTGCGTGAGGAAAAACAACTTCGTTTTTGTCCGTGGATGAACAAACAACCCCCAAGGACGTGAATTGGAAGTGCGTGAGCCTTCAGCACAGTCGTGGAGAGAGAAAATGTCTGCGTGAGTGAAGAATGCGTGAAGGTTTTTCCTGCCATAGGGAAATCAACAATGGGTGGAGTGTACGTGTGGGTGAGGACTGACAGTCCTACCACCCCACTCCCAAAGCAATTAACTGCCTCAACCACCAGCAGCCTTTCTTAATGAAAGTGGTTGGAATAAGATAAGGGAAGAAAAGACATGGGTTTTTTTCTCTAATTGGCGAAGGTTTGACAAATTCCCCCACATCCTTATCCTTGTGAAAATCATGCCCCTTTCGATTTAGTTGCCGCGATCGTAGCTGGTCGGATTCATTTAATTAATTATAGATGCATATTTACATGATGAAAAACATAATATATGCCGCATGCTCTGATATACCATCGGTGACAAGTTCAAATCTAAACATAACATAACCGATCAATGGTGGGGCCTTGGCCTTTAGCTCCACACCATGATCATTTACAATATATACATCATGTGCATCTGGTGCAACTGGGTCAAAACCGAGGTGTTACACATTCCTCCTGAATGATTCTTCTCCTAGAAAATACCTGAGCAGCCTCAGCTCTATTCATTGGGTACTTTTAAAAGATTTCCTAGGTATTTTTGGGTTAGTTGTCATTTATTGAGCCACCTACTCTGATCCCACTTTCTTGGGGGATCATGACCCCAAATGTGGGGAAGTTGCCACCTGCAACATAGGAAGTGTTTGAGGATGCTCCCACTTGTCTTTTGCTCTCCACCTAGTTCCTTCCACCAGTTTGACCAGTAATACTCTTATTAACAGCTCTCCCAAGCCGTTGTCTCCACTTTTTATTTATTAATAATAAAATATTCAGAATTACATTCCATTTCCTTTGACTCTGCTGAGTCATCAGTTCCTACTTAGCATTAAATTTAACATAATGTCTTAGGAAACCAAATTAAAACAATTAACATTATTTTACAAAATTGGGGTATGTGATACCATCTGTCGAAGAATAAAACAATTCCTCAAACCATACATCGAGGAATAAATAATTTTCGTAAACCGTCCGTCGCTTCTATAGAAAACATGTCGGAATGTTTCTTTGATTTATTTATTTTCAAATTTAACTGTCCTCGGATATTTGACACTGTTAACCTAGTTACCATTGCAAAAATCCTTAATACTATTGCAAAAAAATAGGTTAAACTTGTCGAAGATTCGACTATTGAGCGTCGCAAATATGATGATGGTATAGTCGGTTAAGCGATGACAAGCTAGTTGCAAATCCGACGACACGGGTGTCATATTTTCGATGATTCTGCAAGACGACAAAGCAATATTTTTCATCATTGTAATCAAACAAAAAGTACTTTTCGTCAGATGCCTTCATATTTTGTCATTGAATTTTGGGTTCAAATCCTATTGTGCTTGTTGCATAGGATTTCCTCTTCTTCCTGAAGTTCAGTAGTATAACCTACATTCATCCCCATGTTATGTATCTCCTCCAGCCAAGTTTCAAGGAGTTTTGTGTTTGCAAAGATGTTTTCGAACTCTTCCTTATTCCATTTCTTGATCCTTTTTTTTAAACTTTTTAATTTTTGTTGGAACTTGTACATGCTTTGGCCCTCTCCCTCGCTTAATTCTTCCCACCACTACTTGAACTTTTCATTGAAGTCCAAGTTTCCCAACAAAAAATGTTTGAATATGAAGGGTTTTTTGAACTACAAACCTAGACCACTCCACCATAATTCCACAGGCCAATGGTCCGACCCAGCAGCCGAAAGAATTGAAGAATGTATTTCACTACCTGATTCCATTATTGATTCAGAAACTAAGAAGCAGTCTAGGAGATATGTTATATGCCTATCATCATTCCTTTTGTTGTTACAGGTGAAAATCCCCTATCTTGGGGTTATATACATCATCCTAAGGTCTTCAATAGTGTCTTTGAATAACTCACATTCTTCCTCCAACCTTATCCTTCCTCCTTTCTTTTCTTATAGTGTGGTAATGAGATTATAATCTGCACCTAAGATCCAATACCCCCCTCTGCCCATTCATAGATCCTTCTGAGGGAATTAATGAAATCCATTTTATCATAGGGATTTTTAGGCCCATATACATTGGTCAGTACTCCTGAAACCGAGAAATTGATAACCCTAAATTTTGTTGGAATGGAACGATGGTTCCTATTGAAACCCGATAGGCACACTTTATTAGGATCTCATAATATCCCCATTCCTCCTGCAAACCCCATTGCATATATACCCATTCCTTCACTCCCTTTCCATATTTTCTTACTTATTTCATGAAGTTGATTCACCAGGCATTTGGTTTTTTGAAGGAACACAATGACCGAGTTTGTCCTTTGGATATTTTTTCTTAAATTTTTGCTTTTTGAGGGCTATTTATCCCTCTTATATTCCAGGTTACTATCTTCATTGAGAAGTTTTAAGCAAGGGAGATTATAACCCTAAAGAAACCTTATACTGACTTGATTCATCTAACTTTAGACCATCTTCCGCTATACGATACATGTTTAACTTCCTCCCTATTTTCTTGCTCATTTATTCACGCTTTCTCTTATGATCCTTGTGGGATCTTGGGATGACACACAAATGACTTATCTCCCTTGTATTGATGATTGATTCCTTCAGTAAGACCACTTGCTCTTGTGGAACATATCCTTTCTCGACATCGACACATGCCTTTTTGATTCCGTCCAGACCTAGATCTACGATGTCCATATCCTTTGCTTCATCCCCTGTGTCCCATTCAATATCTTCAATAGCTCTTCCTTTCGTCACACTATCTATTGCATTTACATTGTCCTCCTTCATTTCCTGTTGGTTACAGTCTCGATGATGCCCCTCATGATATGGTTCGGGTATTTCCTCAAGTTGGTTTTGTAGGGCTTCAAATTTATTAGATACGGAGACCTTTTTGTTAACCTCTAGGTTTTCCTATTTTCTTCCGCCTCTTTTGTGAGAGCAAACCCTGGTAAATCATTGGTCCCTTCCCCACTCCACCCCCCATCTTGGACGTCGATTTTGGAGAATTCATAGGGCAATATCTAAACAAATGTCTGTATTCATGACATCTACAACACCAAAACGATATTTTCTCATAGTCTAACGTTTTCACCCAGTATTCATCTTCCAATGACATCTTGATGGCTTCTAGTAATTCTTTGGTAAAATCCATGTAAACACATATTCTCGCATAGGTCGTGTATCTCTGAGAATTGGTTTGTTTAGATA
>LPNX010538998.1:134904-215945 GCA_001517045.1 Pseudotsuga menziesii | reverse complement strand
CTGCAGCCAAAGCAAGTACCGATCTGATGGAAGTGTATCTGGCTACAGGTGCAAAGGTTTCTTCATAGTCTATTCCTTCTTTCTGTGAGAAACCATGAGCCACGAATCTTGCCTTATATTTCTCTATGCTACCATCTGCAGCATGTTTGATCTTGTAGATCCATTTGGAAGTTACAATTGACTTCCCTTCTGGTCTTGGGACAACATCCCAAACATCATTCTCCATGATCGATTGATACTCTTCGATCATAGCATCCTTCCACTCTTTCCGTTTTGCCGCTTCTTCATAATTGGAAGGTTCTTCATTGATAAAGTCACATAGTAAGGTTACATATCCAGAGCAAGATATGGTTCTCTTTCTTTCTCTGTGATTCTCTTCTGGAGCCCCATATCTTTCCGCACCTTGGATAATTTCTTGTACCCAAGCAGGTTTCCTCTTGTGAGGATTCTTCTCCTGAGGTGGATCTATAGGTCTTTGTGGTTCTTCAAATTCTCGATCTTCTTCTTGAGTTTCTTCATTCATGGTTGTATCATGAATTCTGGGTGCATCTGCTTCTTTAGGATCTTCGACAGGCTCTTTATGGATTTGTTGTAAGTTGAGTATTCATCAAATGTTACATCCCTGCTGATGTCTATCTTCTTGAATCCTGGGAAGTATATTCTGTAAGCCTTTGAGCTTTCAGAGTATCCCACAAATATACCCTTCTTTACTGAAGGATGTAGTTTTGTTCTCTTCTCTTTTGGAATGTGTATGTACACTTGACAACCGAATATTATGAGATGGATGACTTCTGGTTTCTTACTAGAGAAGACTTCTTTAGGAGTCTTGTTCTTGAGTACTCTATGTGGAGTACAGTTCTGTACATACACCGTTGTTCTAGTAGTTTCTGCCCATAGATGCATAGGAAGATCTTGATCATGAAGCATTGCTCTTGCAGCTTCCATGATAGTTCTATTCTTCCTTTCTGCAACCCCATTCTGTTGTGGATTATAAGGAGTGGACAAATCCCTCTTAATCCCTGATTCTTTGCATAAGTCTTTGAATTCATTTGATGTGAATTCTCCACCATTATTTGATCAAAAAGTCTTGATCTTCTTTTCTGTGTGGTTCTTGATGAAGGCTTTGAATTCCTTGAACTTTCTAAACACTTCATCTTTGTTCTTCATGAAGTAAATCCATGTCTTCCTAGAAAAGTCATTGATGAAAGAAACATAGTATACATACCCACTTAGTGAACTTGATGACATTGGTCCACATACATCGGAGTGGATGATTTTCAAGATTCATTTTGCCTTACTCTCGCTACTTGGAAATGTCTTCTTTGTATTCTTTCCTTTCGCACATCCTTTGCAGATCCCTTCATGTTTTGCTTGAATTTCTGGAAGACCTTCAACAACTTTGCTTGCAAGTGGTAGTGCTCTGTAATGCACATGTGCAAGCCTTCTGTGCCAAAGTTCATTTGGCTCTACTGTGTCATGGACCATAGCTTTTTCTAGATGGCCCTTCAGTTTGTATAAACCTCCTTCTTGTTCTCCAATCACTATTGCATCGTCAATAGTCTTTCCTCTTAGCCGCATGAGGACTTGGCCATCTACAAATGCAACCCTCATGCCTTTTGCATCCAATGCTGATATGGATAGAAGATTCTTCTTCAGTCCTGGTAAAAACAAGACATCCTTCATTTTCATAGACTTTCCAGAGTCTAGCTTGTAGGAGGGTTCACCACTACCTTTTATGGGATATTGGTAGTCATCCCCAAGTTTCACCTTATGGGGTGAATTATGTTCGGATAATTTCTCAAAGGATTCCTTGAAACCTGTCATGTGTTTGGAAGCCCCACTGTCAATAAGCCAATCTTTTCTTCCATGAGTGACAATTCTTGTGAGAGTGGATATCAGAACATATTCATCTTCACTTTCTTGTTTTACCCTCTTTCTGGGAGGATCATCATCCTCAGCAGTGTGAGCATGATGTATTATTTTGGATTTCCTCTTCTTCTTGGCTCGATTCTTATTCATGGGACAGTTTCTAGAAAAGTGTACTATTTCATCGCATGTATAACATCTGAGTTTAGATGAACCTTTCTGATGAGAATGCTTACCTTGGTGATGATGCTTTTCCCTTCTTCCTTTCTTGGAGTGTACTATGAGAGCTTGATCTTCACTTCCCATATTTTCTTCTCAAGCTGCTATTCAAGCTTCTTCTTGTGAACATTCTTCCCACAGTCTACTGAACTTGACCAACTTCTTTCTAGCACAGATTCATTGGATGAAAGAATCCCATGACCTAGGGAGGCCATTCAAAGTTGTCATCACAATTTCTGCATTCTCCACTTCTTCATCTACTACTTCTAGTTGTTCTTTGATCTGGGAGACCCTTGTGAAGTATGATTGGATGGTCTCCTCATTTTGGATCTTTACATTCTTCAACTGGTTCCTTAGAGTCATCTTCCGATTAATGTTCTTCCCTTCAAACAGTTTGGTTAGGGAATTAAACATGGATTTAGGTGTCTTGAGGGAGGAAACCTGTGGAATGAGGTGATCCTTAATAGAATCTACAATGATCCTCTTTTCCATAACCAACTTTTTCTTATGTAAGGCCTTATCCTCATCTCCCTCTGGAACTGGAACCTCCTCATGGATGTAGGAGTCCAACTCATTTTCTTCTAGCACCAGGGAGATCCTATGCTTCCAGGCTCGGAAGTTATCAACTCCCTCAAGATTTTCATCAGGATTGGTATGATGAGACATCTTAACTGAGAACCTCAAATGGAAATACAAAAGATTTAGATCTTACCAGGTCAAGATGTCAGATCTGGATTTGGAGCTGAAATCCTGCAGTGCTGGTTCAGGAGTAGATTAGGGTTTTGCTTTTCCGGAGTTCTGTCCAACCAAATGCTTTGAATTTGATAACTAACTTCGATTTTGGGGAGGAGATCAATCCAGGCCTGGGCTCACTAAAAAATTCCACTTCTGTGAAAAGCCCTAATTTTCGGCAGTAGTGTCGGGTCCAAAACTAAAAAACCTCAGAATTGGATTCTGATTCGACAAAAAAATGCGCCCTATGGAGGAGAGTTATTCCACCCTACTTTTGCTGAAAATCTATGGAGAGAGATCCACCAAATATGAAGCCCCAGTTACCGTAGCTGCACAGTGTCTTCTTCTCAGGTTAGCTCTTATACCATGTTATATTTTTAACATTAAGCTAGCATAACATTAGGATATTTAACTGAGAGAACAACAAGCACAACAATCAAACACAAGAGACAATGAACACAGTGTTTTTCCTTGGGGAAACCATAAGTCAAGAAAAACCCACAACTTCCTCTGAGATAGAATCAACACCAAAGTGAAAGCCAAAAACAATAAGATGATCTCCCGACAATAGTAACCTCTTTCTTCCTTGCCCTAGTGTCTTTCTCTTCCTCAACTATGCGCTACAACTGAGTGTGAGTGAGTGTGTGTTAAATAGAGAGGCTAGCTCTCTATTTATACTAATTCCTGACTTGACTAAACCCAACTAGGGCTGACTTCACTAGGTGAGTCTAATAACCCTAGTGCCCCGGAACTGCGGAGACTTTAACCCTTAGACAATAGGAGGGTTACCCACCTTGACTTGACATGACTTGTTTACATTATAGAAACTCCCGATAGGAACCTCGGGGCATGACATGACTCAAGTACATTACAAGTACATCCCAGAACAAACATTGGGTTACAATACATAAGAAATACAAGTGAATACATTCCTAAGTTACAATTACATCAACACATATACTACTCCAACATCCACCGATTCCCCATCCATCGATCCATCAGTCCCACCACTACCATCGCCTCCTCTAGCATCCCCACCATCATGCAATGATGCCCCATCTACTAATCCATCGATCCCACCACCACCACTCCCTCCTCTAGCATCCCCACCACCATCCACTGATGCCCCATCCATAAATCCATTAGACCCATCACCACCATCCCCTCCTCCAGTAGTCCTATCACCGCCACCACCTCCTACACCAGCTACAATGTCCATTAGTGCACCAACCACAACATCCATTGATGCACTAGGATATTTACAGGATTTGATGTCATCAACTAGTATAGCTTTAGATGGATATGTGTATCAATTCCTATTCTTTGCATTGTCACATGACATAGGTAGTGGTGAACCCTCAGACTCTTCTAATGTACATGGAGTTGATGAGTTTGGCTCTAGTAGCGGGTGTAGCTAGTGTATTTCCTTGTTGAGATAGGAGTTTATAGTTATGTTGGTTTTTGATATGTATATTTCACTTGTCTATTTCACTTTGGATGTATATATTATTCATTTTCATATCATGTTCAGGTTGATGTTGTTTGATTTGTAAATTATGCCTGAGTGTCTTTATATTATGCCTTTCCATATCATGTTCATGTTGATGTTGTTTGAATTGTAAATTATGCATTTTCATATCATGTTCATATTGATGAATTATTGAGTAATTATTTTAATCTCTAGGAATATTGTTCCATAAAATTCATTTGATTAATATTTATTACTAAAACATTTGGTAAAATTTCCATGGTTGGAATTATTATATAGCACTGAGAGATATGCCGTTGTGGAATCATAAGGTCAAGTAATATAGCTTACAATGTGACTTTTCTTCTTTTGAATTTAGAAGTGCTCTTTTTTTGTTAAAATGTTGAAATGATTAACTAATAAACTATGCACGATTATTTGAGTTCTCATGCTTAAAATGCATTGTATTTCAAAGGAATCGAAATCCTTCATTAGTAATGGAATGATATTACTATACTAGACATGGATGGTTGTAATATGTTTTAGAAAACTTCAATGTGCAAGGGGGTAAACCATAAAATAAATTCAAATGAATTTGAAATATGTAATTGTATTCTTATCTAACATTATGGCATCTTCATTGTTAATTTAAAAATATCTTGTTTTTAATAGTGTTGTAGTAAATTTCAATTTTATCCCTAAAATGAATTTTAGACTAATAAATTAAAACATTTATTAAAATTTAAAAAAAATGAATCTTCAAATTGTACCACTTATGACGATGTGGATTCTAAATAACAAATATTTTTATAGTTTGAAATTGTAAACCTCTAAATAATGAGTAACAAATCTTTAAAAAAATTAAAAATTATGCAATATTGTTGTTAAAATTAAAGTCACAAACCATGTTCCTTAACCGTTGATACTATTTAAGTATATCCCTTAACCCTAGCCTCAACAGTAAACCATTATACTGAAACCCAATTAAATTGACCAACAATAACTAACCATTAACCATTATAACAATATAATAATAACATATCATATCATGGTATAACATTATTATATTATATTTCTATTATAAGATAATAATAATAATATAATAAAATAACAATAGTAATATATTGGATTAAATAAATTTTGGGTTAGTAGTACTAACTTCTGCGCCAAGGGTTTCTTGTTTCTCTTCTAATTTATGTCCTATTTCTGCACTCTTCCATGGCATCACCTCCAAGATGGGGAAACACCCCTTCCTATCGAGATGTAGTATTCTCCCCCCAATTCAATTGCCAAACTGTCATTTTCTGGTCCTATGGCGAAATCTCCTCAGAATGGAAAATATCTCTAGAGCACTGCCCTATTTACTGAAGGATGTCTCCATTTATGAAACTCCTCAGGATCTTGGATCCCTAAGGCCACAAGCCAAACCCTCAACTAAAGGTTGTTTTCCTAAATTTGATCAATCCCATGCTTGAAGGTAACATCGAACAATCTCAACACTTATAGGAAGCACATGAAAGATCATGACTTGATTTGTAAATTTTTTATGATTCTATCCCAACGAGAAATATATCATGGGATGCATAGAGAACAAATGGAAGCTAAAAGGACAAATATACCTCAAGCTAGGTTCTAAGTTTTTTTTACAGTGATTTTCTCTAACCTCGAAGATCACTAATGGGTGGTTGATTAAGGACCATACTTATGAAACAATGCAAGGTTATTCATGAGATAGTGGAAAGACAACTTCAACCTAGAGCAATAATATTTTTCATAAGTGCCCATTTGGGTAAGGCTATATTCATTCCGAGATTAATATTGGGAAGAATAAACCCTTATGGGCATAGGAAACATGCTAGGAAAATTCATAAAACTCTCAAAGGTCACACAAAGGGGCATGCACACTTCCTTCGCTCGCATCTCCATCAATATGAACGTTTCCAAACCCCTTGCAGACTCTATATGTCTCAGTTTTTAGGACGAGCAATGGATCCAAACCCTATATTATGAACATATCCCCTTTTGCTATAGGAAATTCTATGATCATGGGAACCTCTATCTAGACTGTTCCCTAGTCAACATTTCCTAGCAATCTTCCCATCCCCTAAATTCCAATCTTGACAGGTTTTATTTAGTAAAAACGCATTGGCGTGGCTCCGAGAAATCAGTTCAGTATGCTCTAATTGCATCTTATATGCACGCCAACCAATTCAATGGGTTAGAAAATGATGAGGATGTCTAAATGGCCATGGAAAAAGTTGATCCTCAAAACCATATGGTAAAATCCCTGCCTCACAAAATACCAACTTGAATCAATCCAAACAAAGAAAAATCGACCAATGGAAGAAATCACAATGGGGGACGAAGGACAAGTTGAAACTGAGAATTAGGATGAGGATATGGAATTGGGTGACCAAGCGTTGCAATGCATAATTAATGCCAACAATAGAGGCGATCTTCAAGCTATTCCCTCCTCTCAACTTTCAATCATAAAAAATATCTTTAAGAAGTGACAACCTGTCAACAATATAGGATCTTGATCCAGATACTTCCAAAATCTCAATGGGAGTTCAACCCAGTTAAGAATCCTCACATTCCATAGGAAACAAAAGAGAGGTAAAGAGAGGAAGGAAAACCATCCATAAGAGACTAGCAGATATTAGTGAATATCTCATGGAATCAGGTAACCATAGATTTATCCTAGCTTGGATCCAGCCCTTCTCTTCCTCCTAGAAAGTTTTCTAATGAAGGTTCTGTCTTAGAATATTCATGGTATATGTTGAAAGAGTAAAAAATGTACTCTTCGATTGAAGATTAATCAGGAATCCCCCTCAGTATTCATAGTGCAAGAAACTAAATGTTCAACAAATCTTCTTCAAAATAAGATAGCCCCCTTATGTTGGATAAGTTTTGCATATGTTTCTCTAGATTCTAGAGGCATTCACTGCAACAAAAATGGATTTAGCACCATATTTTAGTGTTATTTGTTTTCCCTATTGTGGCCAACAATCTGGCACTAAAACTGGCACCATTGTACAATTTCATAAAAATTCATCTATTGCATTTTTTTGGTCCTTTTTAACATCCATTTTTGCGTCCATTTTTCACCCAATTTTGCATCTTTTTTTATGCCCTTATTTGCACCCAATTTTGCATCTTGTATTGCATCCTTTATTACATCCTTGTTTGCACCTAGTTTGATGCTATTTTTACATCCAATGTTGCGTCTTATTTTTCTCCTAGTTTTTCATCGAGTCTTGCACCCAATTTTGCACCATGTTTTGCATCAAATTATGTGTCTAATTCTAAATCTAGCGGCACATCTAGGTTTGCATACAATTTTGGGCCCAATATTGCCTCTAGTTTTGCATCCAATTTTGCTTCTAATGCTGCATCCCCTTTTGCATCTACTTTTTCATCTTGTTTTATGTCTTTTTTACTCTCCATATTTGTTCCTAATGTTTCATCTCATTTTACGTCATCTTTTTCATCTAGGTTTGCACCTAGTGTTGCATCCCGATCGATGTCTTTTTTTGCATCTATGTTTGCGCTTAATGTTGTATTCAATGTCGTGCCTAGTTTTTCTCCCATGTTTGTATCTAATGTTGCATCCAATTTTGTGTCCAATGTTCCATCCCATCTTGTATCCAATATTACATCTAGTTTTACATCCAATGTTTCATCCCATCTTGCATCCAATATTGTGTCTTGTTTTAAGTTTTTGTTTGTGCCAAGTGTTGCTTCTAGTTTTGCACCTGGTGTTATGTCTGGTTTCATGTCCAATGATACACCCTATTTTGCACTCAATTTAATGTCAAATTTTACATCTAGTTAGGAGTCCACTTTTGCATCTATTGTTGCATCTACTTTTTGGCCTAGTATTGCATCTAGTTTTGAGCCATTAATTGTGTCTAGTGTTGAGTCTCTTTTTGCATCCTATTTTGCATTTAATGCAACATCCATTTTTGTGTCCACATTTGTGTCTGACGTAACGTCTACTTTTGCATCCACTTTTTGTTTGGTGTGACATCCACTTTTGCATCATGTTTTGCATTTAGTGTTGCGTCTAATATTGCATCCATCTTACGTTTTGTTTTGCATCCACTGTTAACAAAGAATTTTAGTGTCAAATAATAATAGTGAAATATATCATTTTTTTATTCATTTTGCATCCATTTTATTAATTTCAATTAAATATTGAAATATATTATCAAAATTCTCAATTATCATTAAAAATGCAAATTCATAGCATTTCTAAAGACGGGGAAGGAAAATTCTCAACCATCCAAATGTAGTAAGATCGTCATACATACTAAGTCTTCATTAAAAGAGCATTGCCAATTTCCAATATAAATAAAGAAACAAGACAATACTAATAATATCATCATCACCATCTTTAATCAAATCAACTAAACTTCAAATATTTGATCAACATATCAAAACCTTTCATGGATATCATTATAGGTAAAGTAAAAAAAATAAAAAATATATATGATTTAAATACCAATGTAACAAAAAGTATGTTTTATGGTCTCTGTATATATATTTAAAAGTCAAAAAGATAAATATATCTTAGGTATACATAAACAATGATATATGTAAATATAATCCAAAATGTAGCATGTTCATGCACAACATTAGTAGCTAACTAGCACCACTGGAATCATCATCAAAATCTCGATCATGATCATCAAACTCATCATATTGATCAACCTCAACCCCATCATCGTCATCATCATCGTCGTCATCATCGTCATCATCATCGTCGTCATCATCGTCATCATCATCGTCTGCTTCTTCTCCTACATCTAATGCAAACTCAACATAATTTGGATCATCATGTATAGAGTCATCAATTGTTGTGATTTGGAAAAAATCACTATTAGATGTTAGTATTAATTCCATACCACAATGCATATTTATATTATATTTCTAATATTAACTCATACCAAATTAAAACAAAGTATACTACAATTACAATTAATATGGGTATGTGCACTAATATATTACAAAAGAAAGAGCAAAAAATAGAACTAAAGACAAACTTTATTTAAAAAATATAAACAAATTAACTAGTTTAAGAAGTATGAAATGCCAATAACAATATTGATCATCTCCTTACATTTATGAAACATTATTTTATATTGGTGTTTCACAAAATTGAGTTTGGCGTGGACTTGATTATGGTAGACTTGAGCTCTTGGATTGTACTTGATTATGTTGAAAAAGACGTTGGAAATGGGGTGTTTTAGTGAATGTTTATCCCATGTAATTTTGTACTCCTTAAAATCAACAAGGTCTGCTATTTTAGATTACCATTAAATTCATTGCTTAAATACCTACACTAAATGTGTGTTTTAATGGAGTGGTACTAAGGGTCACATAGTCAGTTGAGAATATATGGAAGCATTATAAAAGTTTACCCAACAACAATAAAGTAAGTAGACAACAATTGTTGTTCAATTCACTTCTTCAATTTAATCATAACAAGTGTTTGTCTTCAACCATAACTTAAACTTCTATCTTCTTCTTAGGATTAACCCAAGTAAAATCTCTTCATATTTGCAATTTGAAAATACCTTTCTCTTTTAGGTATTGATAGGTACTGAAAATATCTTCATGCTCATAGAGTGTTGCACTTTCCCTTCAATAAAAATTCTTTGTCCATATATAAACTTAGGGTGGAAGTGACCAAAATTGCGTTTTTTCAAGGAAAGATTTGCAACAGAGATTAGGCTTCAAATGCACATGGAAATTAGAGAGTATCCCAATCATAATTAACTTATCTCCAACATGTATACATTTGAAAATTTCAAATCAGTCATTGAACCAAATCCCATCCTCTCAAGTAATTGACAAAGTCTTTATGCAATTATATGGATATCAATTGCCTAAAATGTTGTATCCTTTTTGTAATGTAACCAATGTCATATAGCGGGGTGTCAAAATTTTTCCTCTATTTAACTTGAATCCAATTTCATTCTTTTCTTTTGAAGATGCTCCATATATTACTTTAGATAACAAATAAGTACATTATGGTTTAAGGTGATCATTACACCACGCAGAGAACATACAAGGTTGTTGAGAAAACATATAAATTTGACAAATGTTGCAACATGATGTTAAAAGAACAACAACAAGTCACATGGTATCTAATACATTCCATTTCACATGTCAAATAATACAGTGACAATAAACCTCATTATCAAATAGAAACAATTCTTCCATTCCATATCATTGTACTATATAGAATACAATGCGACCCACAACCATGACAACTAGTGAAATACATTGCAGAAGACCGATTCACCACCAAGGAATAGGAATTCCTACTTGAGTTCCACCATGAAGCTGGGGCGACGCTATGGAAAAGGAGTAACATATTAAAGTGGGTCTCATTGTTATAACAGACCTTGGTTAAACGCACATGGATGGAAACAACAGTACAATGATTATTGGGATTCACAAGTACCATTGCTACAATGTTAACTTGTTTACAACCAGAGGTTAAGTCAACATCATCTACGATGATCTTGTCAACAGACCTCTGATCATGAAGGGGAACTAACACTCCATTAATTTTTCTATAAATGAGAGTATTAAATTGCTCCTATCATCTTATAGAGTTGTTGTGAGGTCACACTCCATTACCATTATTTTAATGTGACACCTTTTTGGCAATCAGGGTCTATTTTCTACATTCATTTTTCTGCATGTTAGAGATTCATTATGTTATGCTTTAGTGGCCTTTGTTATCTTAACCATTGATAAATTTTTTATGTTGGATTAATATATTGAATCCATTTTCCCTTGTTGGTACAACCACTAATATCTTGATTCTTTCATCACTTTTATATTCTATAGTCTAAACTACACTCATTTTGTTAAGGCTTACTCTCGTAGTACCATCTCCAGTTTCAATGTCATAGCCTTAACAATATTATGTAGGTATACCCCATAGAGCTAGAGGAGATCCAAACTAAGGTTAGAGATGATGCTACTGAGATGACATTGGGTAGCCCCTCTTAGTTACCCTTGGGTTAGCATTGGTCTTTTGGGGTTTAATTTCTTGTGCTAGTTTGAGAGGTAACACAAACTAGTACACGTTGGTTATATTTATTAATAATTGTAGTCACTACCACATTTATATAAATAACATCTACATAACAATCTAGGTTTACACAAAAGTCTTTCATATGTGCAATTATCAAAGTTCAATATCAATTACATAATGCTCTTTATATGCACAAAAGCACGCCTATTTTAGCTTAAGTACAAGAAATAAGGGCATGCTAACATGATAATCTTAAAAATGACATAGAGAAAAAAATGTGAATGTAAACTAAAAGTCAATTACATGATATCATATACACTACCATGAATAAATTTTTATTCGGCCTCCTGAGGGAGATATAATAATAAATAATTTTGTATTCAAAAATGCGACACATTAAGCATGTTGAAGGATGAAAAAACAGTTTCTAAAAATTAAATAAAAGATAAAAAATAAAAAAATAATCCATACTTGTTTTGCAATAGATCTAGTAATCATTGTGATCTCCCTTGTGATACTTTGAATAACCCAAATTAAGGGCATCATAAAAGTGTCAATAAATCCCTTTGCCCCTCTGCCAATTTTTTATGAAGAAACACTACAAAGATTATCATCAAAATAGCTGAGGTAGTTCACGTGAAATATGAGGTGCAATGACCTTTGCAAGATGGTTCTGTATCAATTCCACAACCTTCGAATATAATAGTCTAATATTCCGTGGTTTATTTGTAGCATCCAATGGAAATGCATCAAAGACAATTTTCAACAATGTACATAATGACTTCCCGATATCCATTCTCTTGCTATTGAAACAAGGCCCTAGTAACTGCAAAAGAAATAGAGATATGAAATCATAAAACCAAAACTAAAAACCATGTCAAACTTAACTGTTTCAATTGTGGAGCATATGATTTGTTTGAGAACATACTTGATTTATCAGTTGCAAATTGTTTAGAATAAAGTGATGTGGCTGCTTTTCTAACACCTTATTCATAACATCACTCTGTGCAAGAGCTATTGAGATATATTTGCTTTTCCCTGAAGGTTGTGAAGTGCAAAGAAATTTTTCCAGATAATTAAACTTTACATTAGTTGTTGGCCAAACCTTTAAATCTTGTGATAGCATCTCTATCGCTTGTTTACACATTGCAGACCATTCTTTGTCATTGGGTTATGTAACCAAGGAAACCTGCATCATATAAGATGGAAGTAGTGTTTAGATCTAAAGATTAATTTTGGTTAACCAATACTATATCATACTCGAAACTACTTCCCCTTTTTCCACATATCAAATTACAGTCCTCCAAAAATTTCAAACAAAACTTGGCATTCAAACATTAAAACTTTAAATTACAACCTGCTGCAGTAAGCGCTACTCAGTTTTCTGAATGGAACATCATGAAGGATTTTGAAACTCTTTAGGTCATTCAAATCAAATTTATGTGAGAAGGCACTAAGATATGAAAGTCTTAGGGACTACAAATAAGGACAACCAAAACATTTATCATTTAACTCAGATTCACATTTATTTCCACTTTCTTGAATATAAATCTAAGTGCAACACACTCTAAAAACAATGTAAACATATCTGTTGTATATGTTAGAAGAGACAACCTCTAAGCAAACTTCTGCAACATTATGGACCATGGACCAAAAGAAACTATCAGAATCATAAAATTGCTAACAAAACAATAATATAGACAAGTGCAGTCCAAATAATGAAGTTTATGGAGTCATGCAAGCATCGGTGCTCACATATATATAGAAGCACCCCATGTGATAGTGTTCATGTACCATTGTACTTTCTGATTTATGTGCGCTCGAGGTTGATTAGTGTTTGTTTTGGAATTTCCAAACAACCACTTTTTTTTTAATATTTTACCTATACATCACCACCATGCCTCCTTAGCATGAAAGACCCTAGGTAAACCAATTCTTATCCTTCATTTTAAAATTTCAGCAGATTAAATTTAGAAATTCATCTTTGTAGGTTTAAATTTTTTAGAAAATTAGAAAAAAATAATCGATACTCCCCCAGATCTCGGGTCGCACCAAATAATGGTGCGTTAATAGGTTGCAAAAAATATCATGTGTTAATATATCACACTAGTAACATTGTGTTAATATCCTATGGACGCACCATACAAAATTGCACCAAATGCGATACAATGCACATTATGAAACACCTCAGCCAAAGCACCGCTGACAGTGTGCATTATGAAACACCTCTAAAAATGTGTTTACATAGACAAGGCACACTATAAACATACATACACAGACAACCAAGGTGCTGCAATACACCTGAAATTAAAAACTGGTGCACAATGTGGAGCATTGTTACCAATGTGTCCATTTAGATTAAATGCAACAATAATACATTTTTATTTTAAAAACCCTAAAACTTGATGATACATTAGATTCATACAAACATATTGTTGAACTCTTGCAAAAAACAATACGATTGTATTTAAATACACACATTGATCCCCTTCAGTGTGTCTAATGAATAATGCATCACCATAAGCACTGCCTATAGTCACACTACGATGCACCTCTAATTGCATGTTTTTATAGACAAGACACACCATAAAAAACCACATGCACAAAATGAATGTGTTTCAAGACACCTGAAACTAGGTGTACAATTGGAGCGCCATTACCAGCGCATCCATTTAGATTAATCACACCAACAATACATTTTAATTTTAAAAAACCCTAAAAATCGACGGTGCATTAGATTCATACAGACACATCGTTTAACTCTCGCCAAAAGTGGTGTAGTTGTAATCGAATGCATGCACAAGTCATCTCTAGTGCATTTAATGATTGATGTGTCTATAGAGATAAGGAACATTGTACATATACACCACCATAAACTATACATCGTACACCACCATATGACTGGTGCATCTATAGAGATAAGGCACACCATATACTTTACACCACCATAAACCAAGACTAGGTGTGTTGTAAGGCACACCTAAAGTAGCAAATGGTTCGTTGAATGAGACACTTTTACCTGTGCATCACTATACGCTACATGCATAGGATAAACATTGCTATTTCAAATAATAGAAATTATCGGTGTGTGATTGTGCACACAGTAAAAAGTTTGTAACCACACCTTCTGCATTGCATCTGGATATATCAGATGCACTGACTATAAATTGCAATTATAAAATGGGAATTTATTTTTGGTGCATTTTATTGCACAACATGGGGCATAGTGCATTCCCACATGCATCATTAGCGGTTTGTTATTCTAGATGTGGAGCACTGCTAATGCATTAACACAATGAAATAAGGAAATATACACCGATGCATTTTGTTTTTGCATCATGGTAGTACTAGGATGACTATGCTCTCTATTAAATCATGAAGCATAATTAGCGATGCTTTACTAATAGAGAGCAAAGGTAGTGGTGTGCCTGATTTAAAATGTACCCACCGCTTATGACAATTTTTGTTGGACCATTTTTTTAAAATTTATAATAAGTATTTCATGTACCTTTTTTGTATAGATTTTTTATTTTATTAATATAATTAATTATAAAATTTATATGTAAATCAGATACAAGCATCACATCCACCTCATTTGTATCTTATGACATTGTTCGGGTATGGCAGGAAAGAGAGAGGGAGAGGGATTTGGTTCCGCATCCTATTTATGATGCCACTCATCATATATTATTTTAGTTTGGCCTCCTTGATTTTTACGAGGAGGCTAATTTACTCGAGGGTTAGATTGATTTATTGACATAGTCGATCCATCGATGGGATCATGATAGGAATGCCTTCAAGGTTTCTCCCGATATTTGGTACCAACTCACAAAGGAGTATTTTTACTTTATTATAGGTTTATCTAGGAGGGGGGAGGAATTTCCCCATTTTCTCGAACTACCGCATGATGTTGTAGCTAACACTTAGTTGAGGTATGTTCAATGATTGACCAATGATGATATTACTAATCCTAGTGAGTTCTAGGTGAGTGGGGGCCAGTTGAGGTTACATGCATTTTAGTCAGAGGAGGCTAGGAACTTGAGCCTTTTTATTACCATGATATACCACCATCTCACCGATGAGAAGCATATAGGGTGACATGTTGTATTAAGTAGAAAGTTTATTGTAGATGCCCAAGATAATCAGGTGGGAAACCATTTTTCAACAACAGTTTTTCATAGCCTTAGACCATTGTCGTATCCAATTGTTGGGGAGACCATCTTTCCCCTTTTCCTTAGAGTTATTCACTCTATTTTTTGAAATGTTTCCAGTGACTCGGTCCACATTCAAACCTACATATGACCCCATGCCACACATACCTATGACCGATGTACGTATGTGCATATGGGGATAGGGGTTTCTGAAGAGAGGACAACCCAAGATCATGTGTAGGGAATCTGATACAGATGTTTTGGTGATGCTGTGTCAGCAATAAACCCATCCTCACCTGTCACAAACTGTTCATCCACATATGGTAGGACTATTACTGGGTTTCCTTCCTCAACCTTATAGTAAAGGTTGGAATCCTCTTTACTCTTGGTAAATCCCAAGCTAGTCAGGAAGCTCTCAATTCTACCGTACCATGTCCTGGGTGCCTGTTTCAAACTGTACAGGGCCTTCTTCAATTTGCACACATGAGTCTTCCTGTTATGTGTCTCAAAACTGAGTGACTTCTCCACATACACTTCCTCTTCTACTACACCATTCAAGAACACTATCTTGACATCCATCTGGTGTATCTTCCATTTCATTACTGTATCCAGAGAAAGTACTGACATGATGGAAGTGTAACTGGTTACAGGTGCAAAAGTTTCCTCATAATCTATCCCTTCTTTTTGGGAGAATCCATGTGCCACAAATATTGCTTTATATTTCTATATGCTTCCATTCTTTCTTTTTCGCTACTTCTTCATAGTTGGAAGGTTCTTTATCAATGATGTCACATAGTAGGGCTACATAACTGGAGTAGGACCTAGTTCTCTTCCTTTCTCTATGCATTTCTTCTGAAGCCCCATATCTCTCTGCACCTTGGATAGCCTCTCGTACCCATGCAGGTTTCCTTTTGTAAGGTTTCTTCTCATGGGGTGGATCTACAGGTTCCTAGGGTTCTTCCATTTCTCAATCTTCTTTTGGAGTTGCATCGTTCATAGTTGAATCTTGGATCTTGGGTGCTTCTGTTTCTTCAGGGTATTCAACAGGTCTCTTTATAAATTTGTTTTAAGTTGAGTCTTCATCAAAAGTCACATCCCTGCTGATGTCGATCTTCTTGAATCTTGAGAAATATATTATGTAAGATTTCGAGCTCTCACTATATCCCACAAATATACCCTTCTTTCCTGAAGGATCTAACTTCATCCTCTTTTCTTTTGGAATGTGAATGTACACCGGACAACCAAATATTTGAAGATGGATGACTTCTAGTTTCTTACAAGAGAATATTTCTTATGGTGTCTTGTTCTTAAGTACACTATGCGGAGTACATAACACTCTATGTGGAGTACGGTTCTGTACATACACTGATGTCCTAGAAGCTTCTGTCCATAGATGCATAGGAAGATCTTGATCATGAAGCATTTCCATTGCTGCTTCCATAACTGTACTACTCTTCCTTTCTGCAACCCCATTCTGTTGTGGATTATATGGAGTGGTCAACTCCCTCTTAATCCCCGAGTCTCTGCATAATTCTTTGAATTCATCTAATGTGAATTCTCCGCCATCGTCTGATCAAAAGGTCTTGATGTTCTTCTCTGTGTGGTTCTCGATCAAGGACTTGAATTCCTTGAAATTACTGAATACTTCATGCTTTCTTTTCAAGAAGTATATCCATGTTTTCCTAGAAAATTCATCAATGAATGAAACATAATATACATACCCACTCAATGAACTGGATGGCATCGGACCGCATACATCGAAGTGGATGATTTGCAAGATTCCTTTTGCCTTGCTCTCGCTACTTGGAAATGTCTTCTTTGTGTTCTTTCCCTTTTCACATCCTTTGCAAATGCCTTCATGCTTTGCCTTGATTTTTGGAATACCTTCAACAAATTTCCTTGCAAGTGGTAATGCCCTATAGTGTACATGTGCAAGCATTTTATGCCAAAGTTCACTTGGATCTATTGAGTCATGGACCAAGGCTTGTTCTCCAATCACTACTGCATCATCTATAGTCTTCCCATTTGGCCACATAAAGACTTGGAAATATACAAATGCAACTTTCATGCCTTTTGCATCCAATGCAGATATGGAGAGAAGATTCTTCTTTAGTCCTGGTACAAATAAGACATCCTTCATCTTCATAGAGTTTCCAGAGTCTAACTTATAGGAGGATTCACCACTTCCTTTTATGGGATACTGGTAGTCATCCGCAAGTTTTACTTTGTGGGGTGACTTATATTTAGCTAGTTTCACAAAGTATTCTTTGAATCCCATCATATTTTTGGAATCCCCATTATTTATGAGCCAATCATCGGTTCCATGTGTAATAGTCACTGTGAGGGCAGACATCAAAACATGCTCTTCATCACTTGAAGAATCTTCACTTTCTTATTTGATTCTCTTCCTGGGAGGTTCATGATCTTCTGCAGTGTGAGCATGATGTTTTCTTTTGATGTCCTTCTTCTTGTGGGATCCACCTCTATTTCTGGGACAATGTCTAGCAAAGTGTCCTTTCTCATCATAGGTATAACATTTGAGTTTAGATATATATTTTCTATATCTACTAGGGATATCTTTATGATGAGAATGCTTACCTTTGGGATGATGGTGGTTCTTTCTCAATTTCTTGGTGTGTGCTATGAGAGCTTGATCTTCACTTCCCATCTTTTCTTCTCGAGCTACTATCCTAGCTTCCACTTGTGAGCATTCCTCCCACAACCTATTGAAAGTGATTAATTTTCTTCTAGCACAAATCCCTTGAATGAAGGAGTCCCATGACCTAGGGATNTACTTCTTCATCCACTGCTTCAAGTTGTTCTTTGATTTGAGAGACCCTTGTAAAGTATGACTGTATGGTCTCTGCATTCTGGATCTTTACATTCTTCAACTAGTTTATCAAAGTCATCTTCCGATTTATGTTCTTCCCTTCAAATAGCTTGGTTAAGGAATCAAACATCTCTTTAGGTGCCTTTAGGGTTGTTTCTGGATGACTTTCAATAATATTCATATAAACCACTTCTAGTTTATAAGAAGATGACATTAATTGGACCAAGGATTTCTTGCGGTTGGATTTTTAACTCTCTCCTTTAAATCACAGTAAGAAATTAACATTCTTTATTATTGTATTGTAACCCTATCTATGTAATTGAGAAAGGAACATCCACTATGTAACTTCAAAGGAATTTATATGAGTGTTCTTGCACTTTCAGGAAAATTTCCAAAAATCCTTGAATATGTTGGTGTATAAGAAGTTGGACAAATTATTCTTAAGCAAACTATGGTATCTCCAAAACATACTAATTTCGTTTGCATATATTTAATTGTAATGGGTTTTGGTGATATGATATTTTGTAGGTGTTTTAATAAGCCATAATTTTTGTGTTGCATTCTTCACATCTCTTGGTGATTTCTCTTAAATAGTGGAGGTCAAAAAACTACTCTTATTAGCAAGTGGAGATAACTTGCAATTCTTGTTGTAGGAAAATCAAAAGCAAACACTTCCATGAAATTGATAAACTTAGCCAATTTTTCTGAAGAACGAAAAGTATTTTGTAGGCTGTTTGCTCTACCTCGAGTATGAATTCCTTAGGATGTTCTTGAATTGAATGAAAATGGCAAACAAGAACAAAGTCCCACTGCTTGCTAGCACTATCATCTTCCTTGAGATGGTTCCACACAAAGTAGAAAATTTTTTGTTGATAGTGCACAAGATCATTGGGGAGATGCTTCAACAAAAGTACTGCAAGATTCAAAATCTCTATACTTAAATCCTCATCATACTCTGCACTTACCTAGAGTGTACAATAATTTGAAATCAAAGTTGTGCATAGGATGCATAAAAAAACACTTACTCAAAACATTACACGAAAAATAAAATTGCAACTTTTATGTTTGATATGAATCTTATCAATGGTGAGAAACTAAACTACCTAACATATTGTTGGAGAGTGAAAAGTATGGAAAAGAGTTTCAAAACAAATAAATTATAACTAAATATCTTTCTAATTGTATCCAACATATTATAAACAATAGTTTCTATAATAAAAGAATCAACAACAACCCAAGTTTGACCATTTTGAAAGGTGTGGACCATCATGGGAAGAATCAACATTTGCATAGCAACAATTATTTGATTCTGTCTTCGTTCTTTGGACTGGAACAAACAAAGAAAGTCAGCCAAAATTGATTTCTTCATTTGAGGGGTGTATCCCTTGCAAACCGTTTCTAAGTATTTCTTTGGAAATTAGACTCATCTTAACAAGAAGACCAAAACATATTAAAAGTTTTCTTTCTAGTGAACAGATATCTGTAGTTGGCAAAAGATTTTGATAAAGTTCCATTATAAACTGAAATGCCAAAACATGGTAACTAGTAAACCTCAATGATGTAAAATTATTTTAAAAAGGTGTAGTCAATGCGAGTCCTGACCAAAAAAATATAACATATCAAATAGAATGCCAACGTCACTTTTATCATGCCTTAGATAATTTAGAAAACACTTCATGCGCTTCTTGCTTTCTTTCACCTTCAATTGTTGTGTAGGTATTAGAAATAAAAATTGAGATCATACCCCAGATATCACTGGATTTTATAAAAGAAGCAGAGTCTCTAATCCCTTTCATTGTTGCATCCCTCCATGTCTCTCAATCAAGCTGAGGCAAGAGAATCTAGTCAAAATTCTTTGTTTGTTGAATAGGCAGTTAATGCTATTTTTCTGCTTCCATGTAAATTTATAGAAGATAGGATTAATTGTCGATTCTTGTAATATGTTTTATAGATAGAGATGTTTTGAATGTAATAAGGACAGACTTCCACAGACGCCCTCGAATCTTGTAAGAGGGTGCTCGAGGATATGTTAGTTATAGATTTTCTTTCTTAGGAATTCAGATCTTGTTACTATGGATCTGAAAGGTTTGATTTGGTTCTATTTAATTGTAATTGGTCAAAGTGCAAGAGTGTGCAAGAGTGTGAAAGAGTGAGCGAGCGAGAGATAGAGTGTATGTAACAGTGGTTAATGAAATGAAGAACAAGATCTTAATACTCTGCACATATATGACTATCTGATGTCTTCTTTTCAATAACCAAATGTATACTTATTTCTTTGTGTGGATGAATCTTCAGTAATGTTTAAATGATTCCCAAAGGAGGATATGTGTACAATTGCACAGAATATTGATCGCTCATTGTAGCAAGGATTTATCCTTGCTACAGGGGAAGGAATGGCTCCCTTCTATCTATAATACCGAAGGGTAGGTTCCTGCTAATGGTAAAATGCATAAAAACGAAATAGAAATGTAAAGGACAGAATAGTAAACTAAGTCTAAACTAATCTAGGCAAGAAGAAGAAGCAAATGGCAAGGTCAAACTCCTCTGCACACAATGGGTTAGGGTTCTGCCTCCAAAACCTGCAAATAAACCTAAGCTATTATAAAACCTGCAAAATAATGTTAGATCTAAAACCTGCAAATGGAAACAATGGTTAGAAATCAAATAAAACAAGTAAAACAAGACAAAAAATACTAATTATACCTTCTCTAGTGGGAATCGGCCACCATGCCCAAGCTTGTGGAAGCACCTCTCTTCTAGTTGGGGAGCAATGGCTCAATGGAGATGGAGATGGAGGAGAGGGAGTGTGGGTGGTTTGAGAGGTAAAGGTATCAAATCATCCAAGGGAAGCATAACAATAGGCAATGGGAGAAGTGTTTTGAGAGTGACCCCCCACCCTCCTTTTATAGATTTTCCAAGGGGTTTTAGGGTTTTAAGCCCTTGGTTAGTGCTTTAGCCCCTTTTTTGGGCTTTTATCCCCTTTCACCCTAACTTTAGCCCCTTTTAGGGTTTTAGCTCCTTTTTGAGGGCTTTAGCTCCTAGGAGGCTATTTTAGGCTCCTTTTTGGGGTTTTTAGCCCTTTTCTTCATCCTTAGGCTCTTTTGGAGGTGTGGGGGTCTAATGGAGGGTTTGATGGAGTGATATGAGGGTTGTGAGATGGTGTCCTTGGGTGGTGTAGGCCATAGAGAGCTATGTGGGGGATTTTTCGGTTAACACTCATGATTCAATTAAACTGTTAAAGTTTGAATTGAAGTCTGCGTATTTCAACAGATTGATGGTTGTAGATGAATTCAACAAGAGAAAAGTGAATATTCACAATGTTAAGGTGAGATCCACACCTGATCTCAGATTGAAGGTCAAGAAGAAGCCCATAAGAAATTGACAATCCAAAATATTTGCAGAAAAGAAAGTTACAGAAGGAAAATTGCGGAAGCCCATTTTGGAAAGATGGGAATGCATATCTGCAATACACAATCCACAATTGCAAAAAGGGTCTTGCAAAAAGACAATTGTAGGAATTGACTTGTGGAACCAATCCCGTGGAGAACTCAATTGTGGAAATTGAGTTGTGGGACCAAACTTACAGAAAGTTGATTGTAGAAATAGAATTGCGGAAGCCTACTTGCAGAAGGAGATTTTAAATTAGTAATTCAGTAAGAATTAGAGGACTTTAGGTCTACTAGCTTTCACCTTCCATCAGTTTTGGTATCATATCAGGATAAATATGCCACTAAGACAAGGAAAAATATGTGGAGTCCCTGTAGGACGTAGTCAAGGGAGAAAATTTGTAGAGATAAACACACAAAGGGAACTAAGACAACTACAATCTAGGATGGAGGCTATGGAGAGAGAATTCAGAGAATACAGACATCAGTGACGAAGAAGAATCCTTTGAAGACGAGTGAGAGGAGGTTGCTAAAGAAGAAAGAGTATTGAAGATGCTCATGAAGGCTAGTAACAGACCCAGAGTTGAAGTCCCCATGTATGAAGAAGTCATGGATTGGATCAATGATTTAAACAAGTATTTTGAATTTGAAGAGATTGAAAATAAAAATAAGGTGAGATATGCAATGACCAGACTGAAAGGGCATGCATATATATGGTGGGATGAACTTCAGATCCATAGAGAAAGAAGAGGTAAGACTAAAATCAAATAATGGGATAAAATGTTATATAAAATTAAAAGTCAATTTATGACTAAGGATTATCACTTGACTCTCATTAGACAACTACAAAATATTAGACAAAAGGGTATGCCGGTTAAAGAATATACAGAATAATTCTTTAAGCTGAGTATTAGAGATGGACATACACAAGGAGACATAGAAATAGTAGCTATATATATAAATGGACTGAGATATGTGATACAAGATGAGATCAACTTGTTGAATTTGAAAACTATTGAATATGCTTATCATGCAACCTTAAGGGTAGAAGAAAAGTTACTAAGAAAACAAAACCAAAAGAGCAGAGGGAGAAATATAGCAAGAGGGAAAGGATTTCCAAACATAGGAGGTAGGACTCCTAAAGATGAGGAAGAAGGTTCTAGTATCTAGGTAACCCAAAGAGGAGGATTTAGAGGAGGCAGAGGAAGAGGCAGAAATAGAGAAGTGAAATGCTATTCACATGGAGAAATTGGACACATGTCATGGCAGTTCCCCAGGAATAAACCTGCAGCTCAGATGAATGCAAATATTGTTGAGGCTCATGAGGAGTCCAGTGAAGAAGCAAAGGTGAATAATCCTCTTGAGGAAGGAGAATCTCTTATGCTGAAGAGAGTTTTAGTAAAGATAAAGAAGAAAGTGCATGAACTAGCCCAGAGAAAGAGTCTGTTCAAGGATACATGCAAGTCACTAGGGAAGTGTTGTAAGGTGGTTATTGATAGCAGTAGTACAGATAATTTGGTCTCCACTGAGATAGTAGAGAAGTTAAGATTGAAGAGGATGAAACATCCCACTCCTTACAAATTTCCCTAGTTACAAAAAGGACATCATCTCTTGGTGAATGAGTAGTGCAATGTGGAGTTTCAAATTGGTAGTTATAAAGATGTGGTATTATGTGATGTAATGCCTATGGATGTATGCCATATAGTCTTAGTGAGGCCATGGAAATATGACAAAAAAGTTGTTCATGATGGAATAAAGAACACCTATTCTCTGGAAAAGGATGGAAAAAGACATACACTGTCACCATTGGAGGATGAAGCAGTTCAAGGAAGTTTAGGATCAAATATTTTGTGGATGATTGGGAAAGAACTGTTACAAGAGATAAAGAAGGAGGATGAACTACATTTTTCTCTTGTTGGAAAACCGAAGGTAATTTTAAATTCTACAAATTTAGGTGATTTTCCTGCTGAAGTTAGAATCTTGCTTGATGAATATGCTGATATTATTGTGGATGAGTTACCAAATTCTTTACCTCTTGTGAGAAGTACTAGTAATAACATTGACTTAATACCTAGAGAAAGTTTACCTAATAAGGAAACCTACAGATTAAATCCTCAATAGAATGAAGAAATCAAACAACAGGTGCAGGAGCCGTTGGATAAAGGTTTGGTGAAATAAAGTTTGGGTCCTTGTGTAGTACCCACTATGCTTATCCCAAATAAGGACTGTGGATGACGAATGTGCACATACTCTAGAGAAATTAATAAGATCACTACTATGTATAGATTCCCTTTACCCCGCATTGATGATTTGATGGATTGTTTGAGTGGTTCAAAGTATTTTTCAAATATAGATTTGAAAAGTGGTTATCATCAAATAAGAATAAGAGAAGGGGATGGAGGGAAGACTACATTCAAGACTAATAATGGACTATATGAATGGTTAGTAATGCCATTTGGGCTTACTAATTCCCCTAGTAATTTTATGAGATTAATGAATGAGGTATTGAAAGAATACACTCGAAAATTTGTGATAGTGTGTCTGGATGATATTTTGATTTACAATTAGAATAAAGAAGAACATTTGAAACATCTTAAATTGGTGTTGGAAATCTTGCAAAAGGAGAAGCTACTGATAAATTTGAAAACTGTAGTTTCTTGAAGAAAGGGTTGACTTATTTGGGATTCGTGGTCTTAGAAGAAGGGTTGAAGATGGATCGAGATAAGGTGCAAGAAATTTTAAGTTGTCTAATTCCAAGAAGTGCGTATGAGGTAAGGAATTTTCATGGTCTTGAAAGTTTTTATAGAAAATTCATTAAGAATTTTAGTCAAATTTGTGCACCTATAATAGACACCTTTATGGGAAGTAGACAACCTTTCAAGTGGACATAAGCAGCTGACAGGAATTTCAAATTGTTGAAGAATAATATCACAGGGAAGCCTATTCTGGCTTTACCAAGTTTTGATAAGGTTTTTCAAGTAGAGATAGATGCTAGTGGGACAACAATAGGGGTTGTTCTGAGTTAAGAACAGAGACCAGTAGCATACTTTAGCGAGAAGTTAAATGAGGCAAAACACAAGTATTCCTCATATGAAAAAGAGTTGTATGTTTTCGTACAAGCTCTCAAGAAATGGAGACATTACTTAATTCCCAAAGAGTTTGTGTTATATTTTGATAAATGATTATTTGTAGTTTATAAATAGTCAACCTAAATTGAATAAAAAACATGCTAAGTGGGTGGAATATTTGCAGAACTTTACATTTGTGATCAAGCATACAAGTGGAAAATCTAACAAAGTTGTTGATGCTTTAAGCAGAGTAAATTTGATCTTGCAGGAAATTAAGGTCAGTACTTTGGGATTTGAAAGTTTGGTTAATATGTTTAAAGAATATGTTGATTTCAAAGATATATTTGCAGCCTGTGAGAATCCAGTTACCCATAACAGAAGAAAATGGCTAGACTACATGTTACAAGAAGGATTGATGTTCAAAAAAATAAGTTATGTATTCCAAAATGTTCCATGAGAGAAAATTTGATACAAGAGAAACATAGTGGTGGTTTATCAAGACATTTTGGACAAGATAAAACATTTGCTCAGGTGAGTACTTTTTATTTTTGGCCTAGAATGCAACATGATGTAAACAAGTTCATTGAGAAATATAGGCTATGTCAACATGCCAAAGGGAGAAGACAAAATACCGTACTATATAAACCCCTACCTATTCCAACAAGAACCTGGGATGCTATCAATATGGATTTTATTCTAGGATGTCTAGAACTTAGAGGGGAAATGATTATATTTATGTAGTAGTGGATAGGTTTCCAAAAATGGCTCATTTTATTTCTTGTAACAAAACCAATGATGCAACACACATTGCTAATTTATTCTTTTTAGAAATTGTAAATTTGCATGGTTTACCTTTAAGTATTATGTCTGTTAAGGGTGACTAAATTTGTTGGTCATTTTTGGAGAACTTTGTGGAAGAATATGGGAACCAATGTTATTTTTAGCTCCACTTATCATCCTCAGATTGATAGTTAGACTGAAGTGGTAAACATAAGCTTGGGAAATATACTGAGAAGTCTTGTTTATGAAAATATGAAACAATGGGATTTAGCTCTTGCTCAAGCTGAGTTTGCTTACAATGAATCACCTAACATGAGTACATGTATGAGTCCTTTTCAGATTGTATATGGAATGCACCTGAGGGGAGTATATGAACTTAGAAATTTGGGAGGACATGATAAGAGAAGTGCATATGGTGAATATTTTGCATCTAGCGTGCATGAGCTACAGGAAAATGTTAAGAAGAAATTGCAAGAAAGTGTTAGAAAGAATAAACAGGGAGTTGATATGAAAAGAAAGGAAGTTAATTTTCATGTTGGATATTTAGTAATGGCCTAAATTAGGAAAGAGAGGTTTCCTAAGGGAACCTACAATAAATTGAAGCTCAAGAAGATTGGACCTTGTAAAATTTTGAGGAAGTTTTCTGCAAATGCATATGAAATAGAGCTTCTTTCTAATCTTCAAATTTCTCCGATTTTTAATGTTTCATATATATATCCTTTTAAATATTTAGGTGTTCAGACAGAAGAAATGATCTCAGGAGAAGATGGTTCATTTATAAATTGGCAAGGACAGTTACCTTAGAAAGAACAACCATATATTGAAGCTATCCTTGACAAAAGGGTTTCAAAGAAGACCGGTGACAAAGAGTACTTTTAGTATTTGGTCAAGTGCAAAAATAAACCATATGAAGATGAAGCATGGATGAAAACAATGGATATTTCCAAGTATAATGTGAACCCTGAAGAGTTATTGAATAATTCTTTTCTTCCCTCGGAGTATGATGCAGGAAAATCTAGTCAAAATTCTCTGATTGCTGAATAAGCAGTCAATGCTAATTTTCTGCTTCCATGTAAATTTATAGAAGATAGGATTAGTTGTCAATTCTTGTAATCTATTTTATAGATAGAGATGGTTTGAATGTAATAAGGACAGATTGCCATAGATGCCCTTGAATCTTGTAAGAGGGTGCTTGAGGATATGTTAGTTATAGATTTTCTTTATTAGGAATTCAGATCCTATTGTTGTGGATCTGATAGGTTTGATTTGGTTCTATTTAATTGTAATTGGTCTAAGTGCAAGAGTGAGTGAATGAGAGATAGAGTGCATGTAACAATAGTTAATGAAATGAAGAACATATTCTTAATACTCTGCACATATGTGACTATCTGATGTCTTCTTTTCAATAACCAAATGTATGCCTATTTCTTTGTGTGGATGAATCTTCAGTAATGTTTAAATGATTCCCAAAGGCAGAGATGTGTATAATTGCATAGAATATTGATCTCTCACGAGTCAATTCGACTGTTACAGTTTGAATTGAAGTCTGCGTATTTCAACAGATCGATGGTTGTAGATGAATTTTGCAAGAGAAAAATGAATATTCGCAACTTTAAGGTGAGATCTGCATGTGATATCATATTGAAGGTCAAGAAGAAGCCCGCAAGAAATTGACGGTTCAAAAGAGTTGCAAAAAATAAAGTTACGTAAAAGAAAGTTGTGGCAGGAAAATTGTGAAATCCCATTTTGGAAAAATGGGAATGCATATCCGCAATTGCGGGAAGGGTCTTGCTGAAAGACAATTGTAGATAACTCAATTGCGGGAATTGAGTTGCGGAACCAATCTTGCAGAGAACTCAATTGCGGAGATTGAGTTGTGGGACCAAGCTTGCGGAAAGTTGATTGCGGAAACATAATTGCGGAATCCTGCTTGCAGAAGGGGATTTTAAATCAATAATTTAGTAAGAATGAGAGGACTTTAGGTCTACTAGATTTCACCTTCCATCACAAGAATTCATAAATTGCATTGAAATCCCCATCAAATGGATTTCATTTTATAATAATATAATAATTACAAATATGATGACAACTAGAGTACCTCTCACTGTCCTATCCATTAGTGATTTGGATTTCACATATCCTTGTATGAATATTTATACTTATTGAGTTATTTATAGACATTAGAATATAAATAAATCATACCAAATAAATCTTCTGAAAATACTCTACCTCTAACACAAAAGGAAAAGGAAAATACATATACACTAAAAACCAAGCATCTTAATCTAATAAAATACAACAAAATATGAAAAACTAACAAGTAGAGTGCCTTTCACATTCCCTAGATACCAATAATTTAGATTTCATGGATCCATTAACAAGTAGAGTGCCTTTAACATTCCCTAGATACCAATAATTTAGATTTCATGGATCCATTAACAAGTAGAGTGCCTTTCACATTCCATAGATACCAATAGTTTAGATTTCATTAATCCATTTCTGATTCTTTTTACTTATTTTTTGAGTTGTTTCTAAACATTAAAATATAAAAAAAACATACAAAATCAATCATCAGAAAAATATCCACATCTAACACAGAACAAAAGGACAAGAAGTACAAACTGAAAATCGAGCATCTTAATCTAATAAAAGGAAGAAAAATTGAACAGACATTAAACCAAAATCATTACTAAATCAATCATAAAAAATATACATCTAACACAAAAGGAAAATACTACCAAGTTGATTTGGATTTCACAAATCCATTTATGGGTTTTTTACTTGTTTCCTGAGTTGTTTATAGATGCTAGATATAAATAAGACATACTAAATCAAATATCAGAAAAAAAAACCTACATCTAATATAGATCAAATGGAAAATAAGTACAAACTGAAAACCAGACATCTTAATCTAATAAAAGAAAGCAAAGTCACACATACATTAAACATAAATCATCACTAAATCAATCATCAAAAAACACTACATCTAACACAAAAGGAAAATAATACCAAATGGAGTCAGATATTGACCAAGTCCATGAAAGGAGGAGTCTCCTTGTTGAGAGTGTTTCATTCCGAAAATTTCTAAATTATGGGAATATTACCTTAGTAGAGATGGTTCAAATACATTATAGGATAGACTGGTCTATCAGTCCACCATTCGACATTGATGGTTTGTGAGTCCTAGTGAATCTTTGCACATTTTTTCAAGATTTTTGTCTAGTGCCATTGCCCCGAGGGTTATGGAACTAGGGTGTCAAGACATTTTTTCTACAAGCACTGTTAATATACTTCTATAGGTTATATTTCTAAAATAGATCTGAAATTTATATTCTTACTAGTGACATACTTGATTGTGGGCTTTTGCTAAACACTTCTCATACATATTGTTGTAGCTGTCCCTTTCACAAAGAAATATGGTTTGGATGTTGTTTCATGTTTGTGGGGATTGGAGTCGTGTTTCAGATTGCAAGCATGACAGTTTACCATTAAGGAATATATCACTTTACCATTAAGGAATATATCAACTTGAGTTTTTTTTTTTTGTTGGCAAAGTGGTGGAACCCCCCTGACTAGCAGGGTTGCCATTGGCTAAGTAACCATGAACCAGGGGCATCTAAGCCGTCAAAATCACCTGGGGATCGCACCCGGCCTGGACCGCACCAACCCTTAATATGGTTGGATTTTTTGGTATCTGACGGGATTAGAACCAACGACCTTTTAGCTTAGGGGGCGTCTTAACCATACCCCGCCACCAACTGTTCTACATCTCACGGATAATATATCAACTTGAGTTATGTTGTGTAAAAACCACAAAATTTCCAACAACACACAAGCACATAAACAATATTTCATAACAGTTGTTGCATTAATAAAATATGGTCAAAATACTTTGACTTGCAAGAGATTTCAGGTAGTGAATAAATAGAGAATTTGCTGCTCTCAATATGAAATAAATGTCCTTCTTTGTTTTCCCCAAAGAGTTGATAAATACTGTAGATGGAAACGAATATCGAGCAGAGAAATCCCTTCTCTTTATGGTACTTTTAGAATCCATAAGCCATATGATTTGATTGCAGTTGATGAATGCATATGGACTGGTGTGTTTTTCTGCTCCCCTTTTCACAGTACATTCCTTCTCTCAACGCCACAAACTAATTGGACGATGATACATACATCCCACAAGGTGACCGCGCCTTCTATGTCTCATCCCCCTAGGGATGTTGCAACCTTATCTTGGTCTCACGGTTGTCTGGTCCTAGACCATGCATCACTGTTGAACTCAAAGAAATATGTGCTCATTCATGGTAGCTTTTCCCTCACCCCACAGAGCAAATAGTGATGGGAATAATAAAGAAAATGAGCCCTCCTCAATGATGCAACTTTGAATGGTACAAAAGTTGTAGATGATGCTTGGGGCCAGTGATAAAATTTGAAGGGTGGATCTTAATTTCAATTTGAAGGGAATATATACTTAGAGCGCTTCAAAGATGAAGGGCAATATAAATAATTGTACTTTAATTGACAAGTATAAATTAACTAAACCCTTCACTCCAAAAAATGCAAAAAACAAGTATTGCCTTTCAAAAATTTTACAATATTAAACAATGCACTCCCTAATATCTACAAGAAAATATGATAACTTTTAAATAAATCCCAAGTTGAACATATTAATTTGACATATCTGTAACATTAATTTTACAATTCAGTAAAATAACAACTCTTCTATTGTATTTTTCTAAGTTGGAGCACACTTCATTATACATAAAAACTACTTAGATTGAGAAATAACCATATTTGGGCATCTGCGTGATCTTATGCATAGAGTACAAGCACATTGTAACTAGATACAATCTTAAAAAAATAGAACCATGAGAGAATTACTTTCTTTTATCTATGTACAAAAAGAAGCCACTATGAAAATCAAGGGTATAATAAACCTACAACCAAAAAATAGATATAAAATCAATCAAAAACTTAATTCAAATGAGAGAGAGGGAATCCATCCAAGCCTAAGAGATGTAAGAATGATGGGCATTGGGCACGTAAGAGAAAATAATAAACTCATAAAACATTAAAAACATCCTACATACCAAGTAGGTTAGCAGGGCCAGTATCAGTGTGGTCGTGGCGCCAAGTTTTTTTGTCCAAGACTTGTCGTAACAACATATAGGTACGATATGGAATGGAAATGGAATCAATCCTAACTCAACTAGAGCATTGCAACTCATTGCATGTCTGAGTCTCCACAATCTAGATTTTAAATAGAAACATAACACCAAAAGAAGTTTGCTAATGGTTGGATTTGAGAAAGTTTTGGGTGTGAGTAATTTAGAGCTCATGGATCTAAAATTTGTTGCGTTTTGTACCAATCCACGATTTGGTGAATCAACAACTAGTGGAAAAAAATTATTTTATTTCATGAAAACAATTAATGTATCTACCTCTATGTCTAAACTATTTCCCATGCTTATGCAAGCCGCTACCCTCCTTATTGTCTTAACAAAAGGCACGAGGATGAGGAAGGAGACGTAAAATTATGGACTTCACCTTCAAAGAATGCCTTGCAATCACATTGGTAAGTAGTGATAAGAATACCACAACAATACAATGTGTCAAATCTCAATCGATAGTGCAATTAAAGACTTAGATGGTAAATTTAATATAATACTTACTTATTGTTTCTATTACTCTTTGCATTTTATGACTATCTCTGTGCCTTGATCCAATTGAGATTATAAGATGAGGATGTGTTTGCATGTAATACTTTTCTTAGTTATGACTATGAGATGAGGATTTAAAGAGAAGAGGATGTAAACACAGGTAATGTTTATGCTATTTTGGTGGCGACGACCGATGACAAATATGATAAGAAATTATAAATTTTAGAAGGGTGCATGGAGATTGCATCACCATCATGCCATCCATCAAATTGAAGACAATTCTTGATATATTTTTTTTCTTAAAATTTTATTTATAACCATTATGGTGCTTTGGTTCAGATGTTTTATCTAACTCATTTTTTCTTTATATCGTGTGTTTGGTGCCACCTATCTATATCAATGCATAAACCAATCTCTGCAATGTTTGTGATCCTAGTTGTATTCCATTGAGTGTTGTTTAGAGTTGTCACGAGTTCACAACATTTATGCAAGAAATGAATTATTACAAAGGAGGACTCATCAAACTGATGATTCAAATTTCATTTTGATGAAAAATAAGGGGTCTTCGGCAGCCAGGTTCACATAGGTAGTAGGAACAAAGTTTTGGGCCTGCTCATGGCCTAATGGTATATTGGTTGTGATTCTATGTTGTTACATCAATAGTTGCTAACATGTTTTCACACCTAAGATTATAAACCCAAGTGAATCGGTAGTTAGAGTTGCATCTTGATGGAAAACACTTCGTAGTCATCAGTCATCATTCATCATCATGCAAAAATAAGAGATGAGTGTGTTGCTCCAATCAACTATGCACATATATCTGCAAGTCATATGCAACAATTCCTCAAGGAAGAGGATTCATAAACAACTTTAGGATCTGGAAAAGGGAAAGGGTCAGTGCCATTTTGGAGGAGGAGGACACAATGTTCATGTACCAAAACAATCCAGAAAGAGGATGGAAAAATTCAAACCCCTCGTTGCTATAAAATGACAGTCTAGCAAAACATTTTAAATTGAGAGTGGATCCATTACCAATAATTTCAAACTATTAATTTCATTAATTTCCACGACTTATTCAAGGAGTGTCTACAAGACAATTGATCCAATCAAATGATGCCTTCATGCAACCAACTAAAGACTTATCTAGCAAGCAATTGCCCACATAAAAACCACAAATATCTAGGAACATACGTAGATGCAAAATGTCCTCCATAAGGCTGGTTGTATTACCTAAATCTGTCCTCTTGGAAGCAAAACCAAACCTAAAAACAAGACTCCAAAAGGCAGTGCTCTGTAAGGGAAGTGTCCACACATGTGAAACACAGGTCTTCTGTCCAAAACGACCCAAACAAAGAATACAAATTGAGACAAGCTTCCTTCAAATGATGGTTCTATCCCAATACTAAGCCAAATAGACTCTGAAATTTTGTCTTCCAAGGATCAAAGGGTGCAATAGTCCTAGGAAAACCTTCCTATGTTGAACGCTGGATGAAACAAGACATAAAAATACCTTAAACTAAGGAGGTCACCCTTTTATGGCTTAATTTTGCAACCGAGACTTTATTTTGAGGTTATGGCTACAGGTTTTATGAGGTTATAAGGATTCCGAGAGAACTGTTTGAAGAATTTTCCTTATACCCTACCCAAAATTTGAGACGAGGGTTGTTTTTATGCCCCAAAATGCCTAAAATTTCTAAATGAAGGGTTTTCACTATTGAAAACACTGACCATATTTGAATTCAAATCCTCTTCGGTATTGTTTTCATGCTCAAACTTCAATATGGACAAGTTTTAAGTGATGGTTTAAGCCACAAACCACCCAGAATTAGCCTAAAACAACTCAGGTCTTAAAAATGATGGTTTTTTACCATTGTTTATGCTTCAAAAGCTCCCACTCACCAAAATTTGGTTTTGATTCCGATTCGACATGCTGTTAGGTGGAAATATTGTCGTTTAATTCCATTGTAGTATTTTCCTAACCATTTAATTTGTCAATCCAAGGTTTGTATGCTTACGAAACACATGCAAAGTATATGCAGGACTGAAGCAAAACTAAGCTAATCTAACCCCCTTGTTAGTTTCTAATTGCTAATCTAATCCCCCCTTAAGCTAAAACACACAACTGCTAATCTAATGCTGGAAGATGAAACACACGACTGAAAGTAATTTTTATAAAAGAGTTACAACATATGAAGAGCAACAAGACACCACATGTGAGCTCACATAAACAACAAAGCAATCTTAATTTACATCACAAAAATCAATGACAAAGCATGAAAGCATTATGAACAAAAGCTAAGAAATTCCCTTCTCCATATTACAAAGTCAAGACTATCTTCTACAATCTGAGACTAATCTTCTCCTAATCTACTATATCCCAAATGAAGAGAGAGGAATCTCTTTTATACATGAATTCCTTTGAGAAGGAGATAACCATCTCATAATGACAGATCCATTATTCTCTCAACCAATCTCAACTAATTTACTATTATTACAAGATATGATCCCTTCAAATCCTTCACATGTCTCTCACAAATTCTCCACATGCCTCTCATAAATCCTAGATAGGATATGCCAACCAAATCTCCATGATCTTCTCCTTGGAATATTCTTTGAATAACTATCTCCTTGAAATGGTAGAGGAGATATTCGAGAAGTCTTTTCTTTGAATTAATCCTTCACATATTCCTACACATTTCAAAGCTCATCCATACTTGATATATTAGTGAAAAACATGTTAATTTCTAATATTTAATCATAAATTCACTTATAATACTAAAATGAATAAAGTGGAAAATAATAAGGTGAAACCCAAATATATGTATGGAAATGGTACAATGAAAGGTTAATGGGGTGATGGAATGTGAGGAATAGCGAGAGGTAAAGTGGATGAAAATATGACATTTTTGAGTCTCAACATCCTCCCCAACTAAACTTGTTGCATGTCCTCATGCAACCTTGCATGGATCCTCTTAAGAACTTTTAGCATATGAACTATGGCTTTGATTGGTAATGTCTTTTTAACAATCAATGTTTCGAGGGTGTGAAACACATGAGTAACAATTGACATTTCCTTATGGTTGGTTCTTGTGTGACAACCATGAATACAAAGAATTTTGGTTCTTGTGTTAACACCATTCGTTTCATTATCTGTTTTCTAGTTGCATAATAATTTAACCATACACTCACTGGAAATGATAAGCTATCAATGTGCATAGAAGACATCACTGTGCATAAGAAAGAATTTTCTTTATCTTCATGAATCATGCCAATATGTATATCAACGTGTATAAAGCAAAGTGCAACAGAGGATTTGTTGGAAAAGAAATATTGGTGAATGGTAAATGAGATGAAAAATGGGATAATGGTTGTGAATATGTAGTGAATATAGTCCCCCTTCCCTAACTGAATTGGTTGCATGTCCCCATGCAACTTGGTGCAGGTCATGGAAGTGAAAAAGGAAATGGAGCATGATGAGGTACTTTTCCAAATTATTCAATGCTAACATGTAAGGAATTGCATGATTAATGTTTAGAAGAAAGCATACCTTCACTTACCCAAAAAGTAGATGAACGATGCAATAGGAACGTAGCTGATGCCGCTGGATCGTGGAATATGTCATTGATACTATGGAATATGTCATTGATACTGCGGCTGTAACTGTTGGATCAGTGAAGGAATCGAAACTGCTGCTGCTAAATCATGGAGAATATGTCACTGCTACAGGGTAAAAATGTAACTATAAATGCTGTTGCAGTTGTAACTGCTATAATGTGAAGTGGAGGAACCTGAACTACTGCTGATAAATGATGGAAAATGTCGAAGGCTGAAAGTGTAACTATGATACTCTCATAGATATGAAGTCATGCATCTGCAACTGCTAATGGAGTCATGAGAAAGAATGTATAGCCTTCACCTGCTACAAAACCCAATGGTATAGTTCTAATCATGTGAATGTATGTGTCGAGGTCGATCACGAAGAGAAATCATTGGATTACCGACCATTGATGAATGCCGTGAACCAATGCGAGGTAGACTCACCATTGATATCAATGAGTGCAAGGTACATAAGTACATATTGCAAAGTGCGAAATAGATGTGCTGATGTTGAGCCACTTGCAAGATCTGACGATCAAGGGACATTGATGTATTCCCATGATTGTCAGTAAGAGAACTTGCCATTAAGGCATGGAAGCCTCTAGGTACTCAAAATGAACTCTAGTCTATATCCTAGATAAGGTGTTGAGGTCAATGGGGAAAGACTTATTGAAAGGTGGGACTTAAGGAATCCCACATTAGTCAATGCGAGTTGGTAAAAAAATATTGGTAGGACTATAAGTGAAAATATATCACAGTCAAGCAGTGGATATGGCAAAGCCATGTAGTCATGGAAAGGGAGTTGGTTTTATTCAAAAGGAAAACTGGAATGGAAAAAGAAGGCAAAAATGAACTGAAATAAAGGGATGTATGCAACTTAGAAAGATAGGCGTGTGTGAAGTCACGGCAGTTAAGGAAATGAACTAGTGGACTCCAGTATGGGTGGATAATGTGCTTTGAAGGAGAAATGGGGTAAATATTCATGAAGCAAAAGGGTTTATGAATGTTTTCTGTGTAACAACAAATGCCATAATGTTTATGATGAGTAATGACTCCTTCAATCTGTCTATCAAAGCATGTTTTTCAAAGGTTTTGTGATTCTTGAAAAATCACTTTAGCAGCAAAATGCAATCGTCTTTGAACCTGAAAAAAACTTAGAACAAATTCTTGCGTGAAACTTATGAGAAGTTTGTAAAAGAAAACATATCATGCGGAAAGAAGTACACAACTTGCAAAGAAAATGTCAGGAATAAATAAAATGTGTTACACCTGTTTCCATTGCGCTCCTGGTTTGTCATTAATCGTTGCTTGAAGTGACTCAAAGAAAACAATTTTAGCATGGAAAAAACAAAAATCATCATTCCAAAGATGTTTTTAGGAAGTGTTGAGGTCCATTTGTAATTTTTTTGAATTGTCTTATTTTTAATTGTTTATGAATTTTGGTTTTTATAATTATTATTTTTATTTATTTATTTTTATTGTTTTCTCTCTATAAAACAAACTAAATTTTTTTATAATTTTTATAATTTTATATATATTTTTTCTTGTTTTCGTTTTATTTTTATAACACTAAAAAAAATGCAAATGGAAAGAAAAAAAATGGAAAAAAAACACTCAAAATTAAATTCATCCAATCTGCGTTCATGGGCGTTCATGTCTCAGTTCTAAAACATTCAAAAAAAAAAAAATTTCTAATAGTTGTAACAACTAGCTGAGACAACTAGCTGTAACAAGCCAGTTGCAACACCCGGCTATGACAGCCAGTTGCGATGCTGGCTGTAACAACCAACTATGACACCACATAGCTACGACAGTGGGCTGCAACAACCAGCTGCGACACACAAGGCTGCAACAACCAGCTGTGACACACAAGAAACTCTGTGTGCTGCGAGAAAATTGGTTTATTGTGCACTTTTATGAATTTTTTTATTTTATTTTTAATCAAATATCTTGGAACTTAGTCAACAAAGCATGTTTTTCAAAAGTTTTGTGATTCATGAAAAAATCATTTCAACAACAAAATTGACGATTTGCAATCAAACTTGTGCGATTATTGTAAAATGCAGGAATTAGTACGCAGGCGAGCGAATTGAATTTCAAAAATAAAGTGTGTTTTTACCTCTAGATTTTGTGTGCTATTTTTCCCTTTGATTGCTGTCAAAGTGACTCGAAGAAAACAAATGATCGTGAAGCGTAAAAAAAAATCATGCGTTTGTATTGTTTCCAGGAATGTAAGAAAGTTCTTTTGCAGTTTTTGTATTTTTACAATGTCTAAATTTTTCTTGTTATGTGTAGATGCCGTGGATTTGTCAATTTTCTCCTTGGTACTGGTTGCCTCATTATTGATCGTTAATTAAACCTCCCATGCAAAACTGAATATGTGCTATGTTGGAAAACTGGCCATCCGGAAATATGGCTTTTTCATGTTCAAAAAAATGAAAACTGCTCTCAAACCAAGTAGAATTCTCAAAAACCGCTTGCGAATTAATTAAATTAGACCCTTCTGCACAAAACCCATGTGCCCGATTTTTGAAATTCATCACTGTTTGCTCATAAATTCCACCCAAAGTTGACTGTCTGTAAATGGGCGTTAATTGACAGAAAAAGCAAAGAAAAAAAACAAGCTGATTGGTTCACGTATATTCATTCACACAATACAATCTTATTTTCCACCATGCCTATCAAGATATGCTGATGGAATGATTCTCAATGCCACTTTCACTCAACCTTTTTTGTTGATCGACGTGCAGCCGGAATGGAAGGGAAATTTTTTGATCGTGCAGCCTGAAAAACTCATTATTTCTTCACTACATGTATTGCAAACCTTGCAAAAATAAAAGAAATTTAAGTATTCGTTTCTCAATAAGAATTCAATGTATGATATTCAATAAGAGTCCTAGCGAACTGAAAATATCATCCACATTCAAGTCAAATTCAGAGTGGTCATTAATATTTCTTGTTGCTTACTGGATAATGCTCAGTTTGAATCTGTCAAATTTGTGGGTCCCTTCACAACTAATATTAATATTAAGATCTCAGAGAACATGAATGAGTTGCACAAAATAAAATTACAAGGATTTGAATTTTGACGCAACATTATTCTTAGATGAGTTTCCTTAAGTGAGATTTTTTTCTTGTAGATACCTAAAGATAGTCATAGAGTCATCGATTACAATTAATGAATCACCTCTTCACCCAGCATAGTCATAATTGTAGGAAGACTCATCTCATAATTGTAAGAATACTCCTCCTCGTAGTCTTCATTCAATGGGTGCTTTTTTACATGTATCTTCTTGCAAACACACGGCATGGAGATCGACTCGTTATTTGTGAAAATGATTTTCCTAAAGGGTATCCTCAATAGACTCTTATGAAAATACAATGCAGACCATACGTCATCCCACTCGGGGTGAACTGCTCATCGGCGGATGGAAGGGAAGTGAGCACGAGCAGTTGATTCATCAAGGATAGATACGAGCGACGACATCCTCTAAAAAATGTGGGCATGAAATTTAATTTGTAAACCACTGCCTTGCTTGGATTCGATCTATAGATATCTTCCCATATCATCGCCAGAGTTCAAATCATAAAAAAAAAATCATGCATGTGAGGATAGCGATTAGTCAACTTCTTTTTCAAGTTGTAATCGACAGGATTTTCTCCTGCATGGTAACGTTAGATTATGTAGGGAGCTGAATTAATAATAAAGAGTATCCAACTAGGATTCTCCCATCCCAAAAGTCAAAATAGAAGTCCCCACTAAGCAGCATTTGTAAACCAAGCTGGTTTCAAAGCCCAGTCCGTAAGAGGTTCTAAGTTCAAGTAAGTTTAGTTAAAACCTTCATTTAAAACGTAATATGCAGGGATGATAGAGCGCACACATTCAAATGGATACCTCAACTTGAGATAGGGTCAACCAATTTTCCTTTTTCTAATAGCATCGACAACGGGACAAAACTGGAAGCAGGTTTTAAGCGTTATTCTTTTATTGAAATCTTCTTCAGGAAGAAGGAATCAGATCTTTTATCATGAAATCAACTTTGGAATGCTGTAAATCAAATTGATACCTAATCAAAGGATATATGGGATTTAGTTGTTGCAACCATCGGTGGAAAAATGTTTTTATTCAACATCTTTTTATTGTGTGGGAATTTGATCGTACGACGACAGAGTCAAAAAAAGATAGTGTAAATATATGATTCTTCAGAGAAATCATGGAGGATCTCCCTAAACTTGTCACAGAATGTGAAGTTCTTAAGGGGCCGTTGTATTTTTTATTGCGCCGGTTGGTGATCTATGGCAGAAGTGCCTTTCCTATGGCAGAAGTGCCTCCCTCCCCCAAAACATTATTGAGGTTGGGTAGATTTATTTATTACCTTTTCATTTTGGATGGAGTTGCAACACTCACCTAACTACCTAGGCCTAGGAAAGTAACGATCGATTTATTTGTTGCGTGTATTTCTTCAGGATTGAGATATTTTCACAATTATCAACGAGATGAGCGCGTCACGTCACCATTTGGCCAAGATGCTCGCCAAGCTGGTCGAGAGAGCTAATTGTTCTATTTTTTTTTATTATTATTGTTTTAGGCAGATTTAATTCAAGGTGCGATGGATAAAGGTGAGAAGATGGCAGCCACAGGAACCAAAAAATAGAAGATGCATTGCATCATGTAGTGATTGTTTCAGTGTGGAACAATTACTATATTAATTATCTATTGTTTTGCAGGTTTAAACCAACAATGAACCAAACCAACACATAGGTGGAGTGGCTGAAACAATCAAACATAAAATTTTGTGCACGCAAACCAAAACTGAATCAAGGCGAAAGTTAAAAAATGAGAATATCGCATGTGTGATATTGTTTCACATTTGTTTCAGCTGCTGTTTCGGTGTTGTTTCAGCTTGGAGTTGCACTGTTTCAGCTTTGAGTTGCAACTATTATAATTTTTCAGCGACTGTTTGTTTTAGTTTAGAATGAATTTGCCACATAAATTTGCAGGCCAGTTTTATTTTACAAAACAAAAAAAAAGTTTTTAGCAAATGGAAAAAATGAATTACAAATTAAACATGAAATCAATTAAGCATGTTGCAAAACATTAATTATTCATTCCTGAAAAATTTAGAAAACGTCCTACTTTCTGATCCTCGCGATTACATGAAGCGCGGAGGAGAGCATACTTATTCTGGGTGAAAGCAAAAACTGAAAATATAATCCTACCTACTCTATGCTAATTGGGATTTAGAAAACAATTACGTGTAGTTAAATCTCCAATATAGCCATTCACGTAACATCAATAAAAATATGTTCAATGTTATTTTTGTAAATAGAAGACGAGGATAAACATGAATGTGTGAAAGTAGTTGCTGTGACTATGAATTATCTAGAAAAAAAGAAAAACTAAATTGTTCTAACCTTGTACTCACTTGAAACCATCATTCGATAGGGATTTCGTAGGCATAGTTTTAACTCCTTAGATTATGCTACAGCTCCTCGTGGTCCTCCTCAATCTCCTATTTGCATGATTGTTCTCCATCAAATGTGCAGGATTCCTCGACTGTTGATTACTTGTTCGTTGTTGGAGGAGTAATTAAGCTCTCGGTTGATGTCAGGATCTCCTCTTCGTGAGAAGAGGAGATCCCTACTTTTGCAAGGATCTGAGTGAGATGTTCCAAGCTTAAACTCATTGTTAAATCATTTTTAGAAAGAGATTCTTACAACACCCAAAGCTAAATGAAAAATTTAAATAAACACTATTGCTGAAACAAATTAAAAAAAACACTCTGTACAAAAAAAACAATTACTCTTCACAGTTGCAGAAAAACACACCTGCTGAAATTGAAATTCACACTTGTAGAATTGAAACACTAATTGCAGAAATTGAAAATTCACTCTCTAGTGTATTCTTGCAGAAAAAAATCATACTAAACTTCAGTCCATCGTGCTTCCCCGACAACAACGCCAAAATGTTAGGCGGAAATATTGTTGTTTAATTTCATTGTAGTATTTTCCTAACCATTTAATTTGTCAATCTGAGGTTCATAGGCTTACAAAGCACATGCAAAGTATATGCGGGACTGAAGAAAAACTAAGCTAATCTAACCCCCTTGCTAGTTTCTAATTGCTAATCTAATCCCCCCTTAAGCTGAAACACACAACTGCTAATCTAATGCTGGAAGATGAAACACACGGCTGAAAGTAATTTGCATAAAATAATGAAAACATATGAAGAGCAACAAGACAACACATGTGAGCTCACATAACCAACAAAGAAATCTTAATTTACATCATAAGAATCAATGACAAAGCATGAAAGAATTATGAACAAAAGCTAAGAATTCCCTTCTCCATATTACAAAGTCAAGACTATCTTCTACAATCTGAGACTAATCTTCTCCTAATCTACTATATCCCAAATGAAGAGAGAGCACTCTCTTTTATACATGAATTCCTTTGAGAAGGAGATAACCATCTCATAATGATAGATCAATTATTCTCTCAACCAATCTCAACTAATTTACTATTATAACAAGATATGATCCCTTCAAATCCTCCACATGTCTCTCACAAATTCTCCACATGCTTCTCATAAATCCTAGATAGGATATGCCAACCAAATATCCATGATCTTCTCCTTGGAATATTCTTTGAATAACTATCTCGTTGAAATGGTGGAGGAGATATTCGAGAAGTCGTTTCTTTGAATTAATCCTTCTGAATATTCCTACACATTGCAAAGCTTATCCATACTTGAGATATTAGTGAAAAACATGTTAATTTCTAATATTTAATCATATATTCACTTATAATACTAAAATGAATAAAGTGGAAAATAATAAGGTGAAACCCAAATATATGTATGGAAATGGTGCAAGGAAAGGTTAATGGGGCGATGAAATGTGAGGAATAGCGAGAGGTAAAGTGGATGAAAATATGACATTTCTAAGTCTCAACACATGCAGGCCTAGAACTATTTAGAGCAAGCCCATACTTAAATTCAAGCCTCTCTTGCTGCTATTATTAGGGTTAAGAGAGTCCAAATGATGCCCATGTTTGAGGTTTTAAAGCTGCTGCTTCAGAACATGGCCAATTTAGAGATTGGTTGTTCTTTGATGACAAAATTGTGCTCATAACTGTTGCAACCTGCCCAGATTTAATGCCATTGTAGCCTAGGTTGTTTCTTCTATTCTTTCTCATGCCAAGAAATCCTAGGAATTAGCCCATAATTATTATACAACTGATAAAAGGTCAAATCATGCTTCAAACTTGCTCAGAAAACTCATAAATCAACCCAAAAACCCTCATGAAAACCTAGGTGGACACACCATGCAAAATGAGGGGGGGGATACCTTTCATTTAATTAGATGGAACTTCTTGGTATTGGATGCCCCCTTGGCATAAACACTTACAAATATATTTAAACCAAGTGTCCTTCAAAATATGGAATTTTGAAGGACAATTGAAAATTACAGTTGGACATGTTACATGAGACATCAAGTTTTAGATACGAAATGGCTTCATGTTGCATGAGTTATGGTGACGGGAGATGTAGATAAGTAATTTATAATAATATAATTATGGTCTTACCATGCACATGGATCATGTGTGGTTCACTTTAAAGTTGTTTTATGCACACACGGGTGAGGACCGCCATTGGGTAAATGTATTTGCAACAAATACTAGAAGATGCTGGTATTTCCTTTATTTTCTTGGATTTGGGGTTGAGAATTTCATACATGCAAGTGTATTTAGAGGTGAATATCATTTAACATAAGCATGTAAATGACTAGTTTCACAAAATCACCATTTTTTAGATAGCGGCTAAATGAACAAGTTATGGGGTCATCTTGATCATTAGCCATTAAGTTTTGTTGTGGGAACAAGTTCTATAGAATGATGGGTTGTTGTAGGTTATAGTTTCCATTTGGAGGAACATTCTATTTTGATAGGTTTGGGAGTGCACATACATTTAATCTCATGTGCTATATACAATGATGTGTATAATGTCCTTCAACCCCATAAAGACCATAAGGAAACTTTGTCTTGATCTTAGTGTTATTTCTTTGTTTGCTTAGGTTTTTGTTTCCGTCATTATTTCATTGGTTAGGTTGATTGCATCGTTGTCCCCATGTTAGGTTTGGGTCATTTGGATTACTTAACCCTTATTATTCTTCACTTTCTTTAATTGTTTTTTAGGAAGTTGGTAAACATATCGGTATTGTTGAACAAAATTTTGACCATTGATGAGGTGTAATATCCCCTGATTAAATATTTTTGAATTCTGTTGGAAAATACTTTGTTTATTATTTTATTATTCTTTGAAAGGAGGTTAAGAAAAAAACATTCGATTTGTAATAAAACATTCCTTATTAATAAAAATTGTTGAAGGATAACACAAGTGGAAATAACTGTTGAAAGAGTGTTCCCTGAACCACAAGAGAGAAATGATAAGTGGCAAATACCCCTAAGTGAGAACTCAATATGCAAGAGGCATCATCCCCAAAAATCAGGTCTGCACTCATAGTTGAGTTGTCGAAGAGCAGGAGGATCATAAATGACCAAGTCTTATGAAAAATACTATATAATAGTATGTCCATGATCAACAGGAGGATAACAATGGACGAGATTTAAAATCTTTGTAATAAAAGAGATGGTGCATTAATATATTTCGCTCTTGTGGTTCATCGAACATGATCAGGTGTTTTGGAGCAAGTAAATTGGCTACTCTGGGAGTTGGTTGGGAGTGTTAGGATTATTAATCCTCCCTTGTCCAATTTGGCCATATTTCTAAATCATGAGTCATGTCTAAATCGGGAATCCATCTAGTCTATTTTTAGTCACTAGCACCATTGGGTCCACTTGGCCTAATTGGGGCACATGTTCCAGTTACTAAAGTGTGTGGAACACTAATTGAGGTCTACTGCCACTGATTGCACTTGCATGCATCAGTTTAGGAGCCTCCAAGACCAATCCCTACAATTTAGGAGCCACTGGAAGTGTCGATACCAACCTTCATCAGTTGAGTTCATTTAGTGACTAGTCAATCTAAGTTAGGAGTCAGTTACATTCAGTCCTAGTCCTCTACATTCAGTCAACGTTAGGTTTGCATGGCTGCATGTAGGAGAGGCGCATTTCTCACCTACCACAGTCAGTTAGCCTTAGTCAACACTGAATTAGACACTTGAGTTGTGTTTTAGAACTCCGTTGAACTCCGGCAATGGTTTAGACAAGGTCAGTTAACTATTGAGTCCTCCGATAGTGATTTAGACAATGTCTTAGTTACCTATAGTCAAGTAGAGTCTAATCAATTCGAATTTCCTCATGTGGATTCAAATTGCATGTGGGTATTTAATCCATTGTAATTCATTGTAATTATTATCTAATTACTTTTTGATTAATGAAAGCATTCACAGTTGCAAGCCATTTTTGCACTGTTTCATTCTTCAATTGCTTGAGTAAGTTGTGTGATGTTAGGAACCCATGTCAATCCTTCTCTTTACCATGTTAGTATATTGTTGTTGGACGCATATGCTTTGTAAGTCATCCCATAGTAATTGTTGATCCATAGTTTGTGTTATTGTTGTTGGGCGCATATGCTTTGTAAGCCGCCTGTAGTATTTGTTGATCCATAGTTTATATTGGCCCATGGTTTTGACCCATAGTATTGGCGCCTATTTTTAGTATATAAGTGTGTGTTGAGGCCAAGGAAGGCACCGTGAAGTTATTTTGTATTGAGCTTGTTCAAAGGAGGTTGCCCCCTCGAAGTGGCCTGCGATTAATATAAAAGTGATTTTGAGTTCTGCTGCTATATCGTGTATTTTGATTAATTATTTGCTGCAGGGTCCTCACATCTGGTATCAGAGCACTTTCTTGGGCTCGTTGGGTGAAATTTCTGCCCAAATTTTTTTTTTTCGCTTCTGTTGTAGGTTCGGATCTGGGAATAATCCCTATCCACTTAACTGTGGGAAGTACTTGGGCATAAGCCCTAAAAATCATTGTGAGAAGTACCACAAGAACCCTGAAGTAGCTGGCCCATTGAGAGGACCTGCCAGCGAAAAGGGCAATGAACCCTACCTGATTGACTAGTTCCCACCCGTGAGGTAAACCAAGAGCTGTCGTTTGTGGCCAAGCGGTTATCAGTTTTACTTGAGCCGTGGAGTGAGGGGTACTGCCCCAATACGCAAGCCGTCAAACAGCATTGGTGGCCGAGTGAATCCCTTGAACCGATAGGAAGCCGCACGTACCTGGGGTCCATATCTATTTTCAGTTGCACAATCACAGATTTTCTCTCTCCAGAACTGTTGTCGGTCAGTTCCACGCCGTTGCAGATTCCACTGTTTCCGATCACTTTCGCGCCGTTGCAGATCCCTTCCTGAAAAAAAAAAAGGTATAAAATTCTGTTTTTCAGCCATATCTCCTTGGTTTCAACTCTGTTTTCCCTGAAACTTCACTAACGCCTCTGTAATTCCATTCTGCATATTTCATTCCTGAAGACCCTATCCCAAATTCCACTTCCCAAGACCCGAAATCCCACATTTGTCTATTTTTAGGGTTTGCCATAACTCCTCCTATTTTCACCCAAATGCCTTCAAATTTTGCCATCGTATTCCTTTCCTCATTCTGCTTCTTTGTCCCTCTCTACCAAATTTTCTCATTCTTTCACCCCGCTCCTAAAATCCCCATTTTTTGCTTCCCTGTCCTTTCGACAGTGTCCAAAACTTACTCAAACCCACATTACCCTTCCAGTTTTTTCCCAAATCCAGATTTTCCTCTACTGAAATAGTTTATATTTTTGTTTTTGTACCCCCCCCTCGATGATAGATTAAAAAAAAAAAAAAAAAACAAACAAACAAACTCCTAGTTATGGTTGTCACCCACACAGGAGCAAAAACCATGGAGGAACCACTTGCAGCCATCCAAGCCAAACTCCAGGAACTGGATGAAAAATTTCTCGGTCTCCATCTTGAGCATTCAGCTATGAGCACCAGACGACAGTCCGAGTCTTCATCAGACAATGGGTTCTCTTCTTCCAGCAATTTTCGTGGTCTGAAGCTAGATTTTCCTCGCTTCAATGGTACTGATCCGACTGGATGGATCTATTGGGCAAAATAGTATTTCAGTCTTCATAATACTTTTGATGTCAACAAAGTTCCACTTGCCTCCTTTCATTTGGAATAAGAAGCTCTTCAATGGTATCGTTGGTACATCAAGGCTCATGAAGAGCCAAAATGGCCTGATTTTTGCCAGCTCCTTTTGCAACGATTTGGTCCTAGTGCTTTTGATGACTTCACAGGAGCTCTCACTAAACTTCGCCAAATTGGCACTGTGAAAGAGTATCAAACTGAATTTGAGAAACTAGCTAATCACACTGAAGGATTACCTAATGACTTCTACCGGAGTTGTTTTATCAGTGGTCTAAAGGATGCAATTCGCTCTGAGGTCAAAATGTTCAGTCCCAACACAATGATGGAAGCCATGGGGTTGGCTAAGTTGGCAGAAGACAAGCTGGTAGCTCAATAGTGCTCCAAATCCTCTTTTGTTCCCTTTCGAAATATGGGTTCTCAACGACCTCCCATTCCGCCAGCTCCTCGCTCACCTCCAATCAAGCATTTGTCTGAAGCAGAGATGCAGGCACGCAGAGAAAAAGGGCTTTATTATAATTGTGATGAGAAATTCAATCGGGGACATCAATGTGTTCAATAAAAGCTCTATCTCTTGGATGTGGATTCTCCACCTGCCTCTGAAATTGGTGAAGAAGCTCCCGATACAATGGATGCTCCGGTTGACATTCAGGAGCCGCCTACTGACCCTCCATCTCAGGATGACCAGCCCGAGATATCGCTCCATGTTTTAGCTGGAGTCACGCCCCCCCAAACAATGCGGGTACGCGGTTACTTCAAGAAGCTTCCTCTTACAATACTCATTGATTCTAGCAGCACTCACAATTTCATTGACCCTCGGATCACCAAACAAGCTGATTGTTTTATCCATCCTTGCTCCAACTTTGAAGTCATGGTTGCCAATGGGGGCACCTTACCTTGCAAAGGGAAGTGTCGTAATGTGCGTATCTCTATGGGAGATTATAACCTCCGCTCTGACATGTTTGCCTTGACCTTAGGCGGATGTGATGTGATTTTGGACGCTCAATGGCTGCGCACACTTGGCCCCATATTATGGGATTTTGCTGAACTTTGGATGCAGTTCTCCCCCGATGGACACAAACACACATTTAAAGGATTACAACCAATGTCTCTCAGCATCATCAGTTCACATCGCATGGAAAAACTCCTTAAGAAGAGTTCCCATGGTGTCATCGCTCAGCTCCATTCCATTCAAATGCAACCATCAGCGCCCCCCACTACTCCTTTGGATCTCCAACAAATTTTGGATCGATATACAGGTGTTTTTGCTGAACTAGTGGGAATTCCACCTTCATGACCAGAGGACCATTGTATTCAGCTCCTTTCTGGAAGCATTCCTCCCAACATCAGGCCCTATCGCTACCCATTTCACCAAAAAACAGAGATTGAACTCCTCGTTAGGGACTTACTGAAGCAAGGTATTATTCGCCCAAGCACAAGTTCCTTTTCTTCACCAGTTCTTCTTGTTCGCAAAAAGATGGGTCATGGCGGCTCTGCATTGAATTCCGAGCACTTAATCACCTCACCATCAAGGATAAGTTTCCAATTCCTGTTGTTGATGAGCTTCTTGATGAGCTTCATGGTGCTCAATTTTTCTCCAAGTTGGATCTTCGCTCTGGGTATCATCAAATTCGGGTTCATGAGGATGATATCCCTAAAACAGCTTTCCGCACACATGATGGCCACTATGAGTTTTTGGTCATGCCCTTTGGTCTCACTAATGCTCCTTCCACATTCCAGGCCTTGATGAATAAAATATTCCGACCCTATTTGCGGAAATTCATTGTGGTATTTTTTGATGATATCCTCATCTACAGTAAAACATGGGATGAACATCTCCAGCATCTGGCTCTTGTAATGCAACTTTTCTCTGATCATCATCTCCATGCCAAAAAGTCTAAATGTGTTTTTCGCCAAAAGGAAGTTGACTATCTCGGGCACATTATCTCAGCACAAGGGGTTCATGTGGATCCTGCCAACATCGCTGCCATGAATAATTGGCCGCCTCCTAAGACACTCAAGAGCCTTCGTGGTTTTTTGGGGTTGACTGGCTACTACCGCAAGTTTGTCAAGGATTATGGGGAGATTGCAGCTCCATTAACTACTCTGTTGAAAAAGGATGCTTTTACATGGACACATGTTACTGAGTGTGCATTTGACAAGCTGAAACAAGCTATGTGTACTACACCTATTCTGGCTATGCTCGATTTTTCCAAGCCCTTCACTATTGAGAGTGATGCTTGCGGCAATGGACTTGGTGCTGTTCTCCTTCAAGATGAACACCCCATTGCGTTCACCAGCAAAGCCCTTTTCAGTGAGAATTTAGCTGCCTCTACATATGAGAAGGAAATGATGGCTATTTTGCTTGCAGTACAAAAGTGGTGACCCTACCTCTTAGGGAATCATTTCTGCATAAAGACTGATCACCAGAGTCTGAAATATTTCCTAGAACATCGTGTATCCTCCCCATCACAATATAAATGGGTTAGCAAACTCATGGGTTATGACTATGAGATCACTTATAAGAAGGGTAAGGACAATATTGTGGCGGATTCCCTTTCTTGCACATTTGATGACCAAGGTTCTCTTTCCGCTATTTCTATGCCTGTTCCAAATTGGTTGCAATCGGTTCAATAGGGTTATGTCAATGACTCTTCATTATCTCAAATCATCCACCACTTGGACAACAACCCTTCTGCTGTCCCACATTACTCTTGGGATGGTGCTTCACTGAGATACAAGGGTCGTTTGGTGCTTCCCCAGAACACAGCTCTTCAACAAGCTATCTTCTATGAACTCCATGCTTCTCCGTCAGCTGGGCACTCTGGTTTTCTCAAAACGTATGAACTGGCACAGCGCAACTTCTTTTGGCAGGGCATGAAAAGGACAATTCAACAGATGGTGGCTGAATGTGATACCTGCCAGCGCAATAAGGGTGAAACAACACCCCTTCCGGGATTGCTCGAACCCTTGCCCATGCCTACCTGGATATGGACAAATATTTCTATGGATTTCATTGAAGGGCTCCCTAAATCTGGAGGGAAGACTGTGATTTTGTTTGTGGTTGATCACCTCTCCAAATATAGTCATTTTTGTGCTCTCAGCATCCCTATACAGCCTCCTTCGTTGCTCAAATTTTCCTGGACCAGATCTTTCGTCTTCATGGAATGCCTTCTTCCATTGTCTCAGATCGTGATGCGACTTTCACCAGTCATTTTTGGACAGAACTCTTTCACCACACTAGCACCAAATTGAAGATGAGTTTAGGTTATCACCCACAAACGGATGGTCAGACTAAAATTATCAATAAATGCTTGGAAACTTATCTCTGTTGCTTCTCCTCTGAGCAACAACATCCATGGGAAAAGTGGCTCCCTCTCGCTGAATGGTGGTACAATACCTCTTACCACACTGCCTCTAAACTGACTCCATATGAAGCAGTTTATGGTCAGGCACCGCCAGTTCTTCTTCCTTACACCCCCAGCAGTTCTCCAGTTCAGGTAGTTGACGCGGTCCTTCGAAACCACGATGAGGTTCTTCACATTTTGCGTGAAAATCTTCACATGGCAAGAAATCGCATGAAGAAACAAGCTGATTAGCACCATTCTGAGCGCACTTTTGAAGCTGGTGATATGGTTTTTCTTCGTCTCCAACCTTACAAGCAATCCTCACTAAAACTCAAAGGGCGTCATCAGCTCGCTCCAAAGTTCTATGGGCCATATAGGATTCTTCAGAAGATTGGGTCTGTTGCTTATAAATTGGAACTTCCGCCTTCTTCCCGCATTCATCCAGTATTTCATGTCTCTTGTCTAAAGAAAGTTCTTGGCACCAACATCAAAGGCCAAACTATTTTACCAGAACTGGATAATGAAGGATCCATATTTTTGGAGCCGGAGGCTATCCTCAATAAGTGCACTCGTCAGCTTCGCTCTCGCTCTATCACAGAGGTCTTAATTCAATGGCATGGAATGCAACCCGAGGATGCTACGTGGGAACCACTCCTTCAGATTCAACGACAATTTCCACATCTAAAGCTTTGAGGACAAAGATTTTTCTAAGGGGGAGGGGATGTTAGGAACCCATGTCAATCCTTCTCTTTACCATGTTAGTATATTGTTGTTGGATGCATATGCTTTGTAAGTGATCCCATAGTAATTGTTGATCCATAGTTTGTGTTATTGTTGTTGGGTGCATATGCTTTGTAAGCCGCCTGTAGTATTTGTTGATCCATAGTTTATATTGGCCCATGGTTTTGACCCATAGTATTGGCGCCTATTTTTAGTATATAAGTGTGTGTTGAGGCCAAGGAAGGCATCGTGAAGTTATTTTGTATTGAGCTTTCTCAAAGGAGGTTTCCCCCTCGAAGTGGCTTGCGATTAATATAAAAGTGATTTTGAGTTTTGCTGCTATATCGTGTATTTTGATTAATTATTTGCTGCAGGGTCCTCACATGTGATCTATTTTGTGAGTTGTGTGTTTTTCCACAGATATATGTGCTCAATTTAATATGGTATCAGACCCTCAGTGGACAAGGAACTTCACCTCCTCAGATCTCCTACTGGATCATTTTTGAGCAAAATTGCTCCTTCTAGCTCTGCACTAGAAGCAGAAGGTTTACCACTTAATACCCCAAGTTAAAGAATTGTTGATCAAGCTTGCTTGATCAATTATGCTGGGTGTGATGAAAACCTAAAATGTGCAGGCTATTCGACCTTACTTTATATTTTGTGTATTTGCAGGTACAACTTCGAATGGCTTCATCAATTCTGGATTCATCAGTTCCTCTTCTCACCCTATTCACAAACTATTTAGAATGGAAGATGAAGATGGAAGATGATTGCATCTCTGAAGGACAAGATATCTATGAGGTGTCTATTAGACTTGGTGAAGAGTCCTTTGAGAGAGAGGATGAATGGATAAATGAATGTGATGCAGCTTATGGAACAATGTGTGTGTTCCTTTCTCCTAGCATGCACTAGCTCAAAAGATTTGTTGAAAACCCAAAGGATCTCTGGAAAATATTGGACAGAACCTTGGAATGACTGATGAGGATAATAATATCAATTTGGAGAGTGTATTTAGTACCATAAGCATTCTAAATCCAAAATTCTTGGCCTCCACTCTCTCTGATGAAGTTGTTCAAAATGAAGAAGAAGCAGAATCTTCTACACAGTCAATTCGAATTGAAGACAATCTCCTTGCAGTGACTCCTTCTCCTGATGCTCCGAAAGTTCATGAGATCTCTGATATCTCATCTCCTCATATGGATGAAACAAAAGAATACATTCGAATCTTTGATATTGAAGAAAAATACTGCTGCACTTCCATGCAAACATTCACCGGTGATTTTCCTTTGAATTATGTGCAAAATTTTGCTGTAATTGCTTCCAAAAGTGAAGAGGAATTTGATTTTTCTCCCTCTAATGTTGCTTCTGGTGTGAAAATATGTAATACCTTGGATATTTTGGAAGAAATATCAGATTACCAGAGTGATCCATTTTCTCCCCATGATCTATATCTTCTAGCAAATTCCTCCATGATTGCATGCACCAAAATTGAGAATTTTGAAGAAGAAGAAAGTTGTGCATCAACCATCTCGGTTGACCATTTCTTTGGATCTGATATGAAACTTATTGGATATGATATGATATTATTTGGATATTATCTAATATATCTTGGTTCAATATTTCAAATTCATAATATTTGAATAGTGCTTGTAGTTGTTCTCATCAACGGTGTGAAGAAACAAGTACCGCAAGTCTCCGACAAAACTGATGTTGGGGATTTGATTTCATTTCACAGTTTTGGATCTGTTGTGAACCTATTTAGATCTGATTTAATTTTGGATTTGATATTATTTGGTTCATATTTTAAAATCCAAGAGCTTTCAGTCATGCTTGTAGCCACTCTCACCAGCTTTGGTGTGAAAAATCAAGTACCACAATTTCTCTTCAAAACTGCTGCTGGGGATTTGGTGTTAGTTTCCTCTTGTGAGGTTGCTGATATTTTATTTTGTGAATCATTATATATTTTTGAATCTATATAAGACTATGGAGCTTAAGAATTCTCTCTCCACAGTCCCAGTGCTTCTCTACCATTGATCGCATGCCAATCTCCTCACAGAACTAGTAAAGAGGAAGACATTCTGCATCCGCCTGAACACTTGCTCCTAACACTTGGGGATGATTTTACCACTCATGGTTTTTTCTTCATGGCTGAAACATATCGGTTTCTTGATTTTTCCTCACATGTTCTGAATCCTCAAGAACCTTTTCTCACTTATCAGTTAATTTCAATTGCTCTACATGGGTCTAGCCTTCATCCGACAACTGTCTATATTTCTGATTTAGTTGAGCATATCATTATTATTCCAAAGAGGAAGATTCCTCTAGACATAATTATGGAGAGGTTCACATGCCAGGTCTTAGATTTTTAACATTAAGCTAGCATAACATTAGGATCTTTAACTGAGAGAACAACAAGCACAACAATCAAACACAAGAGACAATGAACACAGTGTTTTTCCTCGAGGAAACCATAAATGGAGAAAAACCCGCAACTTCCTCAGAGATAGAATAAACACCAAAAGTAAAACCACAAAATAGTAAGATGATCTCTCGATAGCAGTAACCTCTTTCTTCCTTTCCCCAATGTCTTTCTCTTCCTCAACTATGCGCTATAACTGAGTGTAAGTGAGTGTGTGATAAATAGAGAGGCTAGCTCTCTATTTATACTAATTCCCGACTTGACTAAACTCAACTAGGACTGACTTCACTAGGTGAGTCTAATAACCCTAGTGCCCCAGAACTGCGGGGACTCTAACCCTTGATCAATAGGAGGGTTACCCACAATGACTTGACATGACTTGTTTACATTATAGAACCTCCCGATAGGAACATTAGGGCATGACATGACTCGATTACATCCTAGAATAAACATCGGGTTACAATAAATAAGAAATACAAGTGAATACATTCTGAAGTTACAATTTCATCAACACTCCCTCTTAACTAGGAAGGTATTCTCTTAACACAATTTTCATCACTGGTCTTCTTCTCTGGATCATCTCATCATCTGCATCTTCAAGTCATCTTCATCTTTAGGTCATCTTCATCTTCAAGCGATATTCATCTTCGGATTTGGATCATCACTGGATCTGGATCAACATCACTAGATTTGGATCATCATTGGATCTGGATCATCACCACTAGATCTGGATCATCACTGGATCTAGATCATCACTTTATATGGATCATCATCATTGGATCTAGATCATCACTCAATCTAGATCATCACTCAATCTGGATCATCACTAGACATCATCACTGGAGCATCATCTCTGGATCTGGATCATCAAGTGATCTGGATCATCATCATGGGTGCTATCTCATGATTCTTCTCGTCACAGGAAGTTCTATAGAGCCAACCCTTTTTCATGCTGGTTGTAGGCCTAGGCTCCATGTAGGTCTTCTTCAATGATTATATCTGACACCAAGTCAGAATGGCCTGCCCAACACTTACATCTAACCATGAGAGGAACACATCCAACACCATGTCAGAAAGGCATACCCAACACTCACATCTGATCATGTAGGAACCAATCCTATAATCACATCAGAAAGGCTCAGCACTTATATCTAGCCATGCGGGAACACATCCTGCAACCATGCTAAAAAGGCTCTGCACTTACATCCAACCATGCGGGAACACTTCTTGCAACCATGTTGGAAGGGCTCTGCACTTACATCCACCCATGCGGGAACACATCCTGCAACCATGATGGAAAGGCTCTGCACTTACATCCACCCATGCGGGAACACATCCTACAACCATGATCGAAAGGCTCTGCACTTACATCCACCCATGTGGGAACACATCTTACAACCATGATGAAAAGGATCTGCACTTACATCCACCCATGCGGGAACACATCCTACAACCATGATGAAAAGGCTCTGCACTTACATCCACCCATGCAGGAACACATCCTACAACCATGATGGAAAGGCTCTACACTTACATCCACCCATGCGGGAACACATCCTGCAACCATGATGGAAAGGCTCTCAACCCCAGGTTGAGGGTTCCTGGTAACTCACTAGGTGCCTCCAATCTCCAAGAGAATGGAATCGACCCTTATATCTGATGAAGTGGGAACACATCCCTTAATGACATCAGAATGGACATGTGCTTACATTTGATTATGTGAGAACACATCTCACATTCATATCAAAATGACCCTCAGTCCTAGACCAAGTATTCCTGGTAACTGACCAGGCACCTCCATTCCAAGAATGGAAATAGCTTTTATATCTGATCATGTAAGAACCAATCCTATAGTCATATCAAAATGGCTCAGCACTCATATCTAACATGGAAGGAACCAATCCTCTCACCATGATAGAATGGCCCAACCCTTACATCTAACCATGGAAGGAACCAATCCTCTCACCATGTCAAAATGGCTCACAGTCTCATCACTTCCCCTTGGAAGGGACCTCGATCTGAAGAACACAAAGCTTCTCACTAAAGTACTCAAACTTCACTCTGGCCAATGGATTCGTTAACACATCAGCTATTTGTTCGTCCGTCACAACATACTGGAGCTTCATTTCTCCCCTCTGCACCATATCCCTGATATAGTGATACTTGATCTCGATATGCTTCACCTTGTCATGGAACACCGGGTTCTCTAACAACTTCACACAACTCTGGTTGTCACAACGTATACAAGTAGCATCCAACTGGAGATCAAATAAATCAGATAGTATCTTCCTCAGCCATACTGCCTCACAACTAGCTAAATAAGCTGCGACATACTTTGCTTCAGCTGTACTCAGTGCCACAAAGGATTGCTTCCTTCTAAACCAAGAGATCACACTTGATCCCATACTGAAGCAACATCTTGAAGTGCTCTTCCTATCGATGGCACTACCTGCCCAATCTGAATCAACATAACCTTCCAGGTTAATCTTTTGATTTTCCTCATACTTGTCCTGTAATCAACTGTACCCTTCAGGTACCTCAAAATATGCTTTGCAGCAATCAAGTGAACATGTCTCGGATCTGTCAGGAACTGGCTCAAGGTGTTCACATCAAAGAAAATATATGGTCTCGTGTTCATCAGGTACATCAAGGACCCAATAATCTGACAATACATCGTAGCATCAACCATATTTGATGAAGCATCACTCAATAGCTTCAGGTTCGATGCCATAGGTGTGGCCATAGCCCTACAGTCCATCATCCCAAACCTGTTCAGGATCTCTACTGTATATTTCCCTTGTCCCAAGGAAATTCCATCTGCATTCTGCGACACCTCCATGCCTAGAAAATAATGCATCATACCCAAGTCCTTCATTTCAAACTCGGCAGGAAGATTCCTCTTCGTATTAGCAATCAACCCATCCATACCTATTACAAACAGATCATCTACATATAGTAGGAGCATCACTGGGTTGCCATCTTCAACCTTGTAGTAAAGGTTGGAATCTTCTTTACTCTTAGTAAAGCCAAAACTGGATAGAAAGCTATCAATTTTTCCGTACCAAGTCCTGGGTGCCTGTTTCAAACCGTATAGAGATATATTCAATCTACATACATGAGACTCCCTGTCATGTGTCTCAAAACCAAGTGGTTGTTCCACATACACTTCTTCTTCTACTACACCATTCAAGAAAGCAATCTTGACATCCATCTGGTGTATCTTCCATTTCATCACTGCAGCCAGGGAAAGTACCGATTTGATAGAAGTGTATCTGGCTACAAGTGCAAAAGTTTCTTCATAATCTATTCCTTCTTTCTGGGAGAAACCATGAGCAACAAATCTTGCTTTATATTTTTCAATGCTACCATTTGCCACATGCTTAATCTTGTAGATCCATTTGGAAGTTACAACTGACTTCCCTTCTGGCCTTGGGACAACATCCCAAACATCATTCTTCATGATTGATTGATACTCTTTGATCATAAAATCCTTCCATTCTTTCCATTCTACCACTTCTTTATAATTGAAAGGTTCTTTATCGATGAAATCACATAATAATACTACATACCCGAGCGGGATCCGGTCCTCTTTCTTTCTCTGTGATTCTCTTCTGGAGCCCCATATCTTTCTGCACCTTGGATAGCTTTTTGTACCCAAGCAGGTTTCCTCTTATGAGGATTCTTCTCCTAAGGTGGATCTACAGGTTCTTGTGGTTCTTCAAATTCTCGATCTTCTTCTTGAACTTCTTCATTCATGGTTGTGTCAAGAATTATGGGTGCTTCCGCCTCTTCAAGAACTTCCGCAGGTTTCTTTTTGGATTTGTTGTAAGTTGTGTCTTCGTCAAATGTCACATCCCTGCTGATGTTGATCTTCTTGAATCCTGGGAAGTATATTTTGTAAGCCTTCGAGCATTTAGAGTATCCCACAAATATGCCCTTATTTCCTGAAGGATCTAATTTTGTTCTCTTCTCTTTTGGAATGTGAATGTATACAGGATGGCCGTATATTCTGAGATGGCTGACTTTTGGTTTCTTTCCAGAGAAGAATTCTTCAGGAGTCTTGTTCTCAAGTACTCTGTGTGGAGTATAGTTCTGTACATACACCGCTGTTCTGGCAGCTTCTGCCCATAGATGCATAGGCAGATCTTGATCATGAAGCATTACTCTTGCAGCTTCCATGATAGTTATATTCTTCCTTTCTGCAATCTCATTATGTTGTGGATTGTATGGAGCAGACAACTCCCTCTTAATCCCTGAGTCTTTGCATAACTCTTTGAATTCAGTTGATGTGAATTCTCTGCCATTATTTGATCGAAAGGTCTTGATCTTCTTTTCAGTGTGGTTCTCAATTAAGGCTTTGAATTCCTTGAACTTGCTAAATACTTCATCTTTGTTCTTCATGAAGTAAATCCATGTTTTCCTAGAAAATTCATCAAAAAAATAAACATAGTATACATACCCACTTAGTGAACTTAATGACATTGGACCGCATACATTGGAGTGGATGATTTCCAAGATTCCTTTTGCTTTGCTCTCGCTACTTGGAAATGTCTTCTTTGTGTTCTTTCCTTTCGTACATCCTTTGCAGACCCCATCATGTTTTGCTTGAATTTCTAGAAGACCTTCAACAGCTTTCCTTGCAAGTGGTAGTGCTCTATAATGCACATGTGCAAGCCTTCTATGCCAAAGCTCATTTGGCTCTACTATGTGATGGACTAAAGCTTGTTTTGGATGGCCCTTCAATTTGTATAGACCTCCTTCTTGTTCCCCAATCAATATTGCATCATCAATAGTCTTTTCCTTTGGCCACATGATAACTTGGCCATCTATAAATGCAACCCTCATGCCTTTTGCATCTAATGCAGATATGGAGAGGAGGTTCTTCTTTAGTCCTAGTACAAACAATACTTCCTTCATTGTCATAAAATTTCCAGAGTCTAGCTTATAGGAGGATTCCCCACTACCTTTTATTGGATACTGGTAGTCATCTCCAAGCTTCACCTTGTGAGGTGATTCATGTTCTGAGAGTTTCACAAAGGATTCCTTGAATCCTTTCATATGTTTGGAAGCCCCACTGTCTATAAGCCAATCATTGCTTTCGTGACTAGTGTTTCCCATGAGAGTGGAAATCAAAACATATTCTTCATCACTGGAAGAATATTCAATTTCATATTTTGTTCTCTTTTTGGAAGGTTCATCATCCTTTGCAGCATGAGCATGATGTATTCTCTTGTTTCCATTCTTCTTATGAGATTTAATCTTGTTTCTAGGACAGTCTTTTACAAAGTGTCCTCTTTCATCACATGTATATCATCTTAATTTAGATAAGTCATTTCTAATGTTATCTTTATGGTGAAAGGTCTTACCTTTGGAGCGATGAGAGTTTCTTCTGCCTTTCTTGGAGTGAAATATGAGAGCTTGATCTTCACTTCCCATATTCTCTTCTCAAGCTGCTATCTGAGCTTCTTCTTGAGAGCATTCTTCCCATAGTCTGCTGAATTTGACTAACTTCTTTCTGGCATAGATTCCTTGAATAAAGGAGTCCCATGATCTAGGGAGACCATTCAAGGTGGTCATTACAATCTCTGCATTTTCCACTTCTTCATCTAGTGCTTCCAGCTATTCCTTGATCTGAGAGACCCTTGTAAAGTAAGACTGGATGGTCTCTGCATTCTGGATCTTTACATTCTTCAGTTGGTTTCTCAGAGTCATCTTCTGGTTTATGTTCTTCCCTTCAAAAAATTTGGTTAGGGCATCAAACATAGCTTTAGGTGTCTTTAGGGAGGACACCTGTGGTATGAGGTGATCCTTGATTGAATTAGAAATGATCCTCTTTTCCATAACCATCTTCTTCTTGTGTAAGGCCTTAGCCTCATCTCCCTCTGGAACTAGAACGTCCTCATTGATATAGGAGTCCAACTCATTTTCTTCTAGGAATAGGGAGATCCTATAATTCCAGGCTCGAAAGTTATTATCTCCCTCAAGATTTTCATCAATCTTGGTATGATGAGACTTCTTAACTAAGATCCTCAAATGGAAATACAAAAGATTTAGATATTACCAGGTCAAGATACCGTATTTGGATTTGGAGCTGAAATTTTGCAGTGCTGGTTCAGGAGCAGATTAGGGTTTTTCTTTTCTGGAGTTCTATCCAACCAAATGATTTGATATTGATTCCTAACTTCGATTTTGGGGAGGAGATCAATCCAGGCCTGGGATCACTGAAAAATTCCACTTCTGTGAAAAGTCCTAATTTCTGGCAGTAGTGTCGGGTCCAAAACTGAAAAACCTCAGAATTGGATTTCGCTTCGACATAAATATGCGCCCTAGGGAGGAGAGTTATTCCAGCCTTGTTTTGCTAAAAATATATGGAGATATATCCACAAAGGAGGAAGCCCCAGTTCCCACAGCTGCATAGTGTCTTCTTCTCAAGTTAGCTCTGATACCATGTTAGATTTTTAACATTAAGCTAGCATAACATTAGGATCTTTAACTGAGAGAATAACAATCACATCAATCAAACACAAGAGATAATGAACACAATGTTTTTCCTTTGGGAAACCATAAATGGAGAAAACCACGCAACTTCCTCAGAGATATATTTAGCACCAAAAGTAAAACCCCAAAACAGTAAGATGATCTCCCGACAGCAGTAACCTCTTTCTTCCTTTCCCCAGTGTCTTTCTCTTCATCAGCTATGCGCTATAATTGAGTGTGAGTGAGTGTGTGATAAATAGAGAGGATAGCTCTCTATTCATACTAATTCCTGACTTGACTAAACCCAGCTAGGGCCGACTTCACTAGGTGAGTCTAATAACCCTAGTGCCCCGGAACTGCGGGGACTTTAACCCTTGATCAATAGGAGGGTTACCCATAATGACTTGACATGACTTGTTTACATTATAGAACTTCCTGATAGGAACATCGGGGCATGAGATGACTCAAGTACATCCCGGAATAAACATCGACTTACAATACATAAGAAATACAAGTGAATACATTCCGAAGTTACAATTTCATCATTACTAGGCTTCAGGATACCTGTGCACAGAAGAACCAGATCGATCCTAATTCTACCTACTTAATTAGAGGGGGGGATTTTTTCCCATGTGTTTTTTCCCCCAGCTCCTTGTATTGAGAAGTTGCTTTACTTTACTTGATGTAATGGGTGACCTATGGTCTTAGTTACTAGGGCCCATAGATTGTCCAAGTTAGCATTCAAGGGGGGTGTTAGGATTATTAATCCTCCCTTGTCCAATTTGGTCATATGTCTAAATCATGAGTCATGTCTAAATCGAGAGTCCATCCAGTCTATTTTTAGTCACTAGCACCATTGGGTCCACTTGGCCTAATTGGGGCACATGTTCTAGTTACTAAAGTGTCGGGAACACTAATTGAGGTCTACTTCCACTGATTTCACTTGCATGCATCAGTTTAGGAGCCTCCTAGACCAAGCCCTACAACTTAGGAGCCACTGGGAGTGCTGATACCAACCTTCATCAGTTGAGTTCAGTTAGAGACTAGTCAAGTTGAATTAGGAGTTAGTTACATTCAGTTCTAGTACTCTACATTCAGTTAGCAGTAGGTTTGCATGGATACATGCAGGAGAGGTGCATTTATCACCTACCACAATCAGTTATCCTCAGTCAACATTGAATTAGACACTTGAGTTGTGTTTTAGAACTCTGTTGAACTATAGTAATGGTTTAGACAAGGTCAGTTAACTATTGAGTCCTCCGACAGTGGTTTAGATGAGGTCTTAGTTACCTACAGTCAAGTAGAGTCTAATTAATTAGAATTTCCGCATGTGGATTTGAATTGCATGTGGCTATTTAAGCCATTGTAATTTATTGTAATTATTATCTAATTAATTTTTGATTAATGAAAGCATTCAAAGTTGCAAGCCATTTTTGCTCTGTTTCATTCTTCAATTACTGAGTAAATTGTTTGATCTATCTTGTGAGTTGTGTGTTTGTCCATAGATCTATGTGCTCAATTTAATAGGGACGAACAACTTGTCCACTTGTTTTTTCCCATCGTTGGTGCCAAGTTCCTACCCCATTTTCTTATGAATGATTCTAGTTGTCATAGGATGTGTATGTGAAGGGTTAAATTTTAGTTACCTATCTAGGAAAAACTGTGTATGCATTTTCGACTTCCGAGTTCTGCAGTGGAAGGCAAAAAGCGGGAGGCAAAAATCAGAAAGGTCAAGTATTTGTTTTATAAAGTTTCTGACTTTCAAGTTCTACAACAGAAGGTGGAAATCAGAAAGTTGAAGTGTTTGTTTTATAAAGTTTCTGACTTCCAATTTTTGCAATAGAAGGAGGAAAACGGGAGGCAGAAATCAAAAAGTTCGAGTGTTTGTTTTATAAAGTTTCTGACTTCCGAGTTCTGCAGCGGAAGGAGAGAAGTGAAAGGCAAAAAGAAGAAATTCTAAGTGATCATGTTATGAAGTTTTCCACTTCCGAGTTTCATAGAGGAAGGAGGGAAGAAGAAGGTGAAAAGCATAAAGTCTAAGTGATTGTCTTATGAACTTTCTGACTTCCGAGTTCCACAACGCAAGGTGGGAAGTGAAAGGAGGAAAGAAGAAAGTCTAAGTGATCATGTTATGAAGTTTTCGACTTTTGAGTTCTGCAGTGGAAGGTAGAAAGAAGAAAGTATAAGTGATCATGTTATGAAGTTTACGACATCCGAGTTTTGTAGTGGAAGGCAGAAAGAAGAAAGTCTAAGTTATGAATTTTTCGACTTCCGAGTTTCGCAGTGGAAGGTGGGAAGCAGAAGGTGGAAAGCAGAAAGTATAAGTGACTGTGTTATGAAGTTTTCAACTTCCGAGTTTTGCAGTATAAGGCGGAAAGAAGAAAGTCTAAGTGATCATGTTATGAAGTTTCTGACTTCCAAGTTCCGCAATGGAAGGCAGGAAGTGCAAGGCGAAAAGCAGAAAGTATAAGTGATTGTGTTATGAATTTTATGAATCTTGAGTTTTGCAGTGGAAGGAAGAAGGCATAAGGTCTAAGTGATTGTGTTATGAAGTTTTCGACTTCGAGTTCTGTAGTGGAAGGTTCAAGTGTTCATTTGTTAAAATTTCCAACTTTCGAGGTCCACAGCGGAAGGCAGAAAGTAGAAAGTCCAAGTGATTGTTTTATGAAGTTTCTGACTTCCAAGGTCCGAAACGGAAGGCGAAGAGCGGAAGGTGGAAAGCTGAAATACCAAGTGATTGTTTTATGAAGTTTTGACTTCCGAGGTTCGCAACGGAAGGTGTAAAGAGGAGGGAGGAAATTTGAAAGACCAAGTGATCATTTATGAAGTTTCTAATTTTCAAGTTCCACCCAGAAGGTGAAAGGCAGAAAAGGATGTTGAAGTATCAACTTGTGATGTTCTGATTTCCGAGTTCTGCCCAAAATGCAGAAAACGGGAAAGTATTTTGAAGTATCAACTTGTGATGTTTCGATTTCTGAGTTCCACGTGGAAGACAGAAGGCGGAAAAATGATTTTGAAGGTATCAACTTGTGGTGTTTTAATTTTCTAGTTCCGCTCAGATGGTGGAAGGTGGAAAATTCCTGTTGAAGGTATATTGGTGAGGTTCCAATTTCTGAGTTCTGCCCGAAAGGAGGAAGGTAGAAGATGGCCATTTTGAAAGTATCAACTACTAGTTCTCCGATTTTCGAGTTCTACCCGAAAGACGAAAGGAAAACAAGTATTTTTAGTGCAGAAATGACTATTTTGATTGCAGAGTGGTTTTATCAATGGAAGAATGACTCATACAATGGTCCTTAAGCCTAAAAATGAATGTCCAAGGATGAATTTGACCTTTAATTATGGCCAGGGTTTCTTTTTATTTGTATTCCCTCATAACAATGATGAATTTAATATGTTTGAATATATATGGTTATAGAAATATTTTTTTATATTTGAATTTTGAGGTATGTTACATATGGTATCAGAGCATGGTTTAAGCACTAGGCATGAACAGGCTCAACACAAAAATGCTATAGAAAATAGCAAACTAACTCATGTTTTTTTTGTCTTGAAAATTATCTTACACATCAAAGAGAAGTACAAATATATTTTTTGCAGGAAAAATGGCAGATGTAGGAATGTCTGTAGAAGAGGAACGTCACCTGGAACAACCTTTAACTGAAGAAGGTAATCTAAGGGATGGATAGTTCTGGGTAGATATAAATGAAAGTCAGGACAATAAATGAGTTAAAAAAGACTATGAATGAAATAAGATTTGAATTAAGAAAGGTTAAGGAAGATAATGAGCGAATTATGAAGTCTCAAGAAGAATTGAACATTATCTTGTTAGCAAAAATCCATAATGAAGAAAAAGATAAAAATAAGGATTTTGTTTAGGAACTGCCTAAAACTGCCCCGTACAATAAATGAAAGGGTATGAAGATGGAATTTTATAGCTATAACTCTGACACTTCAAGTGAAGAGTCAATTAACCTTCATAGAAAAACTCATGAGTCAAGCGAAAGCAGTGATGAAAATAAAAAGAAGAAAAAGTACAGACCCTATGAGAAAATATATGGGGAGTTCAAAAAAATCAAGCCACCCATGTTTAATGGGGCTGTTGAGAAGGGCGAGGAGGAAGAGGCCTGGTTGTTCGGTAAGAAGAAATACTTTCAGATATATAATTACTCATATGAGTTGAAAGAAAAAATGGCCATTTATAATCTGACCAGAAAGGAAGATATTTGGTGGCAAGATATAAATAAAGTTAATTGTATAAAATAAAGGTATGTAACCTGGAAAACATTTATGAAGCTGTTTAAAAGAAAGTATTTATCTGAATAGTATTATGAAGACAAAGCGAAGGAGTTTTACAAACTAATGTTAGGGGCCATGACAATGAAAGAAATCTGTAGTAAGTTCTTAACCTTACTTCGCTACGTCCCCTACATAATTCATGAGAAGCCAAATATACAAAGTTTCCTTAGCTGCTTGCCTCTCATGTTTAAAGAAAGGATTGAATATGACAATCCAAAGACATTGGAGGAATCAATGAGGAAGGCAAACTTCTGTTTTGATTACATCAAAAATAAAAGAGAAAGTATACCAGCATGGAAAAATCGAAGGCCAAGTGATTTTGATTCTAAAGGAAAACAAAATAAGTTCCATAAAAACTAGGGAAATAATCACAGAGGGTATCAAGGTAAAAATTACAATGTTTTTAAACCTAAAGATTCAACATTACCCTCAACTGTTCCTAATAAAAACTTAGCACAAAAAGAACTCGTAAAGTGTTGGGGTGTGGAGAGTCACACTACTTTAAAGACTATCCAGCAAGGAAGCATAAGTTTAATGTCCATTCTATCTATTAAGCAGTGGTAGTTGGGGATATGGCTAGGGGCATACCCAGAATCTGCGCCGCATTGGAAAATCGCCCAGAAGACCACCAGACTTCCATTGTCGAAATTGAAGGTATGATAAAAAATAAACCTATCTCTGTATTAATTGATCCAGGCGCAAGAATGAGTTATATTTCACATGGAGTAGTTGATTTATGTAAGTTGGAACCTAAATTTTTTGATAAATTTTGGCTAGTACAGTTAGCCACAGGTACCAAAAGAAATGTTACTAGTATTGTTAGAAATTGCAAGATGATGTTGAATGCTTTCCTTACACACGTGAATGTAAATATATTACCTTTAGGATCTTATGATCAGTTTATAGGAATGGATTTGCTTAAAGAGAATAAAGTTTTTCTAAATTGTTTTGATAAAACATTTACATGTATTGATAATAATGGAAACAATATAAAAGTGAAAGTAATTCCTAGGAAGGTAACCATTAGAGAGATATCTGCTCTGCAAATGAAGAAATTAGTAAGAAAGGGATGTGAGGTATTCGCAGTCTATATAATGAATGATAAGGAAAACGATATAAAACCTAAATTGGAAGACATACCCATTTTAAAGGAGTTCAAAAATATTTTCTTGGAAGAAGCCCATGGACTTCCTCCAAAAGGGGATATAGACTTCACAATCAATTTGATACCTGTAGCGGTACCAACATCAAAAGCTTCATATCGAATGAACATAATCAAACTCATAGAACTAAAATCACAGTTACAAGAACTAATTGATAAAAGGTACATTTGACCAAGTGTGTCTCCTTGGGGAGCACCAGTCTTGTTTGTGAAAAAGAAAGACGATACACTAAGATTATGTATAGATTACATGCAACTAAATAAAATGACTATTAAAAACTGATGCACACTTCAGGCTGGATAGATGATCTATTTGATCAGTTATGTGGGAAAACTATCTTTTCAAAGATATATTTAAGCTCAGGTTATCATCAAGTGCGAATAAAGGATGAAGACATTTTTAAAACAACATTTAGGACCCGTTACAGTCACTATGAGTTTGTTGTGATGCCCTTTGGGTTGACAAATGTACCTCCTGCGTTCATGTGTTTAATGAACATCATCTTAAGTAACAATATGGATAAATTTTTGGTTGTCTTCATTGACGACATATTAATCTACTCTAAGAATGAACAAGAAAACAAAGAACATCTAAGAATAGTTTTACAAGTTTTAAGAGAACAACAGCTTTATGCAAAGTTCAGTAAGTGTGACTTTTTCAAAGATAAGATTCAGTACTTAGGACACATAGTGTCCAAGAAGGGAATCTCAGTCTATTCAAAGAAGGTAAAGGCCATCATAGGATGGCTGGTTCATAAAAATGTATCTGACATCAGATCATTTATGGGAATTACTGGATACTATATGAAGTTCATATAAGGCTTTTCTAAGATTGCCTATCCCATAACTTCTTTGAAAAAGAAAGGAAACAAGTTTGAGTGGACTAAAAAGTGCAAGGAGAGTTTTAAAAAATTAAAACACCTGTTAACCATTTCCCCAATATTAAAAATTGATGATCCATTCAAATATTTTGTCGTATGTATCGACGCTTGCAATGAAGGGTTAGGTGGAGTATTACTACAAGATAATTATGTTGTAGCTTATGAATCCATAAAACTAAAAGATAATGAGAAGAATAATGTGACACATGATCTAGAAATCATTGCTATAATTCATGCCTTAAAAATGTGGTAACATTTGTTATATTTTTATCATTTAATCAATATGATCTAGGATCTTATTTGAGAGAGTAACATGCACAACAATAATCACAAGAGACAAGAGACACAAAGGATTTTCCTTGGGGAAACCATAAAGGAGAAAACCCCACAACTTATTCAGAGATAGAATGAGCACCAATATAAAAAGTAAAACCTGGAAACACAAATATGATCTCCGACAGCTGATCTCTCTCACTTGTGCCTGCACTTCCTCTCTCACTCATGTGCCCTAGTTGAGTGAGTGTATATATATGAAAAATAGAGAGGCCCACTCTCTATTTATACTAGTTTCCGACTTGACAATTACTTACGAGGGCCAACTTCTCTATGAGAGTCTAATAACCCTAGTTCCCTTTAACTGTGGGGACTTTTCCCCCCTGATCAACAAGGAGGGTTAACCTAAACTCAATTGTGGGGACTATTTCCCTGACTTACAACGGAGGATTAACCTCATTGACTTTACATGACTTTATTATATTAATGAATCTCCCCATAGGAACATCGAGGTATAATATAAGATATACAGGTGAATACATTCCAAAGTTACAAATACATCAACACTCTCTCTTAACTAGGAAGGTATTCTCTAGACAAAATACATCAACAAAAGTCTTATTCTCTAGATCATCATCAAAGCTGGATCATCAGTGGATCATCACTGCTTTGCTATCTCGATAAAATGGTTCTATCACTAAATTCTACTCATCAAAGAAAGTTCTACAGAGCCAACCCTTTTTCATGCTAGTTGTAAGCCTATCCTCCATGTAGGTCTTCATCTTATTCAACACTTATATATGACCATGAGAGGAACACATCCAACAACCATGTCAAAAAGGCCCACCCAACACTCACATCAATCGGCATGGTAGGATTGTTAGATTTTTATCATTCAAGCTAGCATTATGATCTTAGGATATTTAACTGAGAGAATAACATGCACAACAATAAACACAAGAGACAAGAGACACAAAGAATTTTCCTTGGGGAAACCATAAAGGAGAAAACCCCGCAACTTCCTCAGAGATAGAATGAGCACCAATGGCAGCAGTAAAACTCGAAATCATAAACATGATCTCCACAGCTTCTCTCTCTCTCTCTCTCTTGAGAGAGCTACTTCTCTCTCACTCATGCGCCCCAAAGAGTGAGTGTGTGTGTGTTAAATAGAGAGGCTCACTCTCTATTTATATTCTTTCGTTAACTTAATGTCCACTTTATCATGTCGGTCCCACTTAAAAATTACTTACTAGAGCCGACATCTCTAGGAGAGTCTAATAACCCTAGTGCCCCATAATTGTGGGGACTTTTCCCTCTGATCAGCAAGGAGGGTTAACCTTGGCACAAATTTGGGGACTATTGCCTCGACTTACAATGGAGGGTTAACCTCAATGAATTTACATGACTTGTTTACATTATTGAATCTCCCAATCGGAACATCAGGGCATGCCATGAATCAATTACATTATAGATACTTCCCAGAATAAATATAGGGGTACAATACATAAGATATACAATTGAATACATTTCGAAGTTACAAATACATCAACACGCCCTCTTAACTAGGAAGGTATTCTCTTGGCACAATTTATCAGCACAAGTATTCTTCTCTGTATCATCTGGATCATCATTAAGTCATCTTCATCTTCAAGTCATCTTGATCTTCAAGTCATCTTCATTGTCAAGTCATCTTCATCAACTTCATCATCTTCATTGCCAAGTCATCTTCATCAAGTCTGGATCATCACTGGATCTGAATCATCACTGGATCATCGAGTTTGGATCATCACTTGATCTAGATCGTCACTGCTTGATCATCATTTGATCCAGATCATCATCAAAGATGGATCATCACTGAATCATCATCATCATTACTGCTTCTGCTATCTCAATCAAATGGTGTTATCTCTTCATTCCTCTCGTCACAGGAATTTCTACAGAGCCATCCATTTTTCATGCTGGTTGTAGGCCTACCCTTTATGTAGGTCTTCAGCGCTTATATCTGACCCTAAGTCAGAATGGCCCACTGAGCTCTTACATCTGACCTCATCTTGTCAGAAAGGAACTCTTAGCACTCACATTTGACCTCATCTTGTCAGAAAGGCCTAGCAATCACATCTGACCATGTGTAAACACATTGTGCTAGAATGAATCAAAACTTATATCCGACCATGTGCGAACACACCACATCAAAAGGGCTCTGCACTTACATCTGACCATGTTTGAAAACACCGCATCGGAAGGGCTCTGCACTTACATCCGACCATGTTCGAAAAAACCGCATCGAAAGGGCTTTGCACTTACATCTGACCATGTTCAAACACAACACATCAGAAAGGCTCTGCACTTACATTCAACCATGTGCCAACACACTACATCGAAAGGGCTCTCAGTCCTAGAGTGAGGATTCCTGGTAACTGACCAGGTGCCTCCATCCTCCCAGAGAATGGAATCATCCCTTATATATGATCAAGTGGGAACACATCCCTTGATCACATCAGAATGGCCATGCACTCATATATGATCATGTAAGAGTACATCCCACAGTAATATCAAAATGGCCCTCAGTCCTAGACTAAGTATTCCTGGTAACTGACCAGGTGCCTCCATTCCAAGAATGGCATTCAACACTTATATCTGATCATGTAGGAACCAATCCTACAGTCACATCAGAATGGCTTAGCACTCACATATGACATGGAAGGAACCAAATCCTCTCACCATGATAGAATGGCTCAACCCTTACATCTGACCATGGAAGGAACCTAATCCTCTCACCATGTCATAATGGATCTAGGACTCATCATTTCCCCTCGATCTGGAGAACACCAAGCTTCTCCCTGAAGTACTCAAACTTCACTTTGGCCATTTATAGCATAGAATCACATCAGGGATGATTATGTTCAAGGATAACCTGTGAGCTTCGCCAGGACTGATTACATCCGAGGACAACCTATAGGTCTGTTTACATCTGAGTAACCTATGAGCTTCACCAGGATTTATGCTCAGACAACCTATCTCATCAGCTATGCTAGAAATCCCTCTTTCGAGAGATATTGATCTGGATCACTGCTCCTCTCTGCATCATACAAAAATGCAAGTCAGATCAACCAAATCTAACAGTAGTTTAAAAGACACATACTACCTCCCAAAATAGAAAGTGGAAACATCTTTTGCCTTAGCTGTACTCAGCACCATATAGGACTCCATCTTGCCAAACCAAGAGATCACACTTGATCCCATACTCAATTTTACCCTTTAGGTATCTCACTGCATGCTTTGCAACCATCAGGTGAACATGTCTCAATGTGTTCACAGCAAAGCAAATATCTGGTCTTGTATTTGTTAGGTAAATCATTTGATGATACATCATGGCATCAACCAATTCTGATGAATCAACACTCAATAGCTTCAGGTTCGATGCCATAGATGTGCTCATGGCCTTACAATCCATCATCATGAACCTCTTCAGGATCTCTACTGCATACTACCCTTATCCACACCTCCATGCTTAGAACACAGTGCATCATCCCCAAGTCCTTTATCTCGAACTCGGCAACATGTCTTCTTCTTGCAAATTAATGAGTTCCTCTTTTTTGTCAGGAACAAGTCATCGACATATAACAGGAGAATCATTGGTCTTCCGCCTTCAACCTTGAATCAAAGGTTGGAATCCTCTTTACTTTCAGTAAAGCCTAGAGTCATCAGTAATCTGTCCATCCTGTTGTACCATGTCGAACCTCAAGATCTTCTGCAGTCACTCCCTCTGAAGCCGAGCATCATTCTCCCTCTGTCTTTTATACTCTATGCATTGAAACATTCTGTACCAGAGTGACAAGTAGCTTCCTCTGCTACTAACATTCTATGTATCCATGTAGGATCACTGGATACCAATATCCTCTATCAACCTTGTAGCAAAGGTTCAGATCTTCATCAAGATGCTCATGTATGTGTTATTCCATGGGTGTCTTCTGAGCTCATACAAGGCCTTCTTTAATTTGCACACATGATTCTTCCTATCATGTGTATTTCTAGTGGCTGCAAATGTCTCTTCGTAGTCTATGCCTCGTGCTACGAATATTGCCTTGTATCCGACGATGTTTCCATCTACTGCATGATGGAACTATGAAATTCTCTTCACGTATAGATACTGCATCCTAGACATCATTCTTCTTGAACTGGTACACTCCTTATCTTTCTTGTTAGCTACTTCTTCATAGCTGGAAGGTTTTGCATCAATGATGTCGCTGCATTCGTGATATTATTCTTTATTTGTCGTCACTTGTTCTTCGGAACAAGTCTCATCCTTCTTTTCTTGTAGGTGATTGTATGCGATCTTTTCTACAAGTCAAATGCATTTGTATGGTTAGAAACATTTCATAATTCATATTCATAATCACAAATTCTTATGCATGATCAAACAACTATTTTAGCCAATACAACATTCATCCATATCTCACGGAAACTTTCTAGATGCCTTCCATATCTACCAGGACAACATTGAGATTGTGCACTAATCCAATATGTCAGCAAAGAGGTTTCATTCTAGATAAGTAGAAATGGAGAGTTGTATAGCACCATGAGCTACTTACCCATTACATGCATATTAGTAGTATACTGTCATTAATGCAAACATTCTATCATGCAAAATACATCAACTGAATATAAACAAATGCATAACAAAACAATATCATGAAATGAGAATTGAATACTTATCTTTATTTGTTTCGTGGGTGGACTCCTTCTTGAGCCTTCAGCTTCATCATCTTCTTCATTCATAATATCATCATTTCTTATCCAAATGCTAAGATGGATAAGAGGTTCTTCAAGAGTTGAGTTCTTCATATTCCCTCACTTGAGGGATCTTCTTTGGATGGTGAGAGCTTGATCTTCCCATCTTCTTTTCTCTTATTATGAATTGAGTTTCTTCTTGTGTGTGCTCTTCCTAGAGTTTGCTAAAATTAATCACTTCCTTCTAGCACACATTTCTCGCATGAATGATTCCCATGATCCTGGGAGGCCATTCAAGGTGGCTATCACCATTTTTGCATTCTCCACTTCTTCTTCTACTGCTACAAGTTGTTCTTTGATTTGAGAGACCCTCGTAAAGTATGACTGTATGGTCTCTGCATTCTAAATCTTCACATTCTTCAACTGTTTTCTCAAAGTCATATTCTGATTTATGTTCTTCCCTTCAAATATCTTGGTTAAGGAATTAAACATCTTCTGTGTCTTTAGGGAAGACACTTGTGGTACAAGGTGATCCGTGATTGAATCAACAATGATATTCTTGTGTAAGGATTTTAGCCTCATATCCCTCTGGAACTGGAACCTCACTACTCATGTAGGTGTCCAATTCATTTTCTTCAGAGAGATCATATACTTCCATGCTTGGAAGTTGTCAACTTCACCAAGCTTATCATCAAGCTGATGTGATAGATCACTTTGAAATGAGAACCTCAAATGAAAATAGAAAAAGATTAGATCTTACCGATTTGAGGTGTCCGTCCTAGTTCTAGAGCTGGATGATCTAGGTTTTGTCATAGAAATCCTAATTTTCAAAACATGGAATCTTTCAGATTTGATTGGATAGAAATATAGACCTCTTCAAGTTGAGCTGTCCAATGTACTCATTTTCTGAAAACAGTGGAGGGAAGCTCCCGGAACAGGAATCCCTAGTTTTCTACTCCTTTGTGTCTAAAAATTCACACTGAGGTAGCCTCTCCTGTCCCTATTTAAACACCATAGGTTTCATCAGAATTGGTTTCACCAATTGGGACTTATGATCATTTTCCCAAGGTGACCTGTTACAGGACTGTTCATAACAATGAAGTTGTATGGACTGCAATGTGTCACTAATTCATCTTCAGGGTCTGAAAATTATACCTCAGCAAGTATAGTTTGTTCCCTTTCTGTAACATCTTCAGAAATTTCATTTGGACCTTTGTGTCCCAATATATAGCAATTATCCCCAGGTGTCATGTTTGGGGATGAATCCTAGGAGAGGCTGGAACACTAACTTGGAGGGATCATATCTCCTAGAATATAGTGAATACGAGGCTGCATTTTGGATACAGTGTAAATCATTATTTTGTATTCTACCTATGAAAGTTTCAGCTTCTGATCCTTCTCCAATCCTGAGATATAGCAAATGTACCAAAATGTATCAGTTTTAGTATTTTAGGGTTTTTTCGGCTCAGGGTCAAACTAGGGTTTGACTTTCCCGGAGTTTCACCCAACCAAAAATATCAACCCAAGTCTCTAAAATTAGATTTTTATGAGGAGAGAAATACTATGCTAGGCTCACTCAAAAATTCCTCTTCTGTAAGAAGACCTAATTTCCTGCACCAAAAATGGAAAATGCTCATAATTGAATTCTGCTTCGACAGAAATATGTGCCCTTCAATGGAGAGTTAGCCTAGCATGGTTTTGCTGATGGATTGCGGAGAGAGACCCAAAAAGTAAGAAGCCCTAGCTTCTGCAGCTGCATAATTTCTTCTTCTTAGGTTAGCTCTGATACCATGTTATATTTTTATCATTCAAGCTAGCATTATGATCTTAGGATCTTTAACTGAGAGGATAACATGCACAACAATAAACACAAGAGATAAGAGACACAAAGAATTTTCCTTGGGTAAACCATAAAGGAGAAAACCCCGCAACTTCCTCAAATATAGAATGAGAACCAATGGCAGCAGTAAAACCCGAAAACATAAAGATGATCTCCACAGCTTCTCTCTCTCTCTCTCTCACTTGAGAGAGCTACTTCTCTCTCACTCATGTGCCCCAATGAGTGAGTGTGTGTGTGTTAAATAGAGAGGCTCACTCTCTATTTATATTCTTTCGTTCACTTAATTTCCACTTTAACATGTTGAACCCACTTAACAATTACTTACTAGACCTGAAATCTCTAGGAGAGTCTAATAACCCTAGTGCCCCACAGCTGTGGGGAATTTGCCCTCCGATCAACAAGGAGGGTTAACCTTGACACAAATGTGGGGACTATTTCCCTAACTTAAAATGAAGGTTTAACCTGAATGAATTTACATGACTTGTTTACATTATTGAATCTCCCAATAAGAACATTGGGGCATGACATGACTCAATTACGTTATAGATACTTCCTGGAATAAACATCAGGGTATAATACATAAGATATACAAGTGAATACATTCCGAAGTTACAAATACATCAACAAGGACACACCATCTACCATCCGAGGAAAGGCCCAACACTCACATCTGACCATGGGAGGAACAAATCCAACAACCATGTCAGAAAGGCTCTGCACTTACATCCAACCATGGGAGGAACACATCCAACAACCATGTCAGAAAGGATTTGCACTTACATCTGACCATGGGAGGAACACATCCAAAAACCATGTCAGAAAGGCTCTACACTTACATTCGACCACGGGAGGAACACATCCAACAACCATGTCAGTAAGGCCCTGCACTTACATCTGACCATGGGAGGAACACATCCAACAACCATGTCAGAAAGGCCCTGCACTTACATCTGACCATGGGAGGAACACATCCAACAACCATGTCAGAAAGGATATGCACTTACATCTGACCATGGGAGTCCCAACCCATCACCATGTAATAAAGGCTCATGGAATCATCACTTCCCCTTGGAAGGAACCTCGATCTGGAGGACACCAAGATTCTCCCTAAAGTAATCAAACTTCACTCTGGCCATTTCTAGCATAGAATCACATCAAGGCTGATTACATCTGAGGATAACTTGCAAGATTTTCCAGGATTTGATGCTCAGAAAACCTGTCTCACCGGCTATTCTAAAACTCCCTCTTTTGAGAGATCTCGATCTGGAGATTTACTGCTCCTTTTTCCCAAGTAGCCTAGCAAGTGGCAACATATTTTTCCTCGGCTGTACTCAGTGCCATGCAAGACTCCTTCCTGTTAAACCAAGAGATCAGTCCTGATCCCATACTGAAGCAGCACCTTGAAGTGTTCTTCTTATTAATGGCACTACCTGCCCAATCTGAATCCACATAACCTTCCAAGTTAATCTTTTGATTCGCCTCATACTTGATCCCATAGTCAATTTTACCCTTCATGTACCTTAGAATATACTTTGCAACAATCAAGTGAACATGTCTTGTATCTATAAGGAACTGGATCAATCTGTTCATAGCAAAGCAAATACATGGTACCATATTCGTCAGGTACATCAATGAACCAATCATCCTCCAATACATCGTGGCATCAATCGACTCTAATGAAGCATTGCTCAATAGATTTAGGTTTAATTCCATAGGTGTGGTCATGGCCTTGCAGTCCATCATTCTGAACCTCTTCAGGATATCCACTGCATACTTCCCTTGTCCCAAGGAGATTCTATCTGCATTTTTCCACACCTCCATGCCTAGAAAGTAGTGCATCATATCCAAGTCCTTCATCTTGAACTCGGAAACAAGTATTCTTCTTGCAACTTTAATGAGTTCCTCTTTTCTGTCAAGAACAAGTCATAGACATGTAACAGGATCTATCATTGGTCTTCCTCCTTCAACCTTGAAGCAAATGTTGGAGTCCTCTTTACTCTCAGTAAATTCTAGGGCCATCAATAATCTGTCCATCTTATCGTACCATGTTGAACATTATGATATTATGTAGTTACTCCCTCTGAAGTGGAGCATCATTCTCCCTCTGCCTTTCATACTCTATGTATTGAAACATTTTGTACTAGAGTGGCAAGTATCTTCCTCTGCTACTAATATTCTATTTATCCATCTAGGGTTAATGGATACCAAGACCGTTTATCTTGAAAATGTTCTTCCCACACCCATCTATGAGCTTTTCATCCTCTATAGGCTTTCATCTTCAACCTTGTAGCAAAGGTTAATATGTTCATCACTCTAGGTGATCTTCAAGCTCCTCATGTATGTGTTATTCCATGGGTGTGTTTTGAGCTCGTACAAGGAATTCTTTAATTTGCACACATGAGTCTGCCTGTCATGTGTCTTAACTTCTAGTGTCTGCAATTGTCTCTTTGTAGTGTATGCCTTATTTCCATGAGCATCCTCGTGCTACGAATCTTGCCTTATATCCCATGATGTTGTCATCTACTGCATGCTAGATCATGCAGATCCATATGGGAGACATTACAAACTTTCCTTTAGGTCTCGATACTGCATCCTGGACATCATTCTTCTTGAATTGGTACTCTCCTTCCCTTTCTTCTTGGCTACTTCTTCATATATGGAAGGATTTGCATCAATGATGTCTCTCAACAGTGTCACATAATTGTACCGTGTCTGAGAATTCTTCAAATTCTTTTGAAAGTATCGTCATATTATTCTTCATCTTGTATTATTTCTCGAACTGTCTTCACTTGTTTTCTTATAGGTGATTGTACATGATATTTCCTACAAGTCAAATGCATTAGTTGTATGGTTAGAAACATTTCATAAGGTATATTCATAATGAAAAATTATTTTGCATCAAGATATAATCATGCAACTATTTTAGCCAATACAACATTCATCCATATCTTACGGAAACTTTCTAGATGCCTTCCATCGCTACCATGACATCATTGAGATTGTGCACTAATCCAATATGCCAGTAAAGAGGTTTCATTCTAGATAAGTAGCAATAGAGAGTTGTAAAGAACCATGGGATACTTACCCATCACATGCATATTAGTAGTATACTGTCATTAATGCAAACATTCTATCATGCATAACACATGAACTAAATATAAACAAATGCATATAAAAATAATATCATGAAATGCCAATTGAATACTTATCTTTATTTGTTTCGTGGGTAGACTCCTTCTTGAGCCTTCAGCTTCATCATCTTATTCATTCATAAAAACATCATTTATTATCCAAATTCTAATATGGATAAGAGTTTCTTCAAGAGTTGAGTCCTTCGTATTCCTCATCACGTGAGGGATCTTCTTTGGATTGTGAGAGCTTGATCTTCAGTTGCTCCCATCTTCTCTTTCTCTTATTATGAGCCGTGCTTATTCTTGTGTGCACTCTTCCCAGAGTTTGTTGAAAGTAATCACTTTCTTCTAGCACACATTCCTTGAATGAATGAATCCCATGATCCTGTGAGGCTATTCAAGGTGGTTATAATAGTATCTTATTCTTCTTCGACTCCTTCGTCATAGCATCAAACACTTCCTTTTGGTGTCTTCAGTGATGACACATGAGGGATAAGATGATATTTAATAGAATCTGCAATGATTCTCTTGGCTCTATCCTTAGCCTCATCTCTCTCTGTCTCCTAGAATTTTCTTACTGAAATACTGATCCAAGTCAATTTCTTGAAGGATCACGGAGTTCCTACACTTGTTTTGATTTATATTCTTTTCTTCAAATATCTTGGTAAAGGAATCAAACATATCCTTAGGTGTCTTAAGGGAAGACACTTGTGGTATAAGGTGATGGAATCCATAATAATCATCTTGGCCTTGAAAAATTTCTTATTGTGTAAGGCTTTAGCCTCGTTTCCCTCTAGAACTAGAATCTCTCCACTTATGTAGGTGTCCAATTCATTTTCTTCAAGACCTAGTGAGATCCTATACTTCCATGCTTGGAAGTTGTCATCTTAACCAAGCTTGACATCAGGCTGGTGTGATGAGACATTTTAATTAAGAACCTCCAATGGATATACAAATGATTAGATCTTACCGATATTAAGTTGAGCACATAGATCTATGGACAAACACACAACTCACAAAATAGATCACATAATTTACTCATGTTAGATTTTTATCATTCTCAGCTAGTATTATCTTAGGATCTTATCTGAGAGAATAACATGCACACCAATAAACACAAGAGACAAAAGACAAAGAATTTTCTTCGAGTAAACCATAAAGGAGAAAACCCCGCAACTTCCTCAGAGATAGAATGAGCACCAATGGCAACAGTAAAACCCAAAAACAAAAAAGATGATCTCCACAGCTTGTTCTCTCTCTCACACTTGAGAGAGCTTCACCTCTCTCACTAACACGCCTAATGAGTGAGTGAGTGTGTGATAAATAGAGAGGCTCACTCTCTATTTATATTCTTTCATTCACTTAATGTCCACTCCAACATGTTGGCCTCACTTAACAATTACTTATTAGAGCTGACATCTCTAGGAGAGTCTAATAACCCTAGTGCCCCACAACTTGTGGGGAATTTTCCCATACGAATAACAAAGAGGGTTATCCTTGACACAATGGTGGGGACTATTTCCCTGACTTAAAATAACTCACCTAGGGTTGACTTCTCTAGGATAGTCTAATAACCCTAGGGCCCCACAACTGTGGGGACATAAACCCTTGATCAATAGGAGGGTTACCCACAATGACTTGACATGACTTGTTTACATTATAAAACCTCTCAATGGGAACATCGAGGCATGACATGACTCAATTACATTACAGATACTTCTCGGAATAAACATTGGGGTACAATACATAAGATATACAAGAGAATATATTCTAAAGTTACAATTACATCAACACTCTCTCTTAACTAGGAAGGGATTCTCTTGACACAATTTATCAGCACAAGTCTTCTTCTCTATATCATCTAGATCGTCATCAAGTTCTGGTCATATTCAAGTCATCTTCATTTGGATCTGGATCATCATCACTAGATCTGGATCATCACTTGATTTGGATCATCTCTGCTGGATCAACATCACTGGATCTGGATCATCACTCGACCTGGATCATCACTGCTGGATCATCATCATTGGATTTGGATCATCACTACTGGATCATCATCATTGGATCTGGATCATCACTAGGTCATCATCACTGGTGTTATCTCATGATTCTTCTTGTCACAGGAAGTTCTATAGAGCCAACCCTTTTTCATGCTGGTTGTAGTCCTAGCCTCCATGTAGGTCTTCTTTAGCACTTATATCTGACCCTAAGTCAGAATGGCTTGCCCAACACTTATATCTAATCTTGATTTGTCATAAAGGCATGCCCAGCACTCACATCTTACCATGAGAGGAACACATCCACCATGATGTTAGAATGGCCCAGCCCTCACATCTGACCATGGAAGGAACTTAATCCTCTCACCATGTCAGAATGGTCCAGCCCTTACATCTGACCATGGAAGGAACTTAATCCTCTCACCATGTCAGAATGGCACAACCCTTACATATGACCATGGAAGGAACTTAATCCTCTCACCATGTCAGAATGGCACAGCCCTTACATATGACCATGGAAGGAACTTAATCCTCTCACCATGTCAGAATGGCACAACCCTTACATCTAACCATGGAAGGAACTTAATCCTCTCACCATGTCAGAATGTCTCTCAGTCCCACACTGAGGGTTCTTTGTAACTGACCAGGTGCCTCCATTAAGAGAATGGAAACAAACCTTATATCTGATCAGGTGGGAACACATCCCTCAATCACATCAGAATGGCCCTGCATGTATATATGATCATGTGAGACTACATCCCACAGTCATATCACAATGGCCCTCAGTCCCAGACTGAGTATTCCTGGTAATCGACCAGGTACCTCCATTCAGAGAATGGAAATAGCCCTTATATCTGATCATGTAGGAACCAATCCTGTAGTCATATTAGAATAGCTCAGCACTCATATCTAACATGGAAGGAACCAATCCTCTCACCATGACAGAATGGCTCAGCCCTTACATCTGAACATGGAAGGAACCTAATCCTCTCACCATGTCAGAATGGCTCACGGACTCATCACTTCCCCTTGGAGGGAACCTCGATTTGGAGATCACCAAGCTTCTCCCTGAAGTACTCAAACTTCAATCTGGCCAATGGCTTCATCAACACATCAGCGATCTGTTCATCCGTCGCAACATACTAGAGCTTCAATGCTCCTCTCTGCACCATATCCCTGATATGGTGATACTTGATCTCAATATGCTTCGACTTGTCATAGAACACCGGGTTCTCCAACAACTTCACACAACTATGGTTGTCACAATATATACAAGTAGCATCTAACTGGAGATCAAATAAATCAGACAGTAGCTTCCTAAGCCATACTTCCACACAACTAGCTAAACAATTTGTGACATACTCTACTTCAGCTGTACTCAGTGCCACACAAGATTGCTTCCTGCTAAACCAAGAAATCACACCTGATCCCATACTGAAGAAACACTCTGAAGTTCTCTTCCTATCGATGGCACTGCCTGCCCAATATGAATCAACATAACCCTCCAGGTTAATCTTCTGATTCGCCTCATACTCAAGCCCATAATATGCTTTACCTCAGAATATGCTTTACAGCAATCAAGTAAACATGTCTCAGATCTGTCAGGAACTGGCTCAAGGTGTTCATAGCAAAGCAAATATCTGGTCTCATATTCATCAGGTACATCAAGGACCCAGTCATCTGACGATACATCGTAGCATCAACCGTCTCTGATGAAGAATCACTCAATAGCTTCATGGTCGATGCCATAGGTTTGGTCATGGCCTTGCATTCCATCATCCTGAACCTCTTCAGTATCTCTACTGCATACTTCCCTTGTACGAGGAATATTCCATCCACATTATACCACACCTCCATGCCTAGAAAATAGTGCACTGACACATAACATGAGCATCACTGGTCATTCGCCTTCAACCTTGAAGCAAAGGTTGGAATCCACTTTACTCTCAGTAAAGCCTAGAGTGATCAGTAATCTATCCATCCTATTGTAACATGTAGAATGTCAGGATCTTATGTAGTCACTCCCTTTGAAGCATCATACTCCCTCTGCCTTCCGTACTCTATGCATTGAAACATTTTGTACTGGAGTGACAAGTAGCTTCCTCTGCTACTAATAGTCTATGTATTCATCTAGGGTCACTGGATACCAAGATCCTCTATCTTTGAAAGTGTTCTTGCACCCATCTGTGAGCTTGTCATCCTCTATAGGATTTCATCTTCAACCTTATAGAAAAGGTTAATATCTTCATCAAGATCCTCATGTATGTGTTATCCCATGGGTGTCTTCTGAGCTCGTACAAGGCTTTCTTTCATTTGCACACATGATTCTGCCTATCATGTTGTTATAGCGGATTTCACCACTCCAGGTGAATCACACTTTGTATGGCCTTCCCCTATCCCGCTGTAGACTCCGTAGACCCCATGGACCACTTTTTGTCCTTTGATGTTTCCTTGATCATCCCTAAAAACATATGAAAAATGATATACGCGGATTTTAAACCTATAAGAGCATACATACACGGGTTTGACCCATATAACCGTGTACATCGAGATGTGTGCATAATCCAAATCCTTTTGGAGTTTTCCTTGACATGGATCCGACTCATTTGACTCCTGGCCTTCCATATGCCTTGAGATCGCTCGGATTCGACCTTTCATTATCCCTTTGAAAGCTATATAAGGAACTCCTTGGTACATTGAAGGCATAAGAGAGAATTGAGAGCAAAGAAACTATGGTCCATTGTTTCCGGAACTTATGCTTGAGTCTGCATCCCTTTGTCCCTTAGAGCACTTTGTGTTCTTCCCAAGCTTGCCTTTTGCTTGTGAGCTTGCTATCGAGAGATGGAGGATTGAAGTGGTGGAGGCCCAAGTGGGGGATTCAGTTTCTCCAGTTCGCAGATGTGCCGTCAGAGGTTGTATCTTGTAATCTCTGATTTATATTAATAGAAATATCTTTTCCTGTCCAATAATGTGTATTTGAATGAATATTGTATCCATTGGATTATGTCAAATGCTTTTACATTATTGATTATATATGCTAGAATAGATCTAACACCATGATACATAGAATGCTTGTATTGTTTACTTGTTGTTGAGGAAGTAATCTATCAATTCAAGCTAAAGATTGGAAAGCTCAATGGGGATCTACTTCAACCATCCGAAATAAGGTACGAGGTCTGATCCTTTGGTGTTAGACATTTAATTTCTATTGCATATTGGAAAGGATTGATTTCTGGAGTCAAGCTATCTGTTGTGGTACCCCAAGCCATAGGAATTTCTCTCCATAACAGAATTGGTGACTCCGCTAGGGAGTTCCCAGTAGTTGTCCTTTGGTGGTTGTTTTCTCGGCATTCAATGTATTTGAATTGCTCTTTCTCTCTTGTTTCTGTGTCGAGTCTGGGGGCATGTATGCCTAGTAGAGTCTGATTGGTGTGAAGTTTGTCTCAGTCTACCTGTTTTCCTTGATTTTATGCACCTTTTCTTCCTGTACGCGGGTTTTTGGTTTACAGTCGCGTATACACGCGGTTTCCTCTATGATTTCCATGTATACACGCGGGTTTACTACAAATAGTCGCGTATACCCTTGATTTTTCCTTTTTGTGGAAGATAATTGGTTGCTGGGTGAATTCTAATAGTTGTTGAGTCTCCTTTGGCACTGCCTAAGTCTATTTAGACCTCTGTTTCTAACTAGAAACGTTTTTTTTTAGCCTAATTTTTTTTTTAGAAAAGTTATTGTCATTGCATTTTCGATTTTTTGTTTGAGATTAGTGCATTAGAGTTCTTTTACCTTAGTGCTTTGCTGGAGTGCTATT
>LPNX010538998.1:122616-134667 GCA_001517045.1 Pseudotsuga menziesii | reverse complement strand
TCTTGGAATAGTTCATTGTAAGTCAATTCTCCAAGATCACTAAACAACAACATCTAGGTATCTGTCCAGGTGAGTGTGTGAAATCCTTGGTATAACCAGTGTTTCTCAGGATCCTCCTCTCAAACGGGAGTTAAGCATGAGGCAGTGTGAGCGATTATTGATTGGGATGACCCCTAGTCATAACTGAGTAGCACCAGAGATATTTCTAGGATTGTATTCGTATCTGGGGGCTCTTTCAAGAGTTTCAGGCTTTGCTACCCTGCCCATACAGTCAATCCCTCCTGTGACTGTCTGCCTGAGCATTGATTATATTGAGGTGACCTTAGTGGCATTACCTAGGATATCGAGGGGGTACTTGTAGAGGTTATTCTGCAGGTGTCCCGGCCAGGTTGGGGTCGGACAGCATAGTCGCTTTACGCGTTGAAGCTGAGAGCCACAATAATTGGTTACGTACCTCCACTTGTTGTGTATGGGAGTCTCAAGCCTCTCCTAGGCGAGACATACCTGATTCATTCGGGAGCTCACTTATATAGCCCTTGTTTGCTTGCGTTTGGCCTTATATTTTATTAGTGATTGCTGTGTGCACAATAGTTGGCCTAGGGTTTACGTAAATAAAGAGTCTTTGCTATTTTTTGAGTCATTGTGGATTTGAGTGCGGTTCCTCGCCATTCTCGTCGTTTAGCAGGACTTCCTCCTTCTACTTCTCCTCCTCCTTTGGGAGAGAGACCTAGACAGTCCAGGCGGACTATGTCACACATTGATTCACACACCATGGGAGACCATTCAGAAGATATTCCTGAACCACCTCCTCCCATTCGTGTAGACGATGGGGAATTTACTCCTACTTATGATCCTTCACCCGACTTAGCTGAGTTAGGTCCTATGATTTCTGAGATAGGAGCCATGCATGATAGACCTACTCACTCTAGGGCTGATTCCCCTTTGACGCGTTACCGGTATGGCATGCCAGAGGACGCCGAGACTCATTTTGAATCTGCCAGCACTAGCTACGGTAGTTATGCTACGTTTGGTTTCTGTGCACATGATTTGACATTTCATGTCGAATACGACTTTGAGCCTAACACTATGCTTGGGGTCACTCTCATTCCTTACCATGCGGAGAGGTTTGGGAGCACTAGTCACATTGCACCTTCCGTCCTAGTGGTGGAAGCTACATCGTATCTCCCTCCTAGGTCTAGGGTTAGCGATCCTATTAGGATACCAGATCCAAGATGAGTGACGATAAGCGGTAGTACATATATTATTACTCATATTCCTTCGTCCTCGATCCCTAGTTCTTCAAATGTACATCCTCCACCTTATTCATATGGTCCTTCGAGCCGGTATATGGCTACGAGTCAGGTCCGTACTGCGGTTACTAGGCCGATTGTGTCTCAAGTTCACATACTGCCTGCTGCTTCGAGAGGCTATGTTCACACTTCTAGAGGTCAGCTTGCTACTTCTGGGGCGTATATCCCTACTTCTGGTATGTATATCCCTACTTCCGGAGCGTATCTTCCTACCTATGGAGTGTCTCATGGGGCATCGCATGCGATGACCTATGGACCTTATTATGGGACACAGTATGGACAGGTTTCTTCACCTTATGGAGGTGGGTATCAACAACCTACTTACTCTCCTAATTATGGCTTCGTAGCTCCTACTAGTCAAGGTCCACCATACTATGGTACTTCCACGCCACCCTATATGGGTCAGATAGGAGGAGGATACTATGGCCAAGGCCATGGTGGTAATCAACCCTATATGAACTAGGGAGCGGTCCATAGACCTCATCATCCTAGGCTCCCTTTCCTTGCAATGCTCAATCTTCCTGACTTATCGAGACTGACGAACGATCCTGTGGCTCACGACCCGGCTTGGCCGGCTGTCCCTACCAAACTTCCTTCGGACATACCTAAGTTCGAAGGAAAACCAGGAGAGGATCCGAGTGAACACATTACTACGTTTCACCTGTGGTTCTCTTCGAATTCATTACATCAGGACTCAGTCTGTTTGAGACTATTTCAATGCACCCTCACAGGGCCTGCTGTGAAATGGTATATAGAGTTACCTAAGGGAGCTTTCACTTTGTTAGATGACCTTGCGATGACTTTTCTTAATCACTTCCAGCTACCAGTGCGCTATGAAATTGGTACTGAACTCTTGTTGACATTTTGGCAAGATAAATCCACACATATTTTTAATCATATTCAAGAGTGGCGTAGACAGAAGAGGTTAATTAAAGCTTTTATACCATCAGAATTCCTCCTCGAGTGGTTCCTCAAGTCGTTATTGCCATATATAGCGAAGGATGTTTCCACATCTGGAGTACAGAGTGAGGAACAAGCAATTTTTAGGGCGCAGGAACTGGAATTGATCTATGCTCAGTCCGGTTTGTTGTATGAGATTATTCCCAACGCTCCTCATTCCAGTTTCGATCCCAAAGTCAAACCTGGACCACATGACGATGGCATTGTGGGGTGAGTGAGTGCGAAACTTGCGGATTCAGTTGCAAAACAAGTTAGTTAATTTTCACTCAACCAATTTGCTTCAAGACAAGCTACGACTTCGTCTCAACCCTCCCAAATGATGAGTGTACTCTCTGTGCAATCGTCAGACCAGAAGGGTAACCATGAGCTCGGACGGAATAGAAAAAAGGGTAAAAATAATAATCGAAAAGGTGGGAATAAGAATGAGAATGCTAACAATAATGACAAGAACAGTAGAAATGTTGGGGGGGATAAGCAAGATAAACGTAAGGTTAAATTCCCTTGCAAGTTATGTAAGGATGATCACCTCACTTACTTGTGCCCTCGGATTGAAGAAGATTCAAGATTCTTAGCACAAGGCCTAGCTGTGCTAACGAACCCTTTACTGCATAACCAGAATATGAACTCGAAGTCCCATGACCAGTCTAGTGATGATGATCCATCGGAGGGTAGTGGTCATGGGTGCATTAACATGGTCCATGCTGCCAAAGTTGTGACTCGTGGAAAAGATTATAGTTCGTCACAACCCAGCCTAGGCAAAGAGCCTGATCCACCAGGAACCCCTTTGCGCATTGAGAAACCTACAGATAAACCTGAGGCTGCACCTCGCATTCCTAAGGGAGTCCTTAAGAGTTCGGGGCATAATCCAAATGCCCGAGCCGCCCAAAATTATTCAGTTGTCGAGGATTTGGGCCATACTCCTTGTGTGATGTCTGCATTGGAAGTGCTTCAGAGTTGTCCTTCACAAAGGAAGGCGTTGCTTTATGCCATTGGTGTGAACGATGATGATTCTTCATCTGTGATCAAATTTGAAACCGCAAGACTTCAGCCTCGCTTTCCCTACTATGTGTCTCTTTTGGGGCACGTAGAATGTCTTGGTATGACCATCAAGTGCACTGTGATTGACGTGGGAGCTACTGCTTCTGTGATGTCTTTGGCCTATTGGAAGGGTCTCGGTTCCCCTAAGCTGTCTAAATCAGCGACTATGTTAACTGCATTCGATGGGAGATCTTTTAGGCCGCACAACATCCTTCCTTCCCTTAAATTCTGTTTGGGGGGAAGACCATTACGATAGCGGTTGAGGTGGTTGATGCGCCCCTTGAATACAATCTCTTGCTGGGTAGGAACTGGATGTATAGTATGCAAGCCGTTGCTTCTTCCTTGTTCTGCGTTGTATGCTTTCCACATAAGGGGAAGATTGTAATGATTTATCAAATGACATTTAAGAATCCGTCTGTTACTGCATCTTTGGGAGCTTCGATCCCGATCATTGAACACTCTCAGCCAGAAACTGAGAGTGTGGGTGTAGGAATGTATCCATCCCTTATGGGAAGCTTTAGTTGTCCTGCACTAATCCTCATGATAGGATCTTGTTCCGATGGGTCTTCGACGTCTACGACCTCGGTGTCTTTTCGTACGACTCATATGGAAGACCCTTGGATTCTTCCTACACCGAGTACTTCGAGTGATCTTGTCGAGACAAGCGTGCCGTTGCCTGCAGCTATGATAGCTTATCAAGATAATATCAAGAGTGTTGCAGAGCCTTGTTCTTCCTCTTCGTGGATGGAGGAGGAAGACCCCTATGTTCTGCTGGCATGGGCAGTACAGTATTCTCATGCCCACGACTACCTTGATATGGTTTTCCCTTCAGATGAAGCGATTATTGAGGCTATGTCGGGAGTTGAGCCACCATGGGAGGAGCTTCATCATAGATCATACTTTCTTCCAGATCTTGATCATTTGGAGCATGAGGATTTTAGGGAGATTCTTAGTCAGAGAGTTGGTAGTCCTGTGGTTCCATTAAGCTCTCCTGGTCCGATGGCTGATGGAAACATGGCGAACATATATTCAATGATTCCTATCAACATCTCTCGCAATCCTGGCATGATTGAGAATGTCTATATTGGGGTGGAATGTTCCCATGCTGAGATTCTGGAATATACCGAGCTATTCAAGGAATTCCATGATATTTTTGGTTGGTATTACGACAATATGCCAGGTATTGACTCTCGGATTGTCGAGCACGAGATTAAGACTTACCCCAATGCTAATACTGTTCGACAACATTTACGCACCATGAATCCTAGGAAAGCACCCACCATTAAGGCAGAGATAGAGAAGCTGTTGAAAGCCAGTTTCATCTATCCCATTCCCTTGATGGAGTGGGTTTCAAACCCCATTCTGGTGGATAAGAAGCAGGGAGCAATCCACATATGCACTGATTTTCATGAGTTGAATCGTTCCTGTCCTAAGGATAACTTCCCCACACCATTTATAGATCATATTTTGGATGAGTGTGTGGGTAGCGAGGTGTTCTCCTTTATGGACGACTTTTTTGGGTATAATCAGATACAGATTAAACCTGAGGACCAACACAAGACTGCATTTATTTGTCCTTGGGGAACGTTTGCATATTGTAAAATGCCTTTCGGCCTTAAAAATGCTGGAGTTACATTTCAGCGGGCGATGACCTTGATCTTCCATGATATCAAGTCTATTATTGAAGTATTTTTGGATGACCTCGCTGCTCATTCTCGTATGAGAATGCGTCATCCCTATCACTTGAGATTGGTATTCGAAAGATGTCGGCACTATTCAGTTAGATTAAATCCTCATAAGTGCATCTTTTACATGAAGTCAGTTCGTTTGTTAGGATTCATCATTTCGAAAGAGGGTATAAGAGTCGACCCTTTGAAGGTTGAGGCAATACTTTAGTTGTCTCCCCTGAAGAATATTCGTCATCTTCAGTGTTTGCAAGGCATGGAAAAATTCTTATGAAGATTTGTAGTCAACTTTTCCAATTTGACTAGAGGCTTCATGCGTCTCTTGAAGAAGGATACTCCCTTTGAGTGGGATGAGCGAGCCCAGGAGTCCTTCGATGCACTCAAGCGAGCCCTAGCATCGGCCCTGGTGATTAGTCCTCTGGATTATAGCCGTGATTTTCTATTATATGTAGCCGCATCCTTAGAGACGATTGGTATGGTTTTGGTTCAAGAGGATGAGGAGCTCCAAGAGCATGTCATATATTATCTGAGCCGAAACCTTATTGACGCAAAGATTCATTATTCTCATGTCGAGAATCTTGCTTTAGCTACCGTACATGTGGTTCAGCATTTGAGACATTATATTCTCCTTCGTCAGACCTTGGTTGTGGCCCATGTCAATCCGTTTCAATTTGTCCTCACACGTAGGATGATTGGGGGAAAATATAATAAATGGATTGTCATTCTACAAGAATTCGATCTCGAGTTTGTTTCGGCAAAATTGAAGAAGTCTTTAATTTTTGCAGAGCTTATATCAGATTTCCTGAGCGAGGCCGAGGAGTTGGTTTGTGAAGATACGTTTGTCGATGAACACATCTTCTTAATCTCAACGTTAGACCCATGGTATGGGGATATCATAGTATATTTACAAAAACAGAAGACCCCTACTCACCTCTCGTGAGATGAACGATGACTATTACGTCACGTCTCTAAGAACTACCTCATAATGGACAATACTTTGTACCGCTGTGGAGTAGATTCCATTTTACGATGTTGTTTAACTCATGAAGAGGCTAAGGTTGTGCTGAAGATTTTGAGAGCGGGTTATTTCTAGTCGTCGATATTTAAGGATTGTGTTGATGCGGTCAAGAGGTGCCACCCTTGCCAGGTGTTCGCACGTAATATGCGCTCGAAACCTACCTCATTACATCCCATTATCACCGCCGGTCCCTTCACTAAGTGGGGGCTCGATTTTATGGATTGCAACCCAGCTTCGGCTAGGGGGCACCATCACATTATAGTGGCTGTTGATTATTTTATGAAATGGGCTGAGGCTATGCCTACAGTAAAATCCGACGGTGAGACAGCTGCTCACTTTGTATTCAACCAAATTATTACTCGGTTCGGGATTCCGAAAGAGCTTGTCATCGACCATGGCTCGTACTTTCAGAACCGTATGATGGAATAATCGGCATCCAAGTTAGGGTATAAGGAAGAGCGTTACATCCCACTATCACCGCCGGTCCCTTCACTAAGTGGGGGCTCAATTTTATGGATTGCAACCCAGCTTCGGCTAGGGGGAACCATCACATTATAGTGGCTGTTTATTATTTCATGAAATGGGCTGAGGCTATGCCTACAGTAAAATCTGACGGTGAGACAGCTGCTCACTTTGTATTCAACCAAATTATTACTCGGTTCGGGATTTTGAAAGAGCTTGTCACTGACCATGGCTCACACTTTCAGAACCATATGATGGAATAATCGACATCCAAGTTAGGGTATAAGCAAGATCATTCATATTCTTACTACCCCCAGGAGAATGGATAGGTTGAGGAAGTGAATAAATCACTCAAATCCATTCTCCAACAAACCATCGCACAAAGAAATACGAATTGGCACATTATGTTATACCCTGCTTTGTGGGCATATCGAACTGCTGTTAAGACTGACACTGGTTTTTCTCCATATCAGCTTGTACATGGAGTGGAGTCGATATTGCCGGTTGAATGCAAAATTCCTTTGTTGAATCGAGCTGTGGAACTCTTACCAGACACTTCACCTTTGGAGGAGCGTTTGGTTGACCTTGAGAAACTTGATGAGCAGCATCGAGATGCCTTGGTGGATCTAGAGGTTAATAAATGCCGCGTTAAGGTCCAGTACAATAAGTCTGTCCGTCCAAGAGTGTTTAGTGAAGGAGACTGGGTCCTCTTGTGGAATCAATCGAAAGAACCCTTGGGAGCAGGGAAGTTTAATCCTATGTGGCGTGGTCCTTATGTGGTCAAGAGTGTATTAGAGAAGGGTGCCTATGAGTTAGTGGATTACAAAGGAACAACTTTGGGGGAGCTTAGAAATGGGCTCTATCTCAAAAAATACTATGCATGATCTTTAGCCAAGGCTGCTTGTTGTATATTATTGTACAACTTTGCATAGTCAGGTCTTTTTCTTATCATCATTAGGTTTGTGATTAGTTTTCGTTCCTTTTGGCAGATGTCAATGGAATCTTCCACCTACATAGGATTTGCAGATGGTGCAAGCCATCACACTCAACACTCAGCCTCTACTGCTTGGGTGATTTATACTCCTATGGGTTAGGTATTGTCTTCAGGAGGTGTATGTCTATGGCCATCTTCCAACAATGTTGCTGAATATAGCGCCGTTATTGAGCTTCTATGGGATGCCATTCTACATGGCGTTCTATCTCTTGAGGTACGTCTTGATTCGGAGTTAGTAGTGTCACAACTCAATGGTTTGTACCATGTTATAGATCCAACGTTATTGAGAATACTCTTACGTGTGAGATTGTTAGAATGGAATTTTGACAATATAACATATATACACATTCCAAGAAATAATAATCAAGTTGCTGACTCATATGCTAACTACGTGTTAGATTGGCATTTGTTTCATTGATAATAAATTAATCATAAACACAATTTTTACACATGTAAATAAATAAATCGATCACCATAAAACTTTTTTATATACATAAAAAATGTGGTAATACATAGTGTCATGATACAAAATTTGGGGTTTTTAAAGCCACCATCATATAATACATGGTTGTACAAAATATATACACCCCCAGGTGTCTAATCCTGTGGAGGAGGAGGAGGGTTGTGATCATGGAACGTCACTATGACTCTAGCTAGCCGTCAAAATAAATGCACCCATGCGCGTGGTACACCCACCACCTGCCGCTGCATGGCCTCAGGCAAGTCCTCGACTTGCACCATGGGAACTCTATGAGTCCGTCTCACAAAGTTGGTATGAATTCTCTGGAGCGTTCGCTCTGCATACACACCCGTGATGTCATCTCCTCTTCTCCTCCATCTATGACAAGGGAAGCCCTCTGGCCGCCATGGTCCCACATCTGCACATAAATAGTAGATGTCACTATGTATTGTTGCACAAAACATGTCTTTTTGATTCCGCATAATCAAGAAAATACAAAAAAAATTAAATAACTCAAAATTTTAAAAAGAGAGTGAGGGTCGAGATTCGTTACCTATATCACCATATGTCAATCCTGGTGGCAATGGCATGTCTGGATCCCCCCGAAAATCTATCCCTGCATAGGGGTAGTCATCAATGGAAACAATCTGCCGTCACCACCATGGAAATAAGTCAGCTGGATATGGGTTGGCCACCCTACCACCCCCCAATCTGTGCATAGCATCTGCCCAACGCCATTGGGCTGGATCTCGAACCCTGTGGAGAGGAATGTCCACTCTAGGGCTCAATCCTAGAACACACTCGAAGAAAAACATGCTTAGAATACTTCTGAACCCGAAGTTTCATACCCTACTTGCCTTACACTCACTGAGCTAGTGTTTCATGTTGCTCAGTAGTGTAGTACTCCAGTCATAGATTGTGGGTCTCATGCACTCCACTGCATAGAACATTAGAGGCCGAGAGGCCTGGTGGAGTGATGCTAAGCCTGCTATCCTTCCTAGTGTCAGTAATATGGCCTTTAGGCCCAGCACCTGTATAGCATTAGTAGGGACTTGACTCCCCACCTTCTCTGTGTCTGGATAACAGTACACTGCAATTTACTCATCGATAGTCAGGCCACCCCCTGGCCCACCTCAGGAACGAAGGTTCACCACCTCCCCTCGTTTAGAAAGACCAACGATAAAGTATATGTCCTCCACCTCTATGGTGAGGGACATCCCATCAATACGAAAGGACTCCGAGTCTGGATCCCATTATAGTCTTGTTTGGCCCTCAAACCACCAAGACACCAAAACTTGTAGAGTCCGCATGCACGAATAGATTGACTTGTTGAGACATTAAGTCGACCCTTACTGCTTCCTCTACTTCACCATGTTCGTTCTCTCTCCACTCTAGCACCATCTTGCAAGAAAAATTGGAAAATTACCCATTAGTTTGGTAAAAAACCATATGTGCAGCCTCATACGCGGGTTTGAGGCCATTTTCCGCGTATATCCAGCCCTATACGTGGAAAAAACCTCAATATACGCGTGGGCCGCAGCACACATTTTGGGATGGCCTAAAAAATTCGTTTAACCATGAAAATCTAAAAAAATTACATCAAAATGCAAGAGGAGAGCATCAGTAAATACCTGGAAAAAACGGTTGTGAATTCCGCCGGCTGGATCTCCTGGAATTTGTAGTTGAAAATCAGAGCTCAAATGGGTAAAAGTTTCAATTGATTTATATTTTTTACTATTTATAGAAAAATTTTCAAATATTTGAAAAATTTTACCCCCTTTCCTATAGTTTCGACATTTTTTAACCATTTTGGACCGTTTTTGACATAATTTGTGATGTAGAAGACCTTTTTCAGTGCTATTTTAGTCATTGGATTGACCTGTTCATGCCGATCTCAGGTATCATGTCTAAACTGGCATATAGGTTAGGTTCACCACCGTTTGCATTTTGCATGACCTTGTGACCATATCACCATGTCCTTAGGTACGAACCCACTCTATTATGTCATAGAACCTTCTTGCTGCTTTAGAAGTGGCATGATATGAGTGGTAGAGCTTCACCTTACATGGGTACCCTAGTTAGCACCTTATTTGCATTTGGTGGCCATACCGATGTTTTCTCCTTTAGGGTGTGGGAGTCCGTTGTATAGTGCTGCCATGACATTTCGCAAGAGCCTCATACTCCTCTTGATCTTATGATGGCCTATTTCCCTCAGGACTCCCTTATGTCAAGTTGTGAATGCATTATCATGAGCTTTTCTTGCCTTATTGAGCTTTATGCCAGCTCCCCTGACATTGTGTTTCAACCATATAGCCCGAGCTTGTCTCATGTCTAGCCATGCAGAGCCATTTTTTATATCCTTCGCATCTTGATTTCCCTTTTTACCGGGGGGGGGGGGGGGGGGGGGGGTTTTTCCCCCGAGTGTCGATATCCTACACATGTATCCTTGCATTGAGCATAGGTATGTTCCACTTCTTGGAACTAGTTTGTTTTCCCTTATGACACTCGTCTCCTCCTAGTCTGTAACTATAAAGCTATTTTATTCTTTTTTCAAGCTTTTCAAATAACTGAAAAAGTCCAAAAAAATCAAAAAACCAAAAAGCCGGACAAGGAAAGATGTTATATTTGGTAGCTGTTGAGTCATGTCGCCTTCGAACAGAGCACTGTATATCACATCCATTGGTTGGGTTATAGTTTGACTTTAGGAGATGTACTTGTTTATCTAAGTTTATCTCCACCGACTAGTTAAGCTTCCAGTCCCTATGGAGCCTCTGTTAATGCCTCCTGTGGCACAGAGATGTCCCAGTTTGTATATCGAGTCTATGCTGCCTTCATTCAGTCACCATAAGCCGTTATGCTCTTGTTCTAAGGAAGTTGAAACCTGAGTCGGCCATTCCTTAGTTATCTTGACTTTGCATGTCGGCCATTCCCGGTACAGTTATTGGTTCGTGCACCTTATGATCGAGTCCTTCCACATTATACAGCTTTGCTGAGTACCTCATGTTGGATGATGGGGGATGCCTTAATACCCTCCTTCCAGCGGATTTCATCCCATCAACTTCAGATCATTTATTCTGGGATTGGAATCTAGAGTCATGTTGAGTGCCTTGAGACTTGCAGTCATCAATGGCAGGTTCTCTCGCCATTGACAGTTTCTTGGGAATACATCAATGTCCCCTGATCGATGGATCCTCTCAAGTGTTTGACCTCAACACATTTATTCACACTTGTTAGTTTGCACTCTAGTACCTTGATTCCCATTTTCATTATTGGTGGGTGATCTCGCGTTTGTTAACGGTATACATCAATGACCGGTAATCAGATGATGGAATACTATGTTCAACCTCGACACCTCTATTCGCATAGTAGGACATGTACTCGTAGTGGTTTGTGTAGAAGACTTTCCAGAGTGGTGGCGTCTCTTATATGCTACCTCCTTGATCGTGCCAGTGTTCATGAGATTTCAGCTCTCGTGACTTGATTCCTGTGTATGTCAGACATTTCCAGCCACTATGGAGATCTTGATCTATTATATATCTTCAGCCATTATGGAGATCATGGTCCTTTGTATATCTTCATCATGGGGATTTTGATATATGTATATTGTACGTGGAAATGACCACATATGTGATATCATGTATTCTGCCTATTCATGGCCATTGTACTCTTATGTATCCGGGACTGCTATATGTACTTGCAGTTATATGCAGAGTTGTATTATTGTACTATGCTGATTGGGTGGTTGGTATTCCATTTGGGATCCTTCATCACTCCACTTCTGGGATGGAGTTATAATGTATTTTGGCCATCGTATGACCCCTCTGACCTCACACATTAGGGGGCATCTGTTATAGTGGATTTCACCACTCCATGTGAGTCACACTTTGTATGGCCTTCCCCTGTCCTGCTGCAGACTCCTTAGACCCCATGGACCACTTTTTGTCCTTTGATGTTTCCTTGATCATCCCTAAAAACATATGAAAAATGATATAGGTTGCTTTTAAACCTATAAGCGCGTACATACGTGGGTTTGACTCATATAACCATGTACATCAGGATGTGTGCATAATCCAAATCCTTTTGGAGTTTTCCTTGACATGGATCCGACTCATTTAACTCCTGGC
>LPNX010538998.1:22313-122418 GCA_001517045.1 Pseudotsuga menziesii | reverse complement strand
CCTTTAGTGTTAGACATTTAATTTCTATTTCATATTGGAAAGGATTGATTTCTGGAGTCAAGCTGTCTGTTGTGGTACCCCAAGCCATAGGAATTTATCTCCGTAACACATGTGACTTCACTTGCAGTGGCTGCAAATGTCTCTTCGTAGTCTATGCCTTCTTTTCGTGAGAAGCCTCATGCTACGAATCTTGCCTTGTATCCCACGATGTTTCCATATATTGCATGATGGAACTACGAACTTCCCTTTACGTATCGATATTGCATCCTAGAAATCATTCTTCTTGAACTGGTATTCCCTTTCTTCTTGGTTACTTCTTCATAGCTGGAAGGTTCTGCATCAATGATGTCGCTGCATTCATCATATTATTCTTCATCTTGAATTGTCGTCACTTGTTATTCGGAACAAGTCTCATCCTTCTTTGCTTGTAGGTGATTGTAGGCGATCTTTCCTACAAGTCAAATGCATTTGTATGGTTAGAAACATTTCATAAGGAATATCCATAATGGAAAATTCTCATGTATAAATATATGATCATGCAACTATTTTAGCCAATACAACTCCATCCATATCTCACAGAAACTTTCTAGATGCCTTCGATCTCTACCAGGACAACATTGAGATTGTGCGCTAATCCAATATGTCAGCAAAGAGGTTTCATTCTAGATAAGTGGCAATGGAGAGTTGTATAGCACCATGAGCTACTTACCCATCACATGCATATTAGTACTATACTGTCATTAATGCAAACATTCTATAATGCATAATACATCAACTGAATATAAACAAATGCATAACAAAACAATATCATGAAATGACAATTGAATACTTATCTTTATTTGTTTCGTGGGTAGATTCTTAATAGCATTGTTTCTTATCCAAATGCTAAGATGGATAAGAGGTTCTTCAAGAGTTGAGTTCTTCGTATTCCTCATCACTTGAGGGATCTTCTTTGGATGGTGAGAGCTTGATCTTCAGTTGCTCCCATATTCTCTTCTCTTATTATGAGTCGAGCTTCTTCTTCTTCCTAGAGTCTGCTGAAAGTAATCACTTCCTTCTGGCACACATTCCTTGAATGAATGAATCCCATGATCCTGGGAGGCCATTCAAGCTGGTTATCACAACTTTTGCATTCTCCACTTCTTCTCTACCCCTTCAAGTTGTTCTTTGATTTGAGAGACTGTTGTAAAGTATGCTTGTATGGTCTCTGCATTATGGATCTTCACATTCTTCAACTGGTTTCTTAAGGTCATATTCTGATTTATGTTCTTCCCTTCAAATAGCTTGGTCAAGGAATCAAACATCTCTTTCGATGTCTTTAGGGAATACACTTGTGGTACAAGGTGATCCATGATTGAATCAACAATGATCTTCTTGGCCTTGACCAAGTTCTTCTTGTGTAAGGCTTTTAGCCTCATCTCCCTTTGGAACTAGAACCTCTCTACTTCATTTTCTTCAGATAGATCATATACTTCCATGCTTGGAATTTGTCAACTTCACCAAGCTTATCATCAAGCTGATGTGATAGATCACTTTGAAATGAGAACCTCAAATGAAAATAACAAAATATTAGATCTTACCGATTTGAGGTGTTCGTCTTGGTTCTGGAGCTCGCTGATCTAGGGTTTGTCAGAGAAACCCTAATTTTCAAAACTTAGAATATTTTAGATATGATTGGATAGAAAGATAGATCTATTCAATTTGATCTGCCGAATGTACTCTTATTCTGAAAAAAGTGGAGGAAAGCTCTCAGAATAGGAATCCTTAGTTTAATGATTTCTTCTGCAGAAATGCCTAATACTGTTTCTGTGGTATCTCCAAAATTAATACTCCTCTATGTATGAAATGTTGCATTGAGGTATCCTTGCCTGTCCCTATTCCAACACCATAGGTTTCACTAGAATTGGTTTCACCAATTGGGACTTATGAGTATTTTACCAAGGTGACCTGTTTTAGGGCTGTTTAGCATAGCGAAGTTGTATGGATGGCCATGTGTCACTGGTGCATCTTTGGAGTCTAAAACTTGGACCACAGAACTTACTATTTGTTCTCGTTCTGATACATCTTCATAAATTTTATTTGAACCTATGTATCCAGAGATATAGCAATTCTCCCCAAGTGTCCTGTTTAGGGATGAATCCTGGAAGAGGTTGGAACCCTAACTTGGAGGGAGTATATCTCCTAGAATATAGAGATTCCGAGGCTGAAATTTGGATACAGTGTAAATAAGGATTTTATATTTGTCCTATGAAATTTCCAATGCCCGATCCTTCTCCAATCCTGAGATATAGCGAATGTACCAAAACTTATCAGGTTTAGTATTATGGGTTTTCCTAGGTCAGGTCAATCTAGGGTTTGACTTTCCTGGAGTTATACCCAACCAAAAATATTGACCTAGGTATCTAAAATTAGGTTTTTATGAGGAGAGAAATACTATGCTAGGCTCACTCAAAAATTCCTCTTCTATAAAAATCCTTAATTTCCCGCACCAAAAACTGAAAATGTCCGTAATTGAATTCCGCTTCAACAGAAAGATGTTCCCTTCAATGGAGAGTTATCCTAGCATAAGTTTGCTGATGGATTGTGGAAAGAGACCCAAAAAGTAAGAATCCCTAGCTTCTGTAGCTGCACAATGTCTTGTTCTCAGGTTAGTTCTGATACCATGTTAGGTTTTTATCATTCTAAGCTACTATTATCTTAGGATTTTATCTGAGAGAATAACATGCACATCAATAAACATAAGAGACAAGAGACACAAAGAATTTTCCTTGGGGAAACCATAAAGGATAAAACCCTGCAACTTCCTCAAATATAGAATGAGCACCAATGGCAACAGTAAAACCCAAAAACAGAAAAGATGATCTCCACAGCTTGTTCTCTCTCTCACACTTGAGAGAGCTTCTCCTCTCTCACTCATGTGCCCCAATGAGTGAGTGTGTGTGTGATAAATAGAGAGGCTCAATCTCTATTTATATTCTTTCGTTCACTTAATGTCTAATCCAGCACGTTGGCCTCACTTAACAATTACTTACTAGAGCCGAAATCTCTAGGAGAGTCTAATAACCCTAGTGCCCCACAACTTGTGGGGACTTTTCCCCTACGACCAACAAGGAGGGTTATCCTTAACACAATGGTGGGGACTATTGCCCCAAATTACAATAACTCACCTAGGGTCGAATTCTCTAGGATCGTCTAATAACCCTAGGGCCCCACAATTGTGGGGACTTAAACCCTTGATCAATAGGAGGGTTACCCACAATGACTTGACATGACTTGTTTACATTCTAGAACCTCCCGATGGGAAAATCGGGGAATGACATGACTCAATTACATTACAGATACTTCCCAAAATAAACATCGAGGTACAATACATAATATATATAAGAGAACACATTCCGAAGTTACAATTACATCAACAACTCAGCAATTGAAGAATGAAACAATGCAAAAATGGCTTGCAGCTGTGAATTCTTTCATTAATAAAAAAAGTAATCAGATAATAATTACAATGAAGTATAATGGCTTTAATATCCATAAGCAATTCGAATCCACATGAGGAAATTTGAATAGATTAGACTCTACTTGACTATAGGTAACTAAGACCTTGTCTAAATCACTATCGGAGGACTCAATGGTTAACTAACCTTGTCTAAAGCATAACCAAAGTTCATCAGAGGTCTAAAACATAACTCAAGTGTTACATTCAGTGTTAACTAAGGATAACTGACTGTGGTAGGTGAGAAATGCAGCCCTCTTGAGTGCAGTCATGTAAACCTAGCGCTAATTGAATGTAGAGGACTAGAACTGAATGTGACTGACTCCTAACTTAGCTTGACTTGTCATCATCTAAACTGAACTGACCTTGGTTGGTTTCGGCACTCCCAGTGGCTCCTAAATTGTAGGGATTGGTCTAGGAGGATCCTAAACTAATGCATTCAAGTGCAATCAATAGCAATAGGCCTCAATTAGTGTTCTCCACACTTTAGTAATTGAAACATGTGCCCCAATTAGGCCAAGTGGACCCAGTGGTGCTAGTGACTAAAAATAGACTGGATGGAATCTCGATTTATACATGACTCCTGATTTAGACATATGACCAAATTGGACAAGGGAGGATTAATAATCCTAACACCCCCCCGATTTCTAACTTGGACAATCTGTGGGCCCTGGTAACTAATACCATAGGTCACCCATTACATAAAGTAAAATAAAGTAACTGCTTAATACAAGGAGCTGGGGAGAAAACCACATGAGAAAAAATCCCCCCCTCTATCTAAGCAGGTAGAATCAGGTCTCAAGTTTGAAAAAATCGAAAATATGTTGCTGCAATCTTCATCTCTGTGAGGTAGCGAAGCAACATGCATGGTGTGCTATGCATAGGTATTCTGGGGCCTGGCATGTAGACTTCTCCTTCTTCTCCAAAAATGACGATGGAAAGAAGGAGGAATGTAACCTTTGTCTCTTAATGGATGACGAGGTGTATGATCATATCCATTCTTCTAAATGTAGTGAGACTGAGCCCTTTCCATATAGCATCTCACAGGGAATCTATTGCATCTCTCTGAAGGAGGTAAGATTGCATGGCATAGCGCAAGGGTCTTTCCTTTTTGAGTGTCAGTTGAATTTCCAGTCATCTTCCTAGCTTCTAGTTTGGAAGTAGGGAATGAATCTAGATCTGAGTCACCCTGAATCTCAATCTCATAAACTGATAAAGATGGATCTGCACTACTAGTAGAAGTTGTAAAAGAAGTAGATGCAATGATTTTACCTTCCCCTCCAAGTGGCTGCTGAAAGTGCACTTGTTCTGAAGGAGGCATGAAATGTGAGAACTCATATTGTTTTGAAGCATGATTTGCAGTACCCTTCACTATGATGCTCCTAGTAGAGATATCTGTGATCTCCACTGAGTCAGGACCAAATATCACTTGCTTTCGAGATATAGTATGGGTCATCTGAAAGACAAATAATAGGTTTGAAGCTAGGGAGGGAACAAATAGCACATCTTTGAACCTTCCATGTTCAAGCTTGACAGAGCCCTTCCCTTTTGTTTTGACTTTACTGTTATTGCCCATCTGAATACTAGGACCATCAAAGGACTAAAAAGAAGAGAAGGATTCTCTGGATGCAGCCATATGGTTGGAAGCTCCAGAATCAATGAGGAAGACATGTGCTGATGTGGAACAAGCCTTCAATGCATGGCCTTTCCTTTGGTATTCTTCATCTTCTTCTTCAAAGTCATCCTTCATTATGCTAGCAGGTACAGAAATGTTATGTTTCTTCAAAACAAGAGCCATTTCATCAAGTTGTCTTCTCATACAGGAGCTTTCTGAATGAAATCCCCTTCCACAGTAAGAGCAGAGGACCTTTCCTTTGCCATTCTTCTTAATTCTATTCGAACCTGAAGGCTCTTTTGATTGCTCTTTCTTCACAGGAGACTCATCTCTTTGCTTCCCTTTGTCATTCGCCACCTTATCTCCTCTTGCAACCAGAGCTAGATCTTTGGAAGATAGAATGATCCCCATTTGGATCAATTTATCATTCTCAGAAATAAGAGATTTGATGAAGGCATTAAGAGTGACATCTTCCAATTTGGAGTACTGATCCTTACTGTTTGAAAGATGGATAAAAAGACTGAGGAGTCTGCATTAAGATTTGTGAGAATGGTAAGAATGAGCTGATCTTCATACTTCTCCACTTTGCATTGCTTCAACTGATATATCAGGCTCTTGAACTTTGTGAAGAATTCATTTAGTGATTTGAAGTTGGATGGATTAAGAGTGATCAGATCATTTTCTAGTTGATGGATCCTCATCTCATCCTGCTTATCAAATAAGGAGGCAAGCTTGTCCCAAACCTCCGTGGGAGTCTTCAATCCTTGGATGTGGAATCGAAGATCTATAGAGACTAAGGAGCGCAAGTGTCCATGGGCTTCATCAAGCCTATTCAAGTACTTTCTTTGTCATTATCTAAAGTTGGAAGTGCCTTTGTTTCTTCTATGAGTCTGAAGAGCTGCTTGGTGTGGAGCCTTACCACCATGTCTTCCTTCCACTGGTGATAGTTGAAGGGAGTGAGAGGCTCTATTGGATGAGCCATTTTGAATGCAGTAAGAAGGACTGAGCTGATGTAGCAAATGTAGTGAGAAGAAAGGGATGCTTGTAGTGAGTGCTGTAAGAAAAGCTGATAACCTGTCACACAATCAAACATACAAATTAAGGTCAACATTCTGCACTTCTAGAATTTCCTTCACACCCAGCATAGTTGATCAAGCAAGCTTGATCAACAATTTCCTCACTTGGGATATTAAGTGGTAAATTCTCCATTTCTGGTGCAGTACCGAAAGGAGAAATTTTCTCAAAAAAATAATCCAGCTGGAGATCTGAGGAGGAGAGGTGTCTTGTTTGCCAAGGCTCTGATACCATATTAAGTTGAGCACATAGATCTTTGTACAAACACACAACTCATAAAATAGATCACACAATTTACTCAGCAATTGAAGAATGAAATAGTGCAAAAATGGTTTGCAGCTGTGAATGCTTTCATTAATAAAAAAAAGTAATCAGATAATAATTACAATGAAGTACAATGGCTTTAATAGCCAGAAGCAATTCAAATCCACATGAGGAAATTCAAATTGATTAGACTCTACTTGACTGTAGGTAACTAAGACCTTATCTAAATCACTATCGGAGAACTCAATGGTTAACTAACCTTGTCTAAACCATAACCGGAGTTCATAGGAGCTCTAAAACACAACTCAAGTGTTACATTCAGTGTTGACTAAGGATAACTAACTGTGGTAGGTGAGAAATGCACCCCTCCTGAGTGCAGTCATGTAAACCTAGCACTAACTGAATGTAGAGGACTAGAACTGAATGTAACTAACTCCTAACTTAGCTTGACTAGTCATCAACTGAACTGAACTGACCTTGGATGGTTTTGGCACTCCTAGTGGCTCCTAAATTGTAGAGATTGGTCTAGGAGGCTCCTAAACTGATGCAATCAAGTGCAATCAATGGCAGTAGGCCTCAATTAGTGTTCCCCACACTTTAGTAACTGAAACATGTGCCCTAATTAGGCCAAGTGGACCCAATGGCGCCAGTGACTAAAAATATACTGGATGGACTCCTGATTTAGACATGGCTCCTAATTTAGAAATATCACCAATTTGGACAAGGGAGGATTAATAATCCTAACAGCCGATTTGAGGTGTTTGTCCTGGTTCTAGATCTGGCTAATCTAGGTTTTGTTAGAGAAAAACTTATTTTCAAAACTTGGAATTTCAAACTATTCATTGGATATAAATATGGGCCTCTTCAAGGCGAGCTGTCCAATGTACTCCTTTTCTTAAAACAGTGGAGGGAATCTCCCGGAATAGGAAGTGTTATGGAGAGAAATTCCTATGGCTTGGGGTACCACAACAGACAACTTAACTCCAGAAATCAATCCTTTCCTATATGCAAGAGAAACCAAACAACTAACACTAAAGGATCTCGATTCATACCTTATTTCGTACGGTTGATGTAGATCCTTGTTGAGCTTTTGAACTTCATCTTGAATTGATAAATTGCTTCCTCAACATTCAATAAACAAGACAGGCATACTATATATAATTGTGTTATCTCTACTCTAGAATATATAATCAATAACATATAAGCATTTGAAACCATCCATGGATAAAATATTCATTCAAATACACATTATTGGATAGGAAAAGATATTTCTATTACTATAAAATCAGAGATTACGATGAATACAACCTCTGTTGGCACATCTGCGAATCGGAGAAACCGAGTCCCCCACTTGGGCCTCCACCACTTCAATCCTCCATCTCTCGATAGCCAGCTCACTATAGAAAGGCAAGCTTGGGAAGAACACAAAAGTGCTCCAAGGGACAAAGGGGATGCAGACTCAAGCACAAGTTCCAGCAACAATGGACTATAGTTCTCTTGCTCTCAATTTCTCATATGCCTTCAATGTATCCAAAGGGTTCCTTATATAGCTCATCAATGGGGTAATGAAAGGTCAAATCCGAGCGATCTCAGGTCATATGGAAGGTCAGGAGACAAGTGAGTTGGATCCACATCAAGGACAACTCCAGAAGAATTTGGATTTTTGCACACATCCTGATGTATGCGGTTTTAGAGGTCAAACCCAGGTATATACACGATAAAGGGTTTAAAAGTCACGTATAGCAATTTAAGCATGTTTTTAGGGATGATCTAGGAAACATCAAAGGAACAAAAATGGTCCATGGGGTCTAAGGAGTCTGCATAGGGACATGAAAGGCCATTACAGTGTGATTCACCAAGTGTGGTAAAATAAGCTATAACAAATTCCCCCTAATGTGTGAGGTCATAGGGTTCATACGATGGCCGAAATACATTATAAGTCCATCCCAGAAACGAAGTGATGAAGAACCCAGTGTGTTAAGTCATGAATTTGTCTTCTTTAGTTTTATATTTTATTTGTGTTTTTGAAATTTGCCAATGTTCTTACTTCTAGGAAATTTTGGTGTAGAGTTTAAGCTTGAGTTTATGCCTTTAGGTTTTCATCATTTTTGGTTTTTTCCTATGTTTTTAAAAAAAAGCTTGCTTTTATAAAACAATTTTGCGTAGAGTTCATTTTTGAAGGGTTCTATAGGGTGTATATTGATTAATGGTTTCATCAATGGCACTAAGATCAAAGATTAATGATATAAACTGAGTTTTAAGTCTGGATTAGTGATCAAATGACATAAAATGTATGTTTGAACTTTCTTGTAGCGCAAGAGCGAAATTAATGCACTGGCGCACTACAAGAAAGTCGCAAGTGCCCAAATGGTCATTTTTCACCCCGATTTTTTCGATGATTTCGTTCCTAAGGCGATTAATCACATCAATTAGCATGTTTGATACATGTCTTGCCAGGCTAATAATGTAAATAGTTGTTTGGTCATCGTGTGAGGGAGATCATGGCAGTTGGATGCAAATGCATGGAAAATGATGACAATGAGTGGAACGAGGAAATTTTTTTGGGAATACGTTCATAAGCTAAAGATTACGAAGCTATTGAACGCTGTGGTGGAGACATATTGCTGAAAATTTGGAAATTTTACAATTGAAGGAAGAATTAGGGATTCCCAGTGGTGACAGTTAGAAGCGATTTGGAGGGTTGAAGACAGCTGGAATGTGCAATTCGACACCTAACCGCTCAATGGATCGAATTCCAGTGCATATATCAAGCTTTAAATGAGGTATCCCAGATGGCCTTTGACAGGGTTTGTTAAAATTGGGGTTTTTTCTGATAAATCCCTATTATGTCAAAATTTTAAAGAAAGACATGAATTCACTCACTCGATAGACTTTCAATGATGAGATATTAATCAAAATATCTAAATATGCATTGTTTGAATTAGTAAAGTTTAGAGTAGCACTGTTGGATATTTTTGAATTTGTGATTAATCCAAATTATTGAAACTTGGCACAAAGCATTTCCTGAACTGGTGATAGGGTAGACTGTGTAAATTTGAAGACAAACAGACTGTGAGAGTTCGAAGGAAAATTGACTGCCAAGACTGTGTAAATTTGAAGATATATAGACTGTGAGATTACTGACAGGTGCTGAAAACCATACAAAAGATGAAGAGGGGTGGAAAAACTAATAGGGCCGAGCCCACTGATCTCAATTGGATAGATAAATTTCCAGGATGTGCTGAGTTGTTTGAAAACGCAGGCTGGTTGATATTTTTCAAGAAAATTGATGGATACAATGCTGAAGTCTCTCATAAGTTTGCTCAGTGTTATGACAAAGATACTATATCTTTTGATACTTTGAAATTCAAATTGACCACAGATTTGGTGGCTGAGGTAACAGGGGTTAAAAATGAGGGAGAAATTTGGTTTAAGAAAGTGCCATTTACTTTTAATGCACAAAGGTATTTATTGCCTGGTATTGTTTTAGATTGGGGTAAGGGTGTTCCCATCCATAAATTTAGATCTGAATGGGTAGAACCTATCAACATTTTACAAAGTTATATTACATGTGAAGGAAGGTATGCCTTCGTTTTCAAATACCATTTCAGGTTCCTTCAACACCTTAGTAGTGAATCAAAGATGAACCTGCCTTTCTTCTTTCTAAAGAGCCTACAGAAGATGTATAGTAGAATCAAAGAACACCAAGATCATACTAGATAATCCATCTTTCACCATGGACTTATCAAACTTATTATCAACAGTGTTTTGCAGAGAGAAGGAAAAACTTGGGCATATTTCCTTTTTTGGTCAGCGTTTCAGAATAGTCAAGAAGGATAGTCTACTAGAAAGCAAGCTGATAAAGGAGAGACCTTGATTAGAAAATTAAGACAGAAATAAAGGTTGAAAGTGAAGATTGTGTCAAATTAGAGGAAGGTGCAGAACCTGTAAAAGAATATTGTAAACCTAAGCAACATCTAGATGACAGTGAGAACAAAGATTTGCAATTTATTAATAAGGAGACTCAGCCTGTTCAGAATGATGCACCAGTAGAGACATTCGTTGATGATAAGATTGTAGTTACAGAGAAGGTTTTAGGTGATGAAGAAGACACTAAATTCCAAAATCAAAGTCCAATTACAGTCTTGTCAGAGGATGAAACATACCTGTTGGAAGAGGATAAGCTTCTTGTCATTGATAAAACTAGGGTTGGCACTAAAAAAGATTTTCACAGTCAGGAAGATAGGATAGCAGTACCAAAGAAAAAGAAGCTTAAAGTTATGGAATTTGCCTCTGTCATCCATTAGGGTAAAACTTTAAAAATGGTAGGAGAACTTGCTCCTGGGTGGAGACCAAAGACTAGACCCAGAAACAAGCTCAGGCTAAACATGAAGAAATTACTAAACCGTAAATTGAATAAAGAGGGGGTAACTGTGATTGATGAATCCTCTTCTGATGAAAAGCTGGATGTTGGTAAGGGTGACAGCAAAGGGAAAAGACCAATGAAATCAGAAGAAGAATCTTCCCTCACTAAGGCTAAACTGTCTGATGTATTTTTAGAAATACGAGGCCAAATGTTAAAAGAGCAACAAAAAGGTGAGATAGAGGTTTCTCACTTATAAAACAAGCTGATGGTTGATGAAAATGTTCTTGGTGAAACTGAAACTAAAGAAAACCTAAGCTTTCATGAGACTCCTACAGAGTTGCTGCCAGAAGATGAAGAAATCTACAGGACACTGAACATTCCATGGCTTCCCCATGAGATGCAAAGTACAACAGGAAATAAAGCATTTGATTCGGAGAAAGAAAATTTACAGAGAACTATAAAGTAGTATAAACATCAAGTAGAATATATGCAGGAGACAAATGATGGTTTAGTTATGGCCAATAGAAGACTAAGAGAAGATCTAGATGAGGTGAATAGTCACTATCAGGAGCTAATTGCAGTCTCAAAAGAGGCATTGAAAAGAAAAAGAAATACAGAGTCACAATTTACAATGTTAAAGCAGACCATCAAAGAGCTACAACAACAAAATCAAGACCTCACTAGAAAGATGGAAGAGATGGAAGCAGAGCAACTGAAGGCTAGGAGAAAGGCCCAAGCTTTAGAGGGGATAGCTTTGTTAGCAGAGGCAGCTAAAGATCTATGAGGCTTGTTAACAAAAGTAGTTATTTGTTATGTTTTGAAGAATATTTCATTTTTGTAATTATTATTTTGATAAAACCATTTCGATGAGTAGGCTGAAAAAGCAGGTAGGGTTTAGTATTTAACTGAATTTTGAAGAATAGTATTAAGGGAGGTCACAAAGAGGACTAAGGGTTCGAATTTTTGGCTGGCTAGAGGAGATCTCTTGACTTGTTTTTAAGCTAAGTAAATGAATCTCATGTGTATTTGAAGAAATGGTTATGAAATATATGCTCCATTTTACCCTTCAGTTTGTTCTTTGGCTTCATTTATAGTTTGTTTAGCTACTCAGTTGGTAATTTCATTGCTGGTTTAAATTTTTATGCTTGTAGTGCTTGCCATTTGTGGATGAACTTCAGTGTTATTTCCTATTGGATACATGGTTATTATGTTATGCATCTCAGTTTTTCTATGCTTGTGATTTAGTTCTTATTTAGGTTATGAATGCATTCCCTCTTGTCACCAAACTTCACAACTAGAAAACCTTAAAAAACCCTAAAAACCCAGTTTTGTTTTATTGAAATATTTGAGATTATGTTGGCTTGTTTTCTTGTAGTCTGGAAACAATTTCTGGCATAAAAATATTTGGCGTTGTTGCCGGGGAACGAAGTTGAAAATAGATTTTTCCCTGGGATACTTATCATTTCACTGGTTTCAAGAGGTGAACTTAAACCAACATATCTCTAAGACTACTTTTCACTATTTTGTCACAGTGGCTAATAGGGGAATTGGAACTAGAAACAGACCTGTTTCACCTTTGTAGTTAGGTGTTTCAGACGCAGAACAGATATTGAAAACAACAAGGAAGATTAGAAGGTCTCAGTCATTACCAGCCCTATGTGACCCTGACCAGTTGGATGGCTCATTACTTTCATTTGTTTTGAGAAAAGAAGAAGAAACTTCACCTTGGTTAAAGCCTATAATTCCTACCAGTAAGTTTCAAGTTTTCACTGATCCTCAATCTTTCAGAAAAGCTAAAACAATATCTCCTGGTAAGATACCTCTATTTCATTTGAAAGTAGGTAAAAGCCCTTTTCAGCCAAGTTCCAGCGAAATCTCTCCATCACCAAAGTCAGTCAGCCTTGAAATGGCAGCCCAAAATCATCCTATAGACATGATGGACTGGATGGTTGCAGCCAGATATGCACCATTGGTTTTGCCTCACCCTTTGAGTGCATTGCCTGGAGGTGACTATCAGAAATACCTGCCTAGGTTTAATGGACATGGTGAAACTACAGCTGAAGAGCACTGTGAAGTTTTTCTTAGATATGTTGATAAATAGAACATTGAAGTAAGGACGTATGGATGAGAATGTTTGTGCAGAGCCTTGATGGAGATGTCAAAAAATGGTTTAGGGAGCTTCCTGCTAATTCAATCACCATCATTGAAGAGCTTCAGGACCTCTTCATGAGACAATGGGGTGACACTAAAGACCATACTTATTATATAATTGAGTTTGGATCCCTTAGGAGAAAGAAGGATGAAACCATTGCATACTTTTCAAAGAGATTTAATAAAATGTACAACAGAATTCCTGCAAAAATAAAACCTTCAAAAACATCTGCAAAACTTACATATGCAAATGCTTTCGATCATGAATTTTACTTACTACTAAGAGAAAGAAGACCTGTTTCTTTACTGAACATGCAGGATGCAGCATTGGAGGTGGAGTCTAACATATTGGCTTCCAATGGATTGAAGAAGGAAACAACTCAGCAGATGTATGACATGAAAGGAAAGAAGGAAGCAGCTCCAGGAGGTTCAGCATCTCATTCTGCAGAAGGGAAAATTGATGAGATGGCCAAGTTGGTGAAGATTTTGACTGCAAAATTAAACAAGTTAGAACTAGAAATAAATTCCAGCAAGCCTGTTCAAGAAGATGAAAGAAAACCCAACAATCACAACCAATTCAGAAGACAATTTGCTCCTCGTTTCATACCTAGAGAATGAAGAAATAATGATATTCAAAAAGAAAGGAGAGAGACTGAGGATCAAAGGGTAGCTCAACCTCTTCAGAACAATGTTGTTGATGAAGAAGAGATTGATGAAGAAGTGCTATTTGAAAACACATATCAGGATATGAACTATTTTGGAGAAAGGTTGCCAGAAGGTTTTGTCACTGAAGGAAAGTTTTTAAATGCAGAATATTATGATGCTAATATGTTTGAAATAGAGGATGATTTAAGTATGAAAATGATTGCTGTAACTATTGATGTCTATCAAAATGAACCCAAGAAGACTATGAATTTGAGGTCAGGCCCAAAACAAGTGGTACAAAACTCAAAGAAGAAGGTATTTGTACCTGCTAAGCAGCAATCTGATACGGTGTTAGAGAAAAAACAAATTCCAGAAAAGCAAAAGAAGAACATGGAGGTTGAAGAGGTAAATAAAACTGTGCAAAATTTTAATCTGGAAAATGAATTAGGCAAAGTAAAGATTCCCGTGCCTTTAACTGAACTAATGAAAAATCCTTCTTATAAAGAATCAGTTCTTAAAATGATCAATTCAGCAGACAATCAGCCTATTTCTGATACGATGAATTTGCAAGAAGAAAATCCTAAGATTTTTATTGGATCAGCCTTGGCTGAAAAAACTGAGAATGAAGCAAGTGCTTCACCTCCATTTTACATTACTCTGACAGTCCATGAAAAAATGATACATAATTGTTTGTTAGATTCAGGAGCATCACACAATTTAATGCCAAAGGATGTCATGGAGGCTTTAGGTCCGAGTATAACCAAACCCTATCATGATTTGTATGCATTGATTCATGAGCTGTGAAGTGTTTAGGTGTGATTAAAGACATGGTTGTCAGTTTGGATCAATTACCAATGAAAAGTGTAATCATGGATGTGGTGGTAGCTGATATTACACCTAAATTTGGGTTACTTCTCTCCAGGTCATGGGCAAAGAGATTTGGTGGAACTTTATAAATGGATTTATCATATGCTACTATTCCTGTGTTTGGTGGAGAAAACAGAAGGCTATACAGAGAACTTCAGTTTGCCTATATTGTAACAGATGACAAGAACCCTACCAACCATCCACTGTATGTTGTTGATAAGGATTTGGGTACTTGCTTGTTACATTTTAGTGATGATGACAATACTGCTGGTTTGTTACAGGTTGAAAAGGAACAGCCAGTTAAATGCAGCAAGGAACAGGAAGATGAGCTTTGGTAATTATACTTTGATGGATCATCTTGTAAAGAAGGTGCTGGAGTAGGGGTTATTCTCATATCTCCTGGGGGTGAAACAATAAAGATGATGGATAAATTAGAATTCATTACTACAAACAATACTACTGAATATGAAGCTTTGCTATTAGGATTGAAGGCTGCCAAGGATTTAGGCATTCAACAGATTTTTGCATATGGCGACTTCGAATTAGTTGTTTAGCAGGTGAGGAACAACTATCAAGTGAAGCAGGATTTGCTGAAAGTCTATCGAAATGAGGTATGGGACATGATTGAGAATTATTTTGTATCTTTTAAAATTACCTATATTCCAAGAGACCATAATCAGACTACAGATTCATTGGCCTTAGCTGCTACACACTTTAGAATTCCCAAAACTACATAGTTGAGGTATCCCATTGAGGTTAGGTATAGACCATATGTACTTGATAATGTAAAGCAGTGGAGATTGTTTGAAGATGACATTGAAATTAAAATATTTTTGGAGCTTACACATGAGTTTTCTAATTCCCTGATTGATCAAGAGGAAGATGATGAGGATGGAGATGTGGAAGAGATTGCTGAAGATGAAATAGCTGGACACAAAATCATTAAACTAAAAAGTAATTTCATCCCAAAAGGTTTGGTACCTTTAGAGAGGATATTTTTGAAGGATGATACACCCCTAAAACCTGTTGTATAGTCTTCAGAAGAGAATGTGGTGTATTGTAGCATTGGCTCTGCAGAACACCCTAGAATGGTGAAAATTTCGAAAGCACTCACAGCTAAACAGAGAAACATGTATATAAAATTGTTAAGGGAACATGTTGATGTCTTTGCATGGTCTTATGAAGAATTGAGAACATATGATACTAGAATTATACAACATAAAGTTCCTTTAAAACCAAATGTTAAACCTTTTCGTCAGAAATTAAGTAGTAGTAATCCAGCCTTGTTTCCTGTTATTGAAAAAGAAGTGAAGAAGTTATTAGATGCCAAGATCATAGTTCCTCTCAGGTACTCTTCATGGGTGGCTAATCTAGTTCTTGTTAGGAAAAAGAATGGAGAAATCAGACTGTGTGTTGACTTTAGAAATTTGAACAGATCTTCACTAAAGGATAATTATCCTCTACCTAAAATTGAGAAAATATTACAGAAGGTTGTTGGGGAACAGAGGATTTCTATGGTTGATGGTTTCTCAGGGTACAATCAGATTTCTATGCATCTTGATGATAAGGAGAAGACGGCTTTTACCACTCCCTAGGGAAATTTCATGTATGATAAGATGCCATTTGGTTTAATGAATGCTGGAGAAACTTTTCAGAGAGCTATGGATATAGCTTCGTTGGGGAAAAGGATAAGTTTGTGGTAATTTAATTAGATGATATTATTGTATTTTCACAATCAGATGATGAACATCTAACACATTTGAAATATACTTTCTTAAAATGCAGAAAATTTGGTTTTTCCTTGAATCCAAAGAAGTCACACTTTGCTGTACAGGAAGGAAAATTACTGGGTCATTTAGTTTCTGTTGATGGTATAAGGATTGACCCCGAAAGGGTAAAATCAATATTAAAGATAAGTCTTCCTAGGAGTAAGAAAGATGTCCAATATTTCATTGGTAAAATCAACTTTCTGCATTGGTTTATACCAAACTTTGCTGAGACTATCAAGCAGATTACAACCATGCTAAAAAAGGATCAAGAAGTCAAATGGACCACTGAAGCAAAGAATGCATTTGAAAAGATCAAGATGGTTCTTACTGAAGCCACTGTATTAGTAAGTCTAGATTTCACCAGAGAATTTCTAACATTCTCATTTGCATCTGAAGATACAATCGCACCTGTTCTATTGCAAAAGAATAAGGATGGTCTTGAAATAGAGTGAAAACTAACAAGTGTGAATAAATGTGTTGAGGTCAAACACTTGAGAGAATCAATCGATCAGGGTACATTGATGTATTCCCAAAAAACTGTCGATGGCAAGAGAACCTGCCATTGATGACTGCAAGTCTCAAGGCACTCAAAGATAACTCTAGATTCCTATCCCAGAATAAATGATCTAAAGTCGATGGGATGAAATCCGCTAGAAGGAGGGCATTAAGGCATCCCCCATCATCCAACATGAGGTACTCAGCAAAGCTGTATAATGTGGAAGGAATCGATCATAAGGTGCACAAACTAGTAACTTTACCGGGAATGGCTGACTCAGGTTTCAACTTCTTTCGAACAAGAGCATAATGGTGAGTGGTGACTGAATATAGGAAGCATAGACTCGATATGCAGACTGGGACATCTCTGCGACACAGGAGGCATCGAGAGGGGGTCCATAGGGACTGGAAGCTTAACCAGTTGGTGGATATAAACTCAGATAAATGAGTACAAATCCTAAATTCAAAGTATTAACCCAACCAATGGATGTGATATACAGTACTCTGTTCGAAGGCGACACGACTCGACTACTGCCAAAGATAACATCTTTCCTTGTCTGGCTTTTTGGTTTTTTAATTTTTTTAATTTTTTTTTGGATTGTTTCAAATATTTGAAAATCTTGAAAAAGAATAAAATTGATTTAAAGTTACAAACTAGGAGGAGACAAGTGTCAAATGGGAAAACAAACTAGTTCCAAGAAGTGGAACATACCTATGCTCAATGGAAGGATACATGTGTAGGATAGCGACACTCGGGGGAAAGTCCCCTCCCGGTAAAATAGGGAATCAAGCTGCAAAGGATATACAAAATGGCTATGCATGGATAGACATGAGACAAGCTTGGGCTATATGTCTGATACTCAAATTCAGGGAAGATGACATAAGACTGAAGAAGGCAGGCAAGGCTCATGATAATGCAATTACAACTTGACATAAGGGAGTTTGGGGAAATAGGCCAACAAAATATCAAGAGGAGTATGAGGCTCTTGCGAAATATCATGACAATACTATACAACAAACTCCCACACCCTAAAGGACAAAACTGTCAGCATGGGTACCAAATGCAAATAAGGCGCTAACTAGGGTATCCATGTAAGGTTAAGTTCTACGATTCAAATCATGCCACTTCTAAAACAACAAGAAGGTTCCGTGACAAGATAGAATGGGTTCGTACCTACGGTTATAATGAAATGGTCATAAGGTCATGCAAAATGCAAATGGTGGTGAAACCTAACCTATATGCCAGTTTAGACATGATACCTAAAATCGACATGAATGGGTCAACACAATGGTCGAAACGGCACTCAAAATGGTCTCCCACATCATATATTAGTAAAAAAATGGTCCAAAAGGACTAGAAATGGTCCAAACTATAGATAAGGGGGTAGAAATTTTCAAAAATTTGAAAAAATTCTATAAATAGTAAAAAATTTAAAACATTATATAACATTTGAAATTTTTACCCAATTGAGCTCAGAACTTCAACAGAAAATTCCAGGAGATCCAGCCGACGAAATCCACTACCGTTTTTTCTAGGTACTTACCCATGCCATGCTTTTCATTTTCATGCAAATTTTACAATTTTCCATGGTCAAATCAGGATTCTAGGTCATTCTAAAGTATGCACCACAACCCACATAGAAATCGAGGATTTTTTCGACTATAGGGCTGGATATACGTGGAAAAATCCCTCAAAGTCGTGTACATATGCGGCTGTTTAGAAAACAGTCGTGTATGAGGCCACGTTCAAGGTTTTTTAAGTGTTCTAATGACTCAAACTTGAATTCAATGAGTAGGATGGTTATATAATGGAGAGAATGTTAGCACAGGGTTGTAGAAGAAGTAGTATGTGGTGATCTAATGGAACAACATGCTCTTTGTGCATGCCGGCTCTATAAGTTTTGGTGTCTTGGTGGGTTAAGAGCCAAACCAAGACTGCTGCATATGCTAGTAGACTACTGGGATTGTGACTCAGAGTCTTTCCATATTGATGGGATGTCCCTCACCATAGAAGTGGAGAACATATAATTTATTAATGGACTTTCTTGATGGGGGGAAGTGGTGAACCTAAGAACTCACGGGCCCGGAGGTGGCCTCACCATTGATGAGTACATAGGTGTGTATTGTTATCCGAACATGGAGAAGGTCGGGAGTTAGATCCAAACTAACTCCATATAGGTGCTAGGCCTAAAGGCCATACTACTGACACTAGGCAGGATAGCTCACTCCACCAGGCCTCACGGCCTCTGATGTTCTATGCAGCGGAGTGCATGAGATCCATTGTGTATGATTGGAGCACTGCACTACTGGGAAACATGAAACACCAGCTTAGTGAGTGCAAGATGGACAGAGTACAAAATTTTGGTTTTAGTAGCATACTGAGCATGTTTTTCTTTGACCGTGTTCTTGGATTGAGCCCTAGAGTTGATGTTCCTCTTCACTAGGTTCGATATCCAGCCCAATGACGTTGGGAAGATGCGATGCGTATACTGGGTGGAGGTAGGGTGTCTAACCCCTATCTAGCTGATTTATTTCCATTGCAGGGACGACAGATAGTTGTCATCGATGATTACCCCTATCTGAGGATAGATTTTCGGGGAGACCTCGACATGCCATTACCACCAGGATCGGCATACGGTGACATTGGTAATGAATCCCAACCCTCTTTTTAAGATTTTTGAGTTATTTAATTTTTTTGTATTTTTTGATATATGGAATCAAAAAGACATGTTTTTTCGTGACAACACATAGTGACATCCTATCATATGCATGCAGATGTAGGACCACGATGGCCTGAAGGCTTCCCTCGTCATAGACGAAGGGGAAGAGGAGATGACATTACGGGTGTGGATGCGGAGCGGATGCTCCAAAGCATTCATACCAACTTTGTGAGGCTAACACACAGGGTACCCATGGCGCAGGTCGAGGACCTGCCTGAGGCCATGCAGCGTTAGGTGGTGGGTGTGCCACGAGCATGGGTGTGGTTATTTAGATGGCTAGCTAGAGCCGTGGTGACATTCCATGATCGAAACCCCCCTCCTCCTCCCCAGGCTTAGATACCTGGGAGTGATACATTTTGTACTACCGCGTATTTATATTTTGGTGGTTCGAGAGCCCCATTCTTGTATTATGACACTATGTATTATCACATTTTGCATGTTTTATTGAAAAACTTTTATGATGATCGGTTTATTTATTTACATGTGTAAAAATGTATGTTTGTGATGAGCTTATTGTCTATGAAACAAATGCCAATCTAACACGTAGTTAGCATATGAGTCAACAACTTGATTATTAATTCTTGGATCATGTATGTATGTTATATTGTCAAATTGCCATTTTAACAGTCTCGCATGTAAGAATCTCTGTAATAATGTTGGATCTCTAACATGATACAAGCCATTAAGCTGTGACACTACTAACTCCGAATCAAGACATACCTTAAGAGATAGAACACCATGTGAAATGACATCCCCTAGAAGTTCGATAACGACACTATATTCAGCAACATTGTTTGAAGAGGGTCATAAACATACGCCTCCTGAAGACAATACCTGACCCATAGGAGTATAAATCACCCAAGCAGTAGAGGCTGAGTGTTGAGTGTGAAGTCTTGCACCATCCGCAAATCCTATAAAGATGGAAGACTCCATTGACATCTACCATAAGAAACAGAATCTAATAAAAAAACTCGATCACCATAAGAAAGACCTAACTATGCAAAATGTTGTACACTAATATACAATAGTCAGCCCTGGATGAAAATCATGCATAGTACTTTTTAAGATAGAGCCCATTTCTAGGCTCCGCCAAGGCTGTCCCCTCGTAATCTACTAGCTCATAAGCACCCTTCTATAACACATGTTTAACCATGTAAAAACCATGCCACATGGGGTTGAATTTGCCTGCCCCCAAGGGTTCTTTAGCTTGCTCCCACAAAAGGACCAAATCTCCTTCAGTAAACCTCCTTGGATAGACAGATTTATTGTATTGGACCTTAATGCGATGCTTATTCACTTCTAGAGCCACTAAAGCATCTCGACGCTGCTCATCAAGCTGTTGTAAATGGACCAAACGTTCCTCCAATGGAGAAGTGTCTGGTAAGAGCTCTATGGCTAGCTTCAAAGAAGGGATCTCACACTCAACTAACAATACAGACTCCACTCCATGCACAAGCTGATATGGAGAAAAACTAGTAGCAGTCTTAACCGTGGTCCTATAAGCCCACAAAGCAGGATATAACATAATATGCCAATTGGTCTTTCTTTGTGCAACAATTCGTTGGAGAATAGAATTGAGTGATTTGTTCATTGCTTCAACTTGTCCATTTGCTTGAGGGTAATAAGAAGAATAATGCTCCTGCTTATACGCTAACTTCGAGGCCAACTCTTCCATCATGTGATTCTGAAAGTGTCTACCATGGTCAGTGATAAGATCTCTCAGAATACCGAACCGATTAATAATCTGGTTGAATATGAAGTGCGCGGATGTCTCACCATTGGATTTAACTGTAGGCATAGCCTCAGACCATTTTGTGAAGTAGTCAACAGCCACGATAATATGATGATGCCCCCCAATTGAAGCTGGGTTGCAATCCATGAAATCAAGCCCCCACTTAGTGAAGGGACCGGCGGTGATAATGGGATGTAACGGGGCAGGACGCGAGTGCATATTACGTGTGAACACCTGGCAAGGGTGGCACTTCTTGACTGCATTAACACAATATTTAAATATCAACGGCCATAAATAACCCGCTCTCAATATTTTTTGGGCTGTATAAAGCCCAGATAAATGACCACCACACGCCCCTCCATGGAAATCATTCAGCACAAGCTCAGCCTCCTCATGAGTTAAAAAATGACATAAAATGGAATCTACCCCACGGTGGTACAATGTGTTATCCACTATGAGGTAATTCTTAGAATAGTGATGTAATCGTCATCGTTCATCCCATGAAAGGTGAGTAGCGACCTTCAATGTTTGTAAATATATGATAATGTCTCCATACCATGGATCCAAAGTAGAGATTAAGAAGATGTGCTCATCGACAAATGTATCTTCACAAGCTTCCTCCTCCTCCTCACTTGGGAAATCAGATATAAGCTAGGCAAAAATCAACGATTTCTTTGATTTTGCTGAAACAAACTCGAGATCGAATTCTCTCAGGATGACAATCCACTTATTATAGTTTCCCATATAGTGTCTCAATCTTTGAACCGCATGAACGGTAGCTAAGGCTAGATTCTCCACATGGGAATAATGGATCTCCACATCTATAAGGTTCCGGCTCAGATAATATATGACATGCTCTTGGAGCTCCTCATCCTCTTGAAGAAAAACCATACAAACCGTCTCCATGGATGCGGCCACATAAAGTAGAAAGTCACGGCTATAGTTGGGTGGACTAATCACCGGGGCCAATGCTAAGGCTCACTTAAGTGCATCAAAGGATTCCTGGGCTCGCTCATCTAGCAAAAGGTAGTGTCCTTCTTCAAAATACGTATAAAGCCTCGAGTCAAATTGGCAAAATTCATGACTAATCTCCGTAAGAAGTTTGCCATGCTTTGCAAACATTGAATATGTCTAATGTTCTTCGGGGGAGACAATTGAAGTATTGCCTCAACCTTTAAAGGGTTGACTCTTATACCCTCTTTGGAGACAATGAACCCTAATAAGTGACCAGACTTCATGCAAAATATGCACTTATGAGGATTTAACTTGACCAAATAATGGTGGCACCTTTCGAACACTAATCTCAAATGGTAGGAATGATGCATTCTCATGTGAGAATGAGCAGCAAGGTCATCCAAAAAGACTCCAATAATCAATTTGAGAAGAAAGCTAAGGTGCAAAGAGAATACACCAATAAAATCTAAATCCAAACACAAGCAATCAAGGGTAGGATAAGTGAGCTCCTGAATGAAGCAGGTATGTCTCGCCTAGGAGAGGCTTGAGACTCCCATACACAAAAAGTGGAGGTTTGTAACCAATTATTGTGGCCCTCAGCTTCAACGCATAAAGAGACTGTGTTGTACGACCCCAACCCAGATGGGACACCTACAAAGTATCCCCTCAATATCCTAGGTAAGGAAACTAAGGTCACCTCAATATAATCAATGCTCAGGTGGACAGTCGTAGGCAGTATTGACCATATGGGCAGGGTAGCAAAGCCATCACCCACTTGGGCCTCCACCAATTCAATCCTCCATATCTCAATAGAAAGCTCACTATAGCAAGGAAATCTTAGGAAGAACACAAAATTTCTCCAAGGGACAGAGGGGATGCAGACTCAAGCACAAGTTCCGGAAACAATTGACTATAGTTCTCTTGCTCTCAATTTCTCATATGCCTTCAATGTATCCAAAGGGTTCCTTATATAGCTCATCAATGGGGTAATGAAAGGTTGAATATAAGTGATATTAGGGCATATGGAAGGCCAGGAGACAAGTGAGTCAAATCCACATCAAGGAAAACTCCAAAAAAATTTGGATTTTTGCACACATCCCGATGTATGTGGTTTTAGAGGTCAAACCTGCGTATATATGTGATAAAGGGTTTAAAAGTCGCGTATAGCAATTTAAGCATGTTTTTGGGGATGATCTAGGAAACATGAAAGGAAAAAAAATGGTCCATGTGGTCTAAGGAGTCTGCATAGGGACAGGGAAGGCCATAAAAGTGTGATTCACCATGTGTGGTAAAATAAGCTATAACAGGAAGCCCTAGTTTTCCAATTTCCTCTACAGAAATGACTGATATTGTTTCTATTGTATCTTGGAAATTGCTACTCCTATGTATCTAAAATTGTGTACTGAGGTATCCTTGTATGTCCTCTTTCCAAAACCATAGGTTTTAGAAGAATTGGTTTCACCAATTAGGACTTATGAGAGTTTGCCCAAGGTAACGTATTTCATAACTGTTCAACATTACAAATTTGTACGGACTGTCACGTGTCCTTGTTTCATCATTAGGGCCTGAAAATTTTACCAAATAAGGTATAGTCCATTCCCTATATAGAATATATTATGAAATTTTATTTGTACCTTCGTAGCTCAGGATATAGCAATTCTCCCTAGGTGTCTTGTTTAGGGATGAATCCTGGAAGAGGCTGGACCCCTGGTTTGGAGGAATCATATCTCCTAGAATATAGTGAATATGAGGATAAATATTTTACATAGGGTACTTCAGGATTTTATCTTTGGCCTATGAAAATTTTGTCCCCTGAGACTTCTTCAATCCCAAGATATAGAGAATGTACCAAAAATACCAGTTTTAGTATTTTAGGATTTTTCAGGCCTGAAGTCAAACTAGGGTTTGACTTTTTTGGAGTTTTACTCAACCAAAAAATTTGAACTTGGTCTCTAAACTTGGATTTTAATGAGGAGAGAAATTCGATGCTGGGCTCACTAAAAAATTCCTCTTCTGTAAAAATCCCTAATTTCCCGTAGCAAAAATTGAAAATGCATGGAATCAAATTCTGCTTCAATAGAAAGATGTGCCCTTCAATGGAGAGTTATTCTAGCCTCCTTTTGCTGATGGATTGTGGAGAGAAACCTAAAAATTAATAAGCCCTAGATTCTATAGCTATACGATGTCTTCTTCTCAAGCTAGCTCTGATACCATGTTATATTTTTATCATTTAATCAATATGATCTAGGATCTTATCTGAGAGAATAACATGCACAACAATAATCATAAGAGATAAGAGACAGAAAGAAATTTCATCGGGGAAGCCATAAAGGAGAAAACCCCACAACTTCCTTAGAGATAGAATGAGCACCAATAGAAAAAGTAAAACCCAAAAACACAAAAATGATCTCCGATAGGTGATCTCCCTCACTTGTGCCAGCACTTCCTCTCTCACTCATGTTCCCTAGTTGAGTGATTGTATATATATGACAAATAGAGAGGCTCAGTCTCTATTTATACTAGATTCTGAATTTACAATTACTTACCAGGGCCGGCTTCTCTATGAGAGTCTAATAACCCTAGTACCCCTTAACTATGGGGACTTTTCCCCCTTGATCAACAAGGAGGGTTAACCTCAACTCAATTGTAGGGACTATTGCCCCGACTTACAACGGAGGATTAACCTCATTGAATTTACATGACTTTATTATATTAATGAATATCCTAAAAGGAACATTGGGGTAGAATATAAGATATACAATTCAATACATTCCGAATTTACAAATACATCAACAACATTACTTAATTGGGAGAAATTTTTTACTTATGTCAGACAACATAAGCCTTAAATATTTATTTGATCAACATAATTTGAATGCTAGACAAGCCAGATGGCTGTCCTTTCTAAGTGAGTATGAATTTTAAATAAATCATATAAAGGGAAAAGAAAATAAAGTAGTAGATGCGTTCAGTTGGCATGCAAATTTACTGCGTGCAAGCAACAACTATGAATCTGATATCGTAGATCAGATTTTAAGTACTGGAAATTTTGATGGGGAATATTGTTGTCGGATAAATATACTCAATCAGAATCAAGCTATATCTCCCGAGTCCAAGTGGATCTAGAACAAATCAAATATAGAATACAACCTGATTTCCTAGATCAAATGAAAATACAAAGTAATGGATAGATCACCTACCTGAAATATGCATATCCTCTTCTCTCTTTGTTGATCCAAGCTCCAGAATCTTCAGATCTTCAGCTGCAAAACCCTGTCAAGCAAGTGGAAACAAGAAAAGAGCATATGCATATCCAAACATATAATTGATCTAAGCTAACAGTTAAGGAAGAAATCTCTAAACATTATTAACACAATAACATTTATTGAAAGAGAATTGTATTAATGTAATCAAGGAGATACATAGAATTACAAAAATTAGGAATGTCACAACCAAGCCTTAACGATGCAACTTTCCATCCAACAATCAAAGCCAAATTCTCCAAAGCAATATAGTAAGCCACCTAGAAAATACCAGCATAATAGTACCATAGTCCTTCCTCCCTTCCAAATGGAGAGAGGGTTTAATTTATAAGGCCAAAGGGATAGAATAGGTTGAGGATTAGGAGGAGGGATATAAGGGATCTTCCCTATAGGTTAGGAATTGAGTTCCACCTCACATAAATTATAGGGATAGACATCCACCTCATCCACCTTCGAGAAGGGTCTTGAATCTTCATTTTTTGCCCTTGAAACAACACCGGTGCACCTTCCATGAAGGGAAAAATCACCATCGGTGCTCCGAGCAGTGGGAGATAGAGTGATGACATTGATTCCCCTAGCATGAAGGGAAAAAGTTCCTTCGGTGATCCCAGAATGAAGGACAAGAGCATTGACCTTCCTAGAGAGGGAAAAAAGGCAGGAAAAACCTCAATCTCAATCAACTTTAGCAGAGAGAAACTTTTGGATTATGCAAAGGGTTGACACATGGATCAAGAGTGCAATATTTTGGTGTAACCGAATGCCCCCCAAACCATGAAGTTAGAGGAATCTGATAGGTGAATGCTTTGCAAAGTGAAGAAATATAAGGCAAGGATGTTGGGTGGAAGCTGCTGTAGTATCACTGATTCAAATCTCATATGATTCATAACATGGCTATCGACCAATACAATGCAGATCCATGGAATTAGAGACCGACTGAACACAATCATGGCCACTAGACACAAGCATAGATCCATGATGAGATGATAACATAGCCAGGACCAATACAAAGGTGGATCTATGTAATATGACTCAAAACAAAACTCCATTGCAACCTGGGCAAAGATATATGACAACCCAGGGTCTTCAAGCCGAACCCACAATGAGACGAATCTAACCATGTGATTACAATGTCTTAACGTCGAACATGGTAGAAACCACTTGATTACCAGTCAATGATGTAAGCTGTTAAAAAGTGCGAGGGAAATCACCATTGATGTCAATGATTCCTAAGGTATCTTAGTACATACCATCGAATGTGAATAAAGGGCTTGGAGTCGAACACTCGATGAGATCTTTCAATCAAGATCCAATGACGTAAACTCATGTTGAAAGTGAGGTAACTTTCCATTAAGGCATGCAGGTCCAAGGTACTTGTATTGGTTTCTAAGTCTAATCACCGGATAAATAGTTGAAATCAGTAGGAATAGACCCGTCAAAGGAGGGCCATGATGAATTCCCCATCATCGACACAAAACACGATCAAATATGTTTTGGAGTAAACCGAATAGCAGAGTGATGTGCGAAACTGACTCAGGGATGACCAACATGATAGAAGGTAAACTAACTACAAACAATGAGCAGATGACCAAACTTCTCTTGAACATGGGCATGGAATGACTTGGAAGTATTGACACCAGAATGATACCAATCCCCCAATGTAATTGATGGTGAGAGTATTCTTGGACAACTCAAAGGAGTAAGAAGACTCTAGGAATCAACAGGACTCGAAGACAAACTAACTACCCAAGTACTGAAATGCATATGCAAAGGAGTGCCATGTTCAAGAGTGACTATGTACTACCATAACAAAATACAAAATCTTTTCTTAATTTCCCCATCATGATTAATGAGTCCTCTTTTCTTTTTAATGAGTTGGAAAAGGGTAACAAACACTCAATATCGCTCATCCTTCAGAGTAGTCCAATCTCATATGTTTTATGAACCTGCGAAAGTATGGGCTCATTCCCAAAAAGGGTCCTTCATCGTTTTATTTTACAAGTCTGATGAAAGCAAACTCATTTGTTGTTTCATGTTTAGAGAGTATGAAATGACTAAGAAGACTCGAAAATGGGTCCTTTTTCGTAAATAAGGCTAGTTGGTCTGGAAGAAATAACTTACCACCGACTAGTCGACTGTTCTAATACTTTTACAAGCGTGAACGTAACAATTCGTTTGCCAATATTTTTTTGTTTTTAAGGAGACTGAAAAGAGCTTAAATATAACTTCGAAACGAGTTCTTTTTTCAAAATCCAATTTTAACGAGTCTGAAAAACTATAAAACTATACTCGATACCTCTTCATTGAGTTTTTAACGAGCACACTAAACGTATAAAAGGCACTCAAAACCTTTTTCATGTTTGAATCCAAAGCACAAAAAAGCGATGAAGTAAGATCAAACCAGTTTTCATGTTTTGACCCGAGCATGAAAAATGAAAAGTAAGCTCAACACCACCTTACTGTTTTTAACGATCTTGAAGATCAGTTGAAAGAATGCTCAGGATATTTGCTTCATTTTTTAACGAGCTTGGAACAGAATAAGAACTATGATCAAAAAATGGTTTCATTTTTATGCAAGCTTGAAACCAAAAGGTAAACTATGCTTAAGGAAACCTACTTCATTTTTTAACGAGATTGAAATAGAAAATGAACTATGCTCAAAAGGTCATTTCATGGTTTAATGAGCTTGAAACTAAAAATAAAGTATGCGCAAAATGACTCCCATAAATGGGTGATTTCCCAACATGATGTCCAGTGGTTGGTACATGCCCCCAGTATAACTGTCAAGTAACTTAACACCAATAAATAGATAGGGTACATGCCCCCCAAGCATTATTGAGTCTTGACACAATGGAAGAATCCATTTCATTTTTTAATGAGATTGACATGAAAAAGGAACTATGCTCAAGGTCAGTTTTATTTTTTAAATGAGATTGAAACCAAGAATAAACACTGCTCAAAGCGACCTATTTCATTTTTACACAAGATTGAAACAGAAAGTAACTATGCTTGTGTGGACCTGTTTCATTTTTACGCAATATTGAAACATAAAGTAACAATGCTTGAGGAGACCTGTTTCATTTTTACACAAGCTTGAAACATAAAGTAACTATGCTTGAGGACTTCCATCTCATTTTTTAACGAGCTTGACATAGAATGGGAACTATGCTCACAACAAGTTCTAAGCCAACATGATGTCCATAGGTTGGTGGGTTGCTCCCTTACATAAGAAGCTAGTGAATTAAATCTAGTATGATATCCAGAGACTGGAGCCATGCCCCCCATTTTACCTATGATGGGAAGAAGCTAACTAGAAGGGGAAAGAGCCACAAGAACATGCAGTACATTTAGGGAAGTCTGATCACTAGGAGTCATGCGATGATCAGGTTTAACGAAAGAAAGATGATCAACGGTCACAATCTTCCCATCATGGGGAAAATATATCACTCGAAAGAGTGTGGACACTATAACTCTCATGGTGTAAACATAATCATATCCAAGGAGAAGATTGAAATCTAAGGGACCTTGGACTACCATAACATCGATACTGACAGTTTTTCCTTCCAAAGTAATAGGCAACTTAGGAAGGATCCCTAAAGGTGTTGCAGGTATTTGATTAAAATCCAATATCTAATCAGTAGCTGGCACAAGTGGAGGAGTACCTATGGCTTGCCAAGCAGTAGAGGATATAATGCTAATAGAATCCCCTTCATCAAAAATAGTGCGGAGTATACTATTAGAAGTAACTTGCATAACTATCTGGAAAGGAACACTCAAATGCATATTACATTCTTTTAGGTTACTCCAGACAAAGGAAATAACCTCACTACTTGGAGAGGGTTCTATCGAAAGAGAAAAAATTTCCTCTTGTATAGAACAATCATAACTAACTACGAAAACTTCAGCTGGATGGTTTTCACTCTCAACTGGAAGAGAGGGAGAAGACGAATACTGTGTCGAAGACACTACTTCAGTCTCAACACTCTCTGATGAAAGAGTGGGATTGGGTGGAGATGACATCGACTTGACCACTTTAACTTCACTCTCCAAAGGAAGAGTGGGATCAACCAAGGATGGACTTGGATCGACCTCTTTCACCTCACTCTTCAACAGAAGAGTGGGATCGACCAAGGATGGACTTGGATTGATCACTTGATCAACCAATGGGATGTCAAAGGAAAACTTACAATAACCAGTTGGAAGCCATTGCTAAGGAATAGTAATATCTTCCAACAACTTTGAAGCTTCATCCATGTGAGGACAAAGGTAAGTGTAGTGCATATCCTTACATAGCAAGCAATGATATCTAACCTTTCCTTTTCTACTCTTAACCATAGAGTCATTGGTTGACAGGGCATCATCAACATGATGATTAGAGACTAATGACATGGGATGTTTAGACCACACTTCTGACACAAGGGAAAGGCCAAGATAGTCCTTGAGAAGGTGATCACCCTTTCAAAGTCTACAAGGGAACTTGGCTTTATGGGTGCCAAAAAAAGGTACATCAATACCCCCAGCATGATGATCAGTGGCTGGTGGGATTCCAACATGAAGTCAGAGGTTGGAGTTATGATCATCTTCTTAGTGTTCTTCTTCTTAGCCTTCCTTTTCATCTTCTTCTTACCCTCCCATTTACTAACATTAGAGTTTTCAACAGGTGGAGAGGAAGAAAGGGAGGTTGATTTAACATTTGAGGAAGAAGACGAAGGGTTAACATGAGGTTGATGCTCATGCAGTAAAGGACCAGGATTTGACACAAATGATGCATTTGGTATGACAGGATTGGAGAATAACCATATAGGTAATCCTATATTTAATCTGGGAAGGTTCAAAGTGGCCATGAAGGGAGGACCAACATCTCCACTGTTGATGTATATGTAACTTCGGAATGTATTCACTTGTATATTTCATGTATTGTACCCCAATGTTTATTCTGGGAAGTATCTGTAATGTAATTGAGTCATGTCATGCCCTGATGTTCCTATCAGGAGGTTCTATAATGTAAACAAGTCATGTCAAGTCATTATGGGTAACCCTCCTATTGATAAAGGGTTAAAGTCCTCGTAGTTCCGTGGCACTAGGGTTATTAAACTCTTCTAGAGAAGTCGACCCTAGTAGGGTTTTTTCAAGTCAGGAATTAGTATAAATAGAGAGTGAGCCTATCTATTTATAACACACTCACTCACACTCATTTGTGGTGCATAGATATGGAAGAAGAAGACACTGGGGCTAGGAAGAAAGAGGTTATTGCTGCCGAGAGATCATCTTACTGTTTTGGGGTTTTACTTTTGGTGGTGATTCTATCTCTGAGGAAGTTGTGGGGTTTTCTCCATTTATGCTTTCCCCAAGGAAAAATAATGTGTTCATTGTCTCTTGTGTTTGATTTCTATACTTGTTATTCTCTCAGTTAAATATCCTAACATAATGCTAGCTTGAATGATAAAATTCTAACATGGTATCAGAGCTAACCTAAGAAGAAGACACTGTGCAGTTATGGGAACTAGGGATTCCTACTTTGTGTATCTCTCTCCACAAATTTTCAGCAAAATAAGTTTGTATTAACTCTCCTCCCTAGGGCGCATCTTTTTGTCGAAGCATAATCCAATTCTAAGATTTTTCAGTTTTGGACCCGACACTGCTGCCGAAAATTAGGGCTTTCCACAGAAGTGGAATTTTTTAGTGAGCCCAGGTCTGGATTGATATCCTCCCAAAAATAAAAGTTTATAGATCAATATCAAAGCATTTGGTTGGATAGAACTCCAGAAAAGCAAAACCCTAATATGCTCCTGAACCAACATTGCAGAAATTCAGCTCCAAATCCAGATCCGACATCTTGACCTGGGAAGATCTAAATCTTTTGTATTTCCATTTGAGGTTCTCAATTAAAATGTCTCATCATACCAAGCTTGATGAAAACCTTGAGGGAGCTAATAAATTCCAATCTTGGAAGTATAGGATCTCCCTGGTCTTGGAAGAAAATGAGTTGGACTCCTATATCATTAAGGAGGTTCCAGTTCCAGAGGGAGATGAGGCTAAGGCCTTACACAAGATGAAGTTGGTTATGGAAAAGAGGACTATTGCTGATTCAATCAAGGATCACCTCATACCATAGGTGTCCTCCCTAAAGACACCTAAAGCTATGTTTGATTCTCTAACCAAATTGTTTGAAGGGAAGAACATAAACTGAAAGATGACTATGAGAAACCAATTGAAGAATGTAAAGATCCAGAATGTAGAGACCATCCAGTCTTACTTTACAATAGTCTCTCAAATCAAGGAACAACTGGAAGCAGTACATGAAGAAGTGGAAAATGCAGAGCATTAGAGGAAATTTCAACTCAAAACGGGCCTCCTAAAAATAATTAATAAAATAATAGTTAAAATAATAAAATAATATTTATTAATTTTGGAGGAAGAAAAGAAAAAAACTACTTTTTTGTTTGTATTTTTGACATATCTCCCCGTGTTTTTACTCAGATTTCGATTGGGAGAGCTCATTGGATGTAGAATTAAATTATGCATCCAACGAGTACCCACTTGGCATACTTTTCATGGACCCCGCTACCCCAAAAATAAGAAATACCTGAAAAATGCAATGATGATGACATCATCACATTTTTTCAGGTATTTTTTGTTTTTGGGATAGAGGGATCCATCAAAAGTATGTCGAGTGGGTACTTGTTGGATGCAAAATTTAATTCTGCATCCAGCAAGCTCTCCCAATCAAAATTTGAGTAAAAACAAGGGGAGATATGTCAAAAATACAAACAAAAAAAGTAGTTTTTTTATGATACCTATCCCCAAATTTGTATTAAAAAAGTGTTTAAGACCTATATGATATATCAAATTTAAAGCAATTTCATTGGCTAACACATGATGACATGGAATTTGAATCAAAGTTAAAAGGCCCATTTTGAGTTGAAATTTCCTCTAATGATTGTGATGACGACCTTGAATGGTCTCCCTAGATCATGGGACTCCTTTATTCAAGGGATCTGTGCCAGAAAGAAGTTAGCCAAATTTAGTAGACTATGGGAAGAATGCTCTCAAGAAGAATCTCAGATAGTAGCTCGAGAAGAAAATATGGGAAGTGAAGATCAAGCTCTCATAGTTCATTCCAATAAAAGCAAAAGAATTTCTCATCACTCCAGAGGTAAGCATTTCCATAAAACTAACACTAGAAAATATTTGTCTAGAAGCAGATGTTATACATGTGATGAAGTAGGATAGTTTGCAAAAGATTGTCCTAAAAGACAAAATAAGAAAAGGGGAAATAAGAGAAGACATCATGCTCATGATGCAGAAGATGATGAACCTTCCTCAAAGAAAAACAAGCAAGAAAGTGATGATTCTTCAAGTGATGAAGATAATTTTTTATTTCTGCTCTCACGAGAAACATCACACATGGAAGCAATGATTGGATTATAGACAGTGGGGCTTCCAAACATATGACGGGATTGAAAGAGTCTTTTGTGAGACTATTAGAACATGAATCACCTCACAAGGTGAAGCTTGAAGATGACTACAAGTATCCAATAAAAGGTAGTGGGGAATCCTCCTATAAGCTAGACTTTGGAAAGTACATGAAGATGAAGGATGTATTGTTTGTACTGGGACTCAAGAAGAACCTCCTCTCCATATCTACATTAGATGCAAAAGGCATGAGGGTTTCATTTGTATATGTCCAAGTTCTCATGTGGCCAAAAGGAAATACCTTCGATGATGTAGTAGTGATTGGAGAACAAGAGGGAGGTCTATACAAATTGAAGGGCCATCTAGAACAAGCCTTGGTCCATGAAACAGTAGAGCCAAATGAACTTTCGCATAGAAGGTTTGCACATGTGCATTACAGAGCAATACCACTTGCAAGAAAAGCTGTTGAAGGTCTTCCAAAAATTCAAGAAAAACATGATGGAGTCTGTAAAGGATGTGCGAAAGGAAAGAATACAAAGAAGACATTTCCAAGTAGCGAGAGTAAGGAAAAAGGAATCTTGGAAATCATCCACTCCGATGCATGCAGACCAATGTCATCAAGTTCACTAAGCGGGTATGTATAATATGTTTCTTTCATTAATGACTTTTCTAGGAAGACATGGATTTACTTCATGAAGAAAAAATATGAACTATTCAGTAATTTCAAGGAATTCAAAGCCTTGATCGAGAACCACACTGAAAGGAAGATCAAGACCTTTCGATCAGATAATGGTGGAGAATTCACATCAAATGAATTCAAAGAGTTGTGCAAAGACTCAGGGATTAAGAGGGAGTTTTCCACTCCATATAATCCACAACAGAATGGGATTCCAGGAAGGAAGAATAGAACTACCATGGAAGCTACAAGAGCAATGCTTCATGATCAAGATCTTCCTACGCATCTATGGGCAGAAGTTGCCAGAATAGTGATGTATGTACAGAACCGTACTCCACACAGACTGCTAGAGAACAAGACACCTGAAGAAGACTTTTCCGGAAAGAAACCAGAAGTCATCCATCTTAGAATATTCAGTTGTCCTGTGTACATACACATTCCCAAAGAGAAGAGGACAAAATTAGATCCTTTAGGAAAGAAGGGTATATTTGTGGGATACTATGAAAGCTCGAAGGATTACAGAATATACTTCCCAGGGTTCAAAAATATTGATGTTAGTAGGGATGTAACATTTGACAAAGACTTAGCTTACAACAAATTCAAGAAGAAACCTGCTGAAGTTCCTGAAGAATCGGAAGCACCCAGAATTCATGACACAACCATGAACGAAGAAACTCAAGAAGAAGATTGAGAATTTGAAGAACCTCAAGAACCTGTAGATCCACAACAGGAGAAGAATCCTCATAAGAGGAAACCTGCTTGGGTATGAGAAACTATCCAAGGTGCATAAAGATATGGGGCTCCAAAAGAGAATCACAGAGAAAGAAAGAGGACCACATCCTGCTCTGGGTATGTAGCTTTATTATGTGATTTCATCAATAAAGAACCTTCCAATTATGAAGAAGTGATAGAACGGAAAGTATGGAAGGATGGTATGATAGAGGACTATCAATCGATCATGAAGAATGATGTTTGGGATGTTGTCCTAAGACCAAAAGGGAAGTCTATTGTAACTTCCAAATGGATCTACAAGATCAAGCATGCTGCAGATAGTAGCATAGAAAAATATAAAGCAAGATTTGTTGCTAGTGGTTTCTCCCAGAAAGAAGAAATAGATTATGAAGAAAATTTTGCACCTACAGCGAGATACACTTCCATCAGATCAATACTTTCTCTGGCTGCAGTGTTGAAATGGAAGATACACCAGATAAATGTCAAGACTGCCTTCTTGAATGGTGTAGTGGAAGAGGAAGTGTATGTGGAGCATCCACTTAGTTTTGAGACACATGACAGGGAGTCTCATGTGTGTAGATTGAAGGAATGCATGTACAATTTGAAACAGGAACCCAGGACATGGTACAACAGAATTGACAGATTTCTATCCAGTTTGGGCTTTACCAAGAGTAAAGTAGATTCCAACCTTTACTACAAGGTTGAGGATGGAAACCAATGATGCTCCTACTGTATGTAGATGATCTGTTTGTAACAAGTATGGATGGGTTGATTCCTGATACAAAGAGGAAGCTTGCCATCGAGTTCGAAATGAAGGACTTGGGTATGATGCATTATTTTCTAGGCATGGAGGTGTGGCAGAGTGTAGATGGAATTTCCCTGGGACAAGAGAAATATACGGTAGAGATCCTGAAGAGATTTGGGATGATGGACTACAAGGCCATGACCACACCTATGTCATTGCACCTGAATCTATTGAGTATTGCTTCATCAGAAGTGGTTGATGCCATGATGTATCGTCAGATGATTGGGTCCTTGATGTACCTGACGAACATGAGACTAGATATTTGCTTTGTTGTGAACACCTTGAGCCAGTTTTTGACATATCTGAGACATGTTCACTTGATTGCTGCAAGTCATATTCTGAGGTACCTGAGGGGTACAATTGATTATGGGCTCAAGTATGAGGTGATTCAGAAGATTAACCTGGAGGGTTATGTTGATTCAGATTGGGCAGGCAGTGCCATCGATAGGAAGAGCACTTCAGGGTGTTGCTTCAGTATGGGATTAAGTGTGATGTTTGGTTTAGCATGAAGCAATCCTGTGTGGTACTAAGTACAACTAAAGCGGAGTATGTCGCAGCTTATTCAGCTAGCTATTAGGCAGTATGGCTAAGGAAGCTACTGTCTGATTTTTTTGATCTCCAGTTGAATGCTACTTGTATATATTGCGACAACCAGAGTTGTGTGAAGTTGTCGGAGAACCCGGTGTTCCATGACAAGTCGAAGCATATCAAGATTAAATATCACTATATCAGGGATATGATGCAGAGAGGAGCAGTGAAGCTCCAGTATGTTGCGACAGACGAACAGATGGCTGATGTGTTGACGAAGCCATTAGCTAGAGTGAAGTTTGAAAACTTCAGGGAGAAGCTTGGTGTTCTCTAGATTGAGATTTCCCCCAAGGGGATGTGATGATTCCATGAGCCATTCTGACATGGTGAGAGGATTATTCCCTTCCATGGTCAGATGTAAGGGCTGAGCCATTCTATCATGGTGACAGGATTGGTTCCTTCCATTTAAGATATGAGTGCTGGCCATTCTGATGTGACTGTAGGATTGGTTCCTACATGATCAGATATAAGGGCTATTGCCATTCTTTGAATGGAGGTACCTGTTCAGTTACCAAGAAAACTCAGTTTAGGACTGAGGGCCATTCTAATATGACTGTGAGATGTGTTCTCACATGATCAGATATGAGTGCATGGCCATTCTGATGTGATTGAGGGATGTGTTCCCACTTGATCATATATAAGGGTTGTTTCCATTCTGTCATGGTGAGAGGATTGGTTCCTTCCATGTTAGATGTGAGTGCTGAGCCATTCTGATGTGACTATAGGATTGGTTCCTACATGATCAGATATAAGGGCTATTTCCATTCTCTGCATGGAGGCACCTGGTCAGTTACCAGGAACCCTTAGTGTAGGAATGAGTGCCTTTCTGATGAATCAAGGTCAGATGTGAGTGTTGTGCCTTTCTGATGAGTCAAGGTTAGATGTGAGTGATGTGCTTTTTCACAGATGATAGTAGTTGAGTACTGTCATACTGGTGAATGTAAGTGTTGCGCCTTTTTGACATGATGTTGGATGTGTTACTCTCATGGTCAAATGTGAGTGCTGGCCATTCTGACTTAGGGTTAGATATAAGGGATAAACAAGACCTACAAGGAGGTTAGGCCTAAAACTAGCATGAAAAAGGGCTGGCTTTATAGAACTTCCTGTGACGAAAAGAATCACGAGATAGCACATATGATGATGACCTAGTGATGTTCCAGATCGAGTGATGATTCAGATCCAGTGATGCTGTCTCCGATATGATCCAGATTGAGTGATGATTTATATCCAACAGTGATGATCTAGATCGAGTGATGATCCAGATCCAACAATGATGATCCAGATCCAGCAGTGATAATCTAGATCGAGTGATGATTCAGATCCAGTGATGATGATCTAGATTGAGTGATGATCCAGATCCAAGATGCATATGACTTGAAGATGAAGATGAATTGAAGATGTAGATGACGAGATGATCCAGAGAAGAAGACCAGTGATGATAAATTGTGTCGATAGAATACCTTCCTAGTTAAGACAGAGTGCTGATGCATTTGTAACTTCGGAATGTAGTCACTTGTATATTTCAAGTATTGTACCCCGATGTTTATTCTGGGAAGTATCTATAATGCAATTGAGTCATGTCATGCCCTAATGTTCCTATCGGGAGGTTCTATAATTTAAACAAGTCATGTCAAGTCATTATGGGTAACCCTCTTATTGATCAAGGGTTAAAGTCCCCGTAGTTTCGGGTCACTAGGGTTATTAGTCTCTCGTATAGAAGTCATCCCTAGTAGGGTTGTGTCAATTTAGGAATTAGTATAAATAGAGAGTAAGCCTCTCTATATATAACACACTCACTCACACTCAGTTGTAGCACATCACTGAGGAAGAAGAAGACACTGGGGCTAGGAAGAAAGAGGCTACTACTGTCGGGAGATCATCTTACTGTTTTGGGGTTTTACTTTTGGTGCTAATTCTATCTCTGAGGAAGTTGCGGGGTTTTCTACATTTATGGTTTCCCCGAGGAAAAACATTGTGTTCATTGTCTCTTGTGTTTGATTACTGTACTTTTTATTCTCTCAATTAAATATTTTTACATAATGCTGGCTTGAATGATAAAATTTTAACATCCACAAGGGGGAGAAACAAAAGACATACCTTGAAAAGGGTTCTATTGACTGGTGGTCCTGGGAGAGTCTCCCATATATGAACTCTCTAAGAATCTCTGAAATACCACACAATATCAAACACTACTCAAGTATAAAAGCCATAAGCAAACTGTGTGAATAGGAGTGGATCAAAAGTTAGGACTCTCATAGGATTATCAAGGCTCCACATTTCTACGATACCAAGATAGCCAAAAGGTTAACTCAGTTGGTCACATGAATCCTAAGAGGGTCTCCCAATATATGCTAGGTATGGGGGAGCTCAAATTGGTAGTAGTGTTGTCTAATGCACAACCATCCACAAGGGGCCTTCCGATATACAATCAAGTAAATGAAGTACCTTTCTATATACCTCAAGGGTACATGAAAGGCCGTTCGATATACCAACGGTACATGGAAGAACCGTGCGAGTCCCAGGTTGTAGTGTAGACAAATTATTGATAGTTGCTACATTTTACGACACCCAAACATGTCACTAACTTACACACAGTTACTAAATGATTTTAAACGTAATCTAGCATTAATTTTATCTTGAGCGGTTAAGTGGATGCATGATGTGTAGACAAGAAATGTAAAAAGAATGCAAATCCTAGCTATATGATAATGCACATTTCTCTGTCAATGAAAACTACCTAAGGTAGGGAAATAGTTTTCTGTTAAAGAAGACATAAATCAGAGATCGAAGAAAACCAAGTTATATTCAAAGGCAACTATGAATCTTTTAAAGATCAACATCAAATAAGATTCTTGAAAAGAGCTGTGAATGTTTTGGCTTGTTTTTTAAAATTTTTTTTTCTCTTTTGATTGAGTTTTCTCTTCAAACAAACATGAATCTGAACAATAAAGAAAAGGATAATTCTGTCCTAGAGTGCACTAGCTCTATCTTTCTACAATAATAGTTTAAAAAGTGCAAATGAAATCAAAGATACTACACATCTTAACAATGCACAAAACAAAGTAAAGAAGCACTTTTATTTTTCAAATGCATGTATCAAATGAAACTTGATATCTATGTTATTTTCAGATCTACAAACAAAAAAATAGAGAATATCTACAACACTCCATTCACTTAGAAATCAAAAGGAACATGAAAAGCACCCAAACAACTAAAAAACAATCAAGAATTGCTCCAAAACAACCAAATTGCAACAAAAACACTCAATGACTGAGGGGAGGAAGAGAGAATGCTAGGTCTAGAGGGTGAATGGCTATCACATGCAGCCTAAAAACCAAAATCCATCAAACCAAAACCCAAAAATGAAGGAAATATGAGCCAAAAATTGAGTTTCAAATGGCGGCACACTTTTTTGTACTGCACCAGAGCGCCTATGAGGGGTAGGCAGTTTTTCTCCACTGCAAAAAGAGCGCCTATGAGGGATAGATGCACCTACAAGGCTGTACAAGAGCACCTATGAGGGTACCAATGCACTTACAACACAGTGTATAAGTGCTGACGACGCACTTTCTCCTAAGGAAAAAAATGCCTATAGAGCCAACACTTACGATACTAAAAGATGATACCAATGGCGCACCGTCTACATAACCCAGGTGTGCTAGTGGAGAAATAGAGGGTAAAACCAGATTTCCTACAGGATAAGGGAAGAAGGTCTAATAGTGAACCAAAGAGCATCAAGAAGATGAAAGACATTCTTTGAATACAAAAACTAAAAGAGGGAAGGTCTCTAGAGGCTAGAAAAAGGATTGATAAACATATATGAAATAAAAAACAAAATGAAATCAAATCTATGTACTTCCCCAGTGGAGTCGCCAAATTTCTTGTCGGGTAAATCTACTCAATCAGAATCAAGCTAGATCTCCCTAGTCCAAGTGGATATAGAACAAATCAAATACAGAATACAACCTGCTTTCCTAGATCAAATGGAAATGCAAAGTAACGGATAGATCACCTACCTAACATATGCAGATCCTCTTCTCTCTTTGTTGATCCAAGCTCCAGAATATTCAGATCTTCAGCTGCAAAACCCTGTCAAGAAGTGGAAACAAGCTAACATCATATGCATATCCAAACATATAATTGATCTAAGCTAACAGTTAAGGAAGAAAGCTCTAAACATTAATATTAACACAATAACAGTTATGGAAAGAGATTTGTCATAATGTAATCAAGGATATACATAGAATTACAAAAGGTAGGAATGTCACAACCAAGCCTTAATGCTGCAAATTTCCATCCAACAATCCAAGACAAAGCCTCCAAAGCAAGATAGTAAGCCACCTAGAAATTCCACCAACATAATAGTACCATAGTCCTTCCTCCCTTCCAAATGGAGAGAGGGTTTAATTTATAAGGCTAAAAGGATAGAATAGGTTGAGGATTAGGAGGAGGGATATGAGGGAGCTTCCCTATAGGTTAGGAACCGAATGCCACCTCACCTAAATGATAGGGATAGACATCAATCTCATCCACCTTCGAGAAGGGTCTCGAATCTTCATTTTTTTCCCCTCGAAATAGCACCGGCACACCCTCCATGAAGGGAAAAAGCACCGTCAATGCTCCTAGAAGTGAGAGATGGAGCACCGACATTAGTGCCCTTAGCATGAAGGGAAAAATCTCCTTCGATGCTCCTAGCATGAAGGACAAGAGCGCTGACCTTCCTAGAGAGGAAAAAAAGGCAGGAAAAACCTCAATCTCAATCAACTTTAGCAAAGAGAAACTTGGGGATTAGGAAAAGGGTTGACACATGGATCAAGAGTGCAATATTTCAGTTTAACGAATATCAAACGTTAAAAGAAAAGAATGTTAAAAATGATCAAGAACAATTAAATACAAACTTTAGCCTAAACCAACAAGCACTATTGTTGTATAAAAATAGGTTGTATATACCTAACATAAAATAAATTAAATTAACAATCAGGAATGAACTGCATAAAAGGCCATATTCGGGGCACCCGAGGTACCAAAAAATGATTACCATGATCATAAAGGACTTCTTTTGGCCCAACATGAAGAAGTAAGTGGCAGAATACTTATCTCGTTGCCTAGAATGTTAGCAAGTTAAAGCAGAACATCAACATCCCACATGATTGTTGTAGCCACTACCCATTCTAGAATGGAAGTGGGAGACCATCAGTATGGATTTCATCACCAAATTGCTCAAGAATTTCAAACAACATGATTCCATCATGGTTGTGGTTGACAAATTAAGCAAATCACTTCATTTTATACCTGTAAAATCTACCTACAAAGTTGTTTATATGCATACATCTTCATGAAAGAAATACTCAGGTTACATGGGATACCAAAAGTGATAGTCTCATATAGAGACGCGAAATTTACCGGTACTTTCTGGAAATCCCTGTTTAAAGGCTTCGGTACCCACCTAAATTTCAGTACTTCATATCATCTATGAACGGATGGGAAGAATGAAAGAGTAAAGCAGGTTCTAGAGGACATGATAAGAATGTATGTTATGGACAAACTAGGTAAGTGGGAAGACTACCTACACTTGGTTGAATTTTATTATAACAATAATTTCCAATTTTCTATAGGAATGAGTCCATTTGAAGTTTTATATGGGCATAAGTGTAATATTCCAATCTCATGGACCATCCCTGTTGATAGATTGATGTTAGGACATGATTTATTAGAAGATATGGAACTAACCATGAAATAGGTACAACAAAACTTAAAGGCTTCCCAAGATAGGAAGAAAATTTATGCTGACCTAAAGAGAACTTGTAGAGAGTTCCAGGTGGGTGATCATTCCTACATAAAGGTAAATCCCAAGAAAAGTACCTTGAGATTGGGTAAGTGCAAGAAATTGGCACCCAGGTATTGCGGGCCATTTGAAGTTCTAGCTAAAGTAGGGTCGATTGCATACCAGTTGGCCCTACCACCTAGTATTAAAGTACATAATGTGTTTCATGTTTCTATATTAAAAAATGTGTTCATGATGTTTCTCATGTGATTGATTGGAATGTGATCCAGGTGGAAATAGAGGGAGAGTTCCAAGTGGGACTGAAGCGCATTCTCAACAGGAGAGAACGTTTAATCCGGAACTGTACCATCGGGTAGGTAAAGGTGCAATGGAAACACCTTAGTCTGGAAGAAGCTACCTGGGACATAGAAAGTAATATGCAGGAGGCATATCTAGGATTATTCCAAGAGGTTGACATGGATGAATAAAAACAAAGGTTATAACACCAAAGACGATGTTATATTTTAAGGGGAGGTGTATGTAATACCCCCTGATTTAATATTTTTGAATTCTGCTGGAAAATACTTTGCTTATTATTTTATTATTCTTTGACAGGAGGTCAAGAATAAAACATTTGATTTGTAATAAAACATTCCTTATTAATAAAAATTGCTGAAGGAGAACACAAGTGGAAATAGTTGTTGAAAGAGTGTTTGCTGACCTACAAGAGGGAAATGACAAGTGGTAAATACCACTGACTGAGAACTCAAGATGCAGGAGGAATCATCCCCAAAAATCAGGTCCACACGCCTAGTTTAGTTGCTGAAGAGTAGTAGGCTCATAAATGACCAAGTCCTATGAAAAATACTATTTAATAGTATGTCCATGAGTAGCAGGAGGCTAGGATTGGATGGGGTTTAACATCTGTGTAATGCAAGAGATGGCGCATTAAGATATTTTTCTCTTATGGTTTAGCGTACATGATCAAGTGTTGTAGATCAAGTAAATTAGTTGCTCTGGGAGTTGGTTGGGAGGAACAACTTCTCCACTTGTGTTTTCCCAAATTTGGTGCCAGGTTCATACAATGTTTTCTTATGAATGATTCTAGTTGTTGTAGGATGTATATGTTGTTAGAATTTTATCATTCAAGCTAGCATTATGTTAGGATCTTTAACTGAGAGAATAACAAGTAGAGCAATCAAACACAAGAGACAATGAACACAATGTTTTTCCTCGGGGAAACCATAAATGGAGAAATCCCCGCAACTTCCTCAGAGATAGAATCAGCACCAAAAGTAAAACCCCAAAATAGTAAGATGATCTCCCGATAGCAGTAGCCTCTTTCTTCCTAACCCTAGTGTCTTCTTCTTCCTCAGCTATGTGCTACAACTGAGTGTGAGTGAGTGTTTTATAAATAGAGAGGCTCACTCTCTATTTATATTAATTCTTGACTTGACAAAACCCTACAAGGGTTGAATTCTATGGGAGATTCTAATAACCCTAGTGCCCCGGAACTGCGACGACTTTAACCATTGACCAATAGGAGGGTTACTCACAAGACTTGACATGACTTGTTTACATTATAGAACTTCCTAATAGGAACATTGGGGCATGACATGACTCAATTACATTACAGATACTTCCTGGAATAAACATTGGGGTACAATACATGAAATATACAAGTGAATACATTTCGAAGTTACATATACATCAATACTCCCTTTTAACTAGGAAGGTATTCTCTTGACACGATTCTTCAGCACTAGTATTCTTCTCTGGATCATCTCGTCATCTACATCTTCAAGTCATCTTCATCTTCAAGTCATCTTTATCTTGGATCTGGATCATCACTCGATCTGGATCATCATTACTGGATCTAGATCATCACTTGATCTGGATCATCACGGGGACATCATCATTGGATCTGGATCATCAATCGATTTGGATAATCTCAGAGACATCATAACTGGATCTAAATCATCACTTGATTTGGATCATCTCAGAGACATCATAAATGGATCTAAATCATCACTCGATCTAGATCATCACTAGGTCATCATCATAGGTGCTATCTCATGATTCTTCTCGTCACAGGAAGTTCTACAGAGACATCCCTTTTTCATGCTGTTTGTAGGCCTAGCCTCCTTGTAGGTATTCTTTATCCCTTATATCTGACCCTAAGTTAGAATGGCTAGCACTCACATCTGACCATGAGAGGAACACATCCAACATCATGTCAGAAAGGAACAGCCCTTACATTCACCAGCATGACAGTACTCAACTACTATCATCTATGAAAAGGCTTAGCACTCACATCTGACCTTGACTCGTCAGAAAGGCATAGCACTCACATCTGACCTTGACTCATCAGAAAGACACAGCACTCACATCTGACCTTGACTCGTTAGAAAGGCACAACACTCACATCCAGCAGCATGACAGTACACAACTACTATCATCTGTGGAAAGGAACAACACTCACATCCACAACCATGAAAGTACACAACTAATATCATATGTGGAAAGGAATAACACTTACATCTGACCTTGACTCGTTAGAAAGGCACTCAATCCTAGACTGAGGGTTCTTGGTAACTGACCAGGTGCCTCCATTCAGAGAATGGTAGTAGCCCTTATATCTGACCCTAAGTTAGAATGGCCAGCACTCACATCTGACATGGACGGAACTAATCCTCTCACCATGACAGAATGGAAACAACCCTTATATCTCATCAAGTGGGAACACATCCCTTAATCACATCAGAATGGCCATGCACTCATAGTTGATCATGTGAGAAAACATATCACATTCATATCAAAATGGACCTTAGTCCTAGACTGAGTTTTACTAGTAACTGACTAGGTACCTCCATTCAAAGAATGGCAATAGCCCTTATATATGATCACGTAGGAACCAATCCTACAGTCACATCAGAATGGATAGCACTCATATCTAACATGGAAGGAACCAATCCTCTCATAATGACACAATGGCTCAGCCCTTACATCTGACCATGGAAGGAACCAATCCTCTCACCATGTCAGAATTGCTCATGAAATCATCACTTCCCCTTGGGGGAAATCTTAATCTGGAGAACACCAAGCTTCTCCCTAAAGTACTCAATATTCACTCTAGCTAATGGCTTCATCAACACATCATCTATTTTTTCATCCATCACAACATACTAGAGCTTCACTTCTCCTATCTACATCATATCCTTGATATAGTGATACTTGATCTCGATATGCTTCGACTTGTCATGGAACACCGGGTTCTCCAACAGCTTCACACAACTTTGGTTGTTGCAATATATATAAGTAGCATCCAACTAGAGATCAAATAAATCATATAGTAGCTTCCTCAACCATATTGCCTCACAACTAGCTAAACAAGCTACGACATACTCTGCTTCAGCTGTAATCAGTGCCACACAGGATTGCTTCCTGCTAAACCAAGAGATCACACATGATCCCATACTGAAGCAACACCTTGAAGTGCTCTTCCTATCGATGGCATTTCCTGCCCAATCTAAATCAACATAACCCTCTAGGTTAATCTTCTGATTCTCCTCAGACTTGAGCCCATAATCAACTATACCCCTCAGGTACCTCAGGATATGCTTTCCAGCAATCAAGTGAACATGTCTCGGATTTATCAAAAACTAGCTCAAGGTGTTTAAAACAAAGCAAATATCGGGTCTCGTGTTCATCAGGTACATCAAGGACCCAATCATATGATGATACATCATTGCATCAATTGCTTTTAATGAAGCATTACTCAATAGTTTTAGGTTCAATGCCATAGGTGTGGTCTTGGCCTTGCAGTCCATCATCTCGAATCTCTTCAGGATCTCTACCGTATATTTCCCTTATCCCAGGGGAAATTCCATTTGCATTCTACCACACTTCCATGCCTAGGAAATAATGCATCATACCCAAGTCCTTCATTTCAAACTCACAGCAAGCTTCCTGTTCGTATCAGCAATCAATACATCCATACCTATTACAAACAAATCATCTACATACAGTAGGAACATCATTGGGTTTCCATCCACCTTGTAGTAAATGGTTGGAATCTGCTTTACTCTTGGTAAAGCCCAAACTAGATAGAAATTTGTCAATTCTATCGTACCATGTCCTAGGTGCCTATTTCAAACCATATAGGCCTTTCTTCAATCTACACACATGAGACTCCTTGTCATGTGTCTCAAAACCGAGTGGTTGCTCCACATACACTTCCTCTTCCACTACACCATTCAAGAAGGCAGTCTTGACATCCATCTGGTGTATCCTCCATTTCGTCACTACAGCCAGAGCAAGTACTGATTTGAAGGAAGTGTATTTGGTTACAGGTGCAAAAGTTTCTTCATAATCTATTCCTTCTTTTTGGGAGAAACCACGAGCAACAAATCTTGCTTTATATTTTTCTATGATACCGTCTGCAGCATGCTTGATCTTGTAGATCCATTTGGAAGTTACAACCGACTTCCCTTCTGGTGTTGGGACAACATCTATTGGGGTGCACACCTTAACGGTCCTTAATTTTGGTAACTCCACGGTTTTTGTGGAAGCTTGTAAGCGGAGTTGTGACTCAAAATAGTCTTAGGGGTGTCGGGGTTGAGTCAAAGCCTTCTTTTTGTAATAAACCCATGGTTTAAGTCCAGGGTTTAGGGATCGGGGTGCCCATGGTTTAAGCCCATGGTTTTGTAATAAGTGCACTTGTATAAATAAGCACTTTTGTAAAGAAGTCAGGTTAGGCTTTTGATGTAAGATGAATTGATGCGAAGCTAAGGCTTGTTTGTAAGAAAGGTTAAGTCCCAACTGTGTGCGTGGACGACCTCTGCAACTGTGTGTGCATAGGGTTTTTGGGTGATTAGGAAGATCTGCAGCTGTGTGCACAGAGTCCTGCAGCTATGTGCATGACTTTAAGGACTTGAAGGGATCTACAGCTGAGTGCGCAGATCAGAACTGTGGTTTTTGTAAAGAGTTGAATAAAACACAGTTCTGTGGACGTAACCCCTACACTGGGGGTGAACCACGTTATATATTGTGTTGTGGTTCTTTTGTGTTGTTTCTGTTATGTTCTTTATGCATTGATAAGTAAATATTTGATAAGTAAGATCACTTCTAAATAATAAGTTCGATGTGAATTTCCAGTTAAGGGTTAAGCAAGTAACTGATTGTTTATCTAATTGCGAAGTTATATACATGTCGTCAAAGTTCTGTCTTGTATGATTATAACTTGTTAAAGGATAAAGGTACAGTAATATCCCTCTTCTACTTGCAGAAACCTGGTTCTGCGGCACCCCATAGCTGTTTCGGGTGAGACTGCAACCTGTTCGCAGGTTGTTGCTAAAAGGGCCAACACTGTGGGTCTTTTGTTGGTGTGAAGTTAATGGTATAAAACCCGGGTCTGCCCTATAGACCAACAACATCCCAAACATTATTCTTCATGATCGATTGATATTCTTTGATCATAGCATCCTTCCATTCTTTCCGTTCTACTGCTTCTTCATAATTGGAAGGTTCTTTATTGATGAAATCACATAATAAGGCTACACAACCAGAGTAGGATCTGGTCCTCTTTCTTTCTATGTGATTCTCTTCTAGAGCCCCATATATTTCTACACCTTGGATAACTTCTCATACCCAAGTAGGTTTCCTCTTATGAGGATTCTTCTCCTGAGGTGGATCTACAGGTTCTTGAGGTTCTTCAAATTCTCGATCTTTTTCTTGAATTTCTTCGTTCAGGTTGTGTCATGAATTCTGGGTGCTTCTGATTCTTCAGGAACTTTATTTGGTTTCTTTCTAGATTTGTTGTAAGCTGACTCTTCATCAAATGTTACATCCCTGCTAATGTAAATATTCTTGAACCCTGGGAAGTATAATCTATAATCCTTCGAGCTTTCAGAGTATCACACAAATATACCCTTCTTTCCTGAAGGATCTAATTTTTCCCTCTTCTCTTTTGGAATGTGTATGTACACCGGACATTCGAATATTCTAAGATGGATGACTTATGGTTTCTTACCAGAAAATACTTTTTCAGGTGTCTTGTTCTACCCATAGATGCATAGGAATATCTTGATGATGAAGCATTGCTCTTGCAGCTTCCATGATAGTTCTCTTCTTTCTTTTTGCAATCCCATTATGTTGTGGATTATATGGAGTGGACAACTCCCTCTTAATCCCTGAGTCTTTGCACAACTCTTTGAATTTATTTGATGTGAATTCTCCACCATTATCTGATCAAAAGGTCTTGATCTTCTTTTCAGTGTGGTTCTCGATCAAGGATTTGAATTCCTTGAACTTGCTAAATAATTCATCTTTGTTCTTCATGAAGTAAATCCATGTCTTCCTAGAAAAGTCATCAATGAAAGAAACATAGTATACATACCCACTTAGTGAACTTGATGACATCAGATCACATACATTAGAGTGAATGATTTCCAAGATTCGTTTTGCCCTGCTCTCGCTACTTGGAAATGTCTTCTTTGTATTCTTTCCTTTTGCACATACTTTGTAGAATCCATCATGTTTTGCTTTAATTTATGGAAGACCTTCAACAGCTTTGCTTGCAAGTGGTAGTGCTCTGTAATGCACATGTGCAAGCCTTCTATGCCAAAGCTCATTTGGCTCTGTTGTGTCATGAACTAAAGCTTGTTCTGGATGGCCCTTCAATTTGTATAGACCTCCTTCTTGTTCCCCAATCACTACTACATCATTAATAGTCTTTCTTTTTGGCCACATGATAACTTGGCCACATATAAATGCAACCCTCATGCCTTTTGCATCTAATGCAGATATGGAGAGAAGGTTCTTCTTTAGTCCTAGCACAAACAATACATCTTGCATCTTCATAGACTTTCCAGAGTCTAGCTTATAGGAGGATTCCTTACTAGATTTTCTTGGATACTGGTAGTCATCTCCAAGTTTCACCTTGTGAGGTGATTCATGTTCTCAAATTTTTACAAAGGACTCTTTGAATCCTTTCATATGTTTGGATGCCCCACTATCTATAAGCCAATCATTGCTTCCATGTGTGATGTTTCTCGTGAGAGCAGAAATCAAGACATATTCTTCATCACTTGAAGAGTCTTCACTATCATATCTGGTTCTATTTGTGGAAGGTTCATCATCCTCTGCAGCATGAGCATGATGTGTTCTCTTGTTTCCCCTTTTCTTATTTTGTCTTTTAGGACAATCTTTTGCAAAATGTCCTACTTCATCACATCTATAACATCTGCTTCTAGACAAATCTTTTCTAATGTTAGTTTTATGGAAATGCTTACCTCTGGAGTGATGAGAACTTCTTTTGCTTTTCTTGGAATGAACTGTGAGAGCTTGATGTTCACTTCCCATCTTTTCTTCTCGAGCTGCTATCCGAGCTTCTTCTTGTGCGCATTCTTCCCAAATTCTGTTAAACTTGACTAACTTCTTTCTAGCATAGATTCCTTGAATAAAGGAGTCCCATGATCTAGGGAGACCATTCAAGGTGGCCATCACAATCTCTGCATTCTCCACTTCTTCATCTACTGCTTCCACTTGTTCCCTGATCTGAGAGACTCTTGTAAAGTAAGACTAGGTGGTATCTGCATTCTGGATCTTTACATTCTTTTGTTGGTTTCTTAGAGTCATCTTTCATTTTATGTTCTCCCCTTTAAACAATTTGGTTAGGTCATCAAACATAGCTTTATGTGTCTTTAGGGAGAACACTTGTGGTATGAGGTGATCCCTGAATGAATCAGCAATAATCCTCTTTTCCATAACCAACTTCTTCTTGTGTAAGGCATTAGCCTCATCTCCCTCTGGAACTAGAACCTCCTCATTGATATAGGAGTCCAACTCATTTTCTTCCAGGAGCAGGGAGATTTTATACTTCTAGGCTCAGAAGTTATTAGCTCCCTCAAGCTTTTCATCAAGCTTGGTATGATGAGACATCTTAACTGAGAACCTTAAAGGGAAATACAAAATATTTAGATCTTACCAGGTCAAGATGTCAAATCTAGATTTGAAGCTGAAATGTTGCAGTGTTGGTTCAGGAGTAGATTAGGGTTTGGATTTTCCCGAGTTCTGTCCAACCAAATTATTTGATCTAGATCTCTAAGCTTCAATTTTGAGGAGGATATCAATCCAGGCCTAGGCTCACTGAAAAATTCCACTTCTATGGAAATTCCTAATTTCTGGAAACAATGTCGGGTCCAAAACTAAAAAAGCTCAAAATTGGATTCTGTTTCGACAGAAAGATGCGCCCTAGGGAGGAGACTTAATCCAACCTTATTTTTTTTAAAATATTTGGAGAGAGATGCACAAAGTAGGAATCCCTAGTTCCTGCAGTTGCATAGAGTCTTCTTCTCAGGTTAGCTTTGATACCATGCTAGAATTTTATCATTCAAGCTAGCATTATGTTAGGATCTTTAACTGAGAGAATAACAAGTACAACAATCAAACAAAAGAGACAATGAACACAATGTTTTTCCTCAGGGAAACCATAAATGGAGAAAACCGTGCAACTTCCTTAGAGATAGAATCAGGACCAAAAGTAAAACCCCAAAACAGTAAGATGATCTCCCGACAGCAGTAGCCTCTTTCTTCCTAGCCCCAGTGTGTTCTTCTTCCTCAGCTGTGCACTACAAATTAGTTTGAGTGAGTATATTATGAATAAAGAGGCTCACTCTCTATTTACACTAATTCTCGACTTGACAAAACCCTACTAGGGTCGACTTCTCTACAAGAGTCTAATAACCCTAGTGCCCCAGAATTGTGGGGACTTTAACCCTTGACCAATAGGAGGGTTACCCACAATGAATTGACATGACTTGCTTACATTATAGAACTTCCTGATAGGAACATTGAGGCATGACATGACTCAATTACATTACAGATACTTCTTGGAATAAACACCGGGGTACAATACATGAAATATACAAGTGAATACATTCTGAAGTTACATATACATCAACATAGGTGAATGGTTAAATTGCAGTTACCTATCTAGGAAATACTGTGTATTAGTTTCTGTAGAATTATCATCCATGTTTTGTTTATTGGAGATATGTATGATGATAATATCGTAGTAATTAATGTTTTGATTTGAGCATAATTCTGCAGAGATGGTTATTGTTGGTCTGCTATGCATCGATTTCAATACTTGAATGATTGTAAAATTATGAGTCTGCATTTAATAGATTGCATCCTATGTTTTTTAAACTGTAGCACATATTCCTGCATTTATCTAAGTTTGCTTATTTAGATTGACCTCGTCAATCTTTCCTAACCTTGTTTCCCAATTGGGAATGTCGTTGAAATGATAATGCTGGTTTAGAGTATAGATTTGTAAGTATTACAACTGAAATACTTTTACATAAGAGAAAACCTTATTTTATTAATTTCAACCCCAAATACAAACCGTAAACCATTGAATCCACAGTTAAACTTTGATAAAAAAAACTAGAAGTTTAACGGTCCAGATCTAACCTGTAGCAAGATCGATGATTCACAGAAATGCGAAAGTCGTGTTGGCCTGATTTTCTGACCTAGGCCAACAAGGAGATTATGCCCACACAATCATCTTAAAACAACGTCCGGTGTGTTTGGAATAGCAAAACCTCGCAGGTTATGGTCCTGCTACTAGCCGATTTTTCTCTTAAGGAGAAATTAAAATCAGCAAAATCTATCCTATCCTAATGTTATTTCTACCTAAATGAACCCTATGATTAGTTTCAACTATCTAAATTGTCTTATAATTGCTTTCTTAAGGAAATACTCCAATTGTTGAAGAGTTTTTCTGAATATAAAGACTGTTAAAATTATGCTAAGAATTACACAAATCAATTAAATAGCTGTTAAATGAAATATACTAAAATAAAACTTAATCTGAACTATCTTAACTACCCTATCTATCCCATCTCAGCTGAGAGCGTATCTGGATACTATATTAATTATTAATTAATAAAAGATGAACAGAAATATAAAGAGTAAGATCTAAATGACAATATTTAAACCATACACATTAAACTATTCTGTTATAACATCACTTATCCGAAAAACTGAAAATAAATAATTACTTCAATTTTCTGAAGTATATAATTAATTAATAACTAACCATCAACATAACTATTTGAATAAAAGATGATGTCTAGTATGAAATCACTGTAAAAATACAAATGATAGCTAATAGAAATAAATATATATCTTTATAGTTTGAATTTATAGTAAAAATACTAATAAATTCAGTCACAATGATATATTAATTCAAACATAATATTGAGTTGACAGAGTGAAAATTATAATTAAACACAAGTATAACAAAGCATACTGTATTAGTATTAAAATAGAAGATAATATACTGACACATAAAGTATATCTAAAACAATACTAGTAATGATATCAACCTGGATATTTCCAGTTACATCCCACATCCAAAGATCCAACTTCAGTTATGAAATAAAACCAGTAACAAAATATATCTCAAGTATTTCTCTCTTCAGTCACTCTCCCTTCTTCATCAAAATTCCTACCTTATATAATACTATCAGTTGTTTTCGATTTAGTTTTCCCATCAATGCTACATGCCACATAATAGGGTTCCTATAATTATCCAAGAGAATTGAATCTCTTTTACAAAACACCTGTCACTATAATAACGAAAATGACTAGCCTGAATGTTTGCTGGTTTAAAGGTGCTTGGTAAATTCGTGGTCGTTGTTGAAACTCCAGCCTTCAATAAACACCCACATCTCCCAACCAACATATTAACAATGTCCTGAAGCTTTGGAGAAGAGTGATGACATATCCACCTGTGTTTAAATAGATGAAGCATCTCATTAAAACCAGTTAAAACAGATGTAACAAAATAAACTAAAATTTAAATGTATGCCTGTAAAATCTGCGATTTTACAGGCATGCATAACAAAAATATTTTATTACCTGTTTGACAGTGACACAACCATGTACTTTGAAAAATGAGAATAACCATCAAGTTCTATTTTGAATATCAACTACTCTTCGGGCTTCAGCTAATTTGGCTTTCATCCTGATAATCTTTAACTTTTGTTTTTCTATTTGTTCAAGCAGATGCTGATTCGTGCCTATTATTGACCTCTTTGCTTTTTTATACTGGTTCTTTTTTATATTCATTTCTTTCCACCTGCTAATCCAGTTCAACAATTCCTCCTTGAATGTCCTATTTTCTTCTTCTATCAATACTGCCTTAGATTGACAATGCTTAAGTTCATCTTTCAACTCTGTAATCTTGGTCTGGTATGCCTTATCCAGAACTTGCTGAAGGGTTTCTTCTTCATTTTCGTGACCTGAATTGGCTACCTGAGGAGGATTAGGGTTCTCAATGTTTTGACCAGATGACTGAGGACTGATAGAAGACGGTTCAGGATCTGAACTACAAGTGTTCATATACGATGGAGCACCCTCGGTCTTACCCAATTTTGCGCTATTATCCTTCACAAGAGAGGGGTCATTTATATGAGTGATGTCAAGGACCGACAATGGAACATTGTCGTCAATATGAACAATCGAAGGCTGAGCACCTTGGCGATTACCTATAGGAACAGAAATTGTAGATACATTGTGCATGCTCCTAGTAACCCTCCTTGAAAACACAAGATTGTCTAACTCAAAACCTCCTTTATCGTAGCATACTTGAGCTAGATGATCTAGTTTATACATAGACTCTTCACCATTTTTACGAGGACTAACTGGCTCGGAAATATTTTTACAATCAACAATATTAATATCTTTGCTTTCAGTTAACCTATCCCTTGTTTTTGCAGGAGTACTATAACTTTTATTAGATGAGGGCTGATTCAAGACTGCTTTAGAGCAACAGGGAACCATATTATCAACATCGTCACTACTGATACCAGCGTTTACGGGTAGATTGGCTTCTTCAAGCCTTTTACCCTCTGATTCATTCTCAGGAACATTATTAACCTCAGGCTTAGTAGCTTTTCATTTCTTACGAGTCTTTGGGGAGGTGTTCGGCCTGTATTGAGTTGGCCCCAAATGATATTTAGCTAAAAATTCATCCCATGACTTACCCTTCAAGGACAGTTGATGTTGTAGTATGATTTTAACTAAGCCATGGTGAAATAAACTTCTTTCAGGGTTATCAAAACTTTGAACTGCATGCGACATCTTCTTCAAACTTTGCCACAGGTAAAATGGTAGATTAAGCCTACATCCCTGTAATGCTACTAGGAGTCTTAAGTGGTAATAGTGTAAATGAGAGAAACATCCATCGCAGGACACATACCTGACCAGAATTTCATAGTAGGCTCGCCATTCAGGCTTTAGGAACTTGATAGGGACCCCTATCTTCAGTTTTGTATTATCTGGTAATGGCAGCAGTAGAGATAAACACTTTTTCTTATTAACCTTACCACCCTTGAACCAACGTTCTCCAACTTGCGGGAGCTTTGTCGCCTCTGTGATTTTGTCTTCATTAACGATGAAATCAAAACCCCCGATCTGCACAACATCTTCTTTTCAATTTAAGGCAAATAGTTTGGTTACATCTGCATTATGGCCGTCAAAACACTTAAAGAACTGCCCCAACCCCACTTTCTCAAATTGCAAGGCTATCTTCTCGTCTGCTTCTATGAGCTCTGAACCTGAGATTTCGAAACGATTCAACGGGGCCATAGCTTCCTCAACACTATCCTGGTTTTGAAATGGAATGAATGGAAAGGTGAAGAGGGAGGGGATAGGTATCGAAGTGCATGACATGATGCAAAATAAAAACTTCACATGCTTCGAATCTGACAGTCAAGGGGGCTCTAAATTTAGCCATTAAGCCGAACTTAGCGATGATGAATGTTATAGCCAACATTCTGTTATGATATATGCATGCTTAACCACGACTTAGCCACGACTAGCAGTAAGATTTAACCAAATTGAAAAACCAGGGATCGTTTGATTGATGGATCGTAAACCAAAATATTGATTACACACAGTGGTCATAATGAGCATGTACGTCGTTAAGAAATGGAATGTCTCTCAACATTAAATCCTGAGGATGCGAATCATCAATATAGCTGTTAGTTAATTATTAGGTGTAAGCCACCTCTCCATGCCAAAGCAGCGATCTAAGTAGCAGGTGTTATTAATTTGACACATGGATTCTGTCAATTAATGGTCTTCTCCAGTTTTAGCGTGAAAGGTGGTAGCATTCAAGGCGATATAGTATCGAAATCATAAAACCTAATGTTTAGCATGACAACTAGCTAATGACTTGATTTAATATTTATGTCATGTATATACTTAAAATTTCATAGATCTTGTTTTAAAATTTTCCAAAATCCCATTGATTAATATCCAAAATTAATTTGGTAGGATACCAAGTGATAAAACTATAATATATGAAAATTCCCATATGATAGTCATTTATTTACTAACTACATATATACAATTTTTTACAAAGTCATGGTAAGGCATTACATGAAATATAAACTTTAGGTTAAAATAAGTCACCTTTAGTTCTAGGAACTTAGGACTAATAATACCTCACCCATATCCAGCTTTAAATAAACTCAAGATGTGTTTTGTTGATTTCCCTTTGGCATACTATCCTTTCAAATTTCTTAAATCATATATAATCATAAAAATTTAACTTAATGATTAAATCAATTATATAAAAATTTATGAAACTGACTTATTAATCTGATAGCTGCTAATTGCCACATTTATGAACTTGTTTTCATCAACTTCTAACACGTCATTTAACTTTTCTCCAATTGAGAGTACCTTTAGAATCAAATATTCTGAAGGCACTCTTTTATAATTAAAAAAAAAAAAACCGATCTCCCTTCATCTGAATGAAAAATGAAGGGGTTGTTGCTGACTGCCAACAAATGGAGACAACCTGGGCGAACCAGTTATCTCTGCTCATACAAATTATAAATGATATAAGCAAAGTCTCAAAACTTATTGAAAATAATCAAAAATTCTTTATCTGAACAAAAACCATTATTTTAATTCATATTCATAAGTATAACTCAGAAATATTCCATCTTTTGAAACAGAAATTTGATTAGGGATAATCTTAAAAATATCTTGATCGAAACAAAGTACTTTATAGTAATAGTAACCTGCACCATCAACATAAAGTATAGAAATTTACTTTTCTGAAAACTTTTCCAGAATTTGTCCCATAAACATAATAATTTTCTTTTGTTTGCTTTTCTTTTCTTTAAACAATCATTCTGACTAAAGACTACTATCTGGGTATGGTGTCCCACTGTGATAGTATCATTCATGAGAGCTGTCTGAAATAAGCAAGCCAGCTCGTGATGAGACCTCTTGTCTTTTAATTTTTTAAATCAAAAGCCATCACCCTGGTGATAAAAAATGAAGTTATCCCAGACAACACTGATGATCATGATTAGGCCGACTCGTGATGAGACCTCCTATTCTTTAGTCAAAATTAATGTTTTTCTTTCTATTTCATCTTTTAAATTTTATAAAATGAGAGATCATTAACCAGCATGGTGACCAAATGGTAATGTCAGTCATTAATATCACCGAAAAATGAATCAGCTGGCTTGTGATGAGACCCCTTATCTTTTGGTTTTTAAAACCAAAATCCATTACTAGTTTCCTAATAATGTCATACTAGTGATATTTGTGATTCTGATCGGACCGACTTATTACTAAGACCTTTCGTCTCTCATTTTAGCATTTTATTGACTGGAACAAATCCTAAATAGTTTTCAGATTGTAAATACTTTTGAAGACTGATGATAGAGGTTTGTAAGAGTTTTTCAAAAGTACAAGCTTCGAGGAAGATATTAAATAAGCTATCCCCACTTTTATAAGAAAATAAAAAGATGAGGAATAATTTGAGAAACACTTACAAAAAAAAACAATGAAGGTCTTTTACAGATTTAAGAAAATTTGATCATCCTGAACAAATTTTAAAAGATTTCAGTCTAGTATCATAATGTTTAGGTTCATGAGCAAACTGATTTTATTTATTTACATATATTTCTACAGCTGCTAACTAAAGATTACTGATTGATTATATACAAAATTTGACAGTCTGAAATATTTGACTCAACAGAACTAAAACTGACTGAAATAACAGCATGATGAACAGAAAATTTATTTACAACAACAATCAAAGTTTATGTCGAAAAAAAAAAATTATTTACGAACAACAAACAAATTATATACATTTTAAGACAGAAAATATTAATAGAAATATTTTTTCAGAATCAGTCCATTCACTGGGAATGTTTCGGACTGACCTTCAAGTGTTTGCAATCGAAAGGTACTTGGACCTAGTTTTTCAAAAATAACAAAGGGACCTAACCACAATTTCTAAAACTTAGTATGATCTCCCTTATCCTCGTGGACTTTATCCCATTTTAAAACTAAGTCTCCCACCTGAAATTCTCTATTGGAACTAAAGGATTAGTCAAACCAAGATTTTACAATTTGTTGATGTTTTGTAAAGTGTTGTTTTGACTTTTCTCTTTCTTCCTCAAGCTTTAGCAGAGTATTAATTCTCTTTTCCATTGCTGGGAACTCTTCATCTTAAACAGCCTGAGCTAACTGTAATGAAGGTAAGAACAAATTTGGTGGTAAAATAGCTTCAGTTCCATATACTAAAAAGAATGGTGAGTTACCTATCGCAGCCTTAGGAGTCACTCTGTCTACCCAAAGGGCATTGACCAATTCTGTATGCCAATTATGGTGGTGAATTGAAATAGTTCTTTTGAGAATTTTCAATAAATTTTTGTTTGTTGATTCAGCTAGACCATTCCCATGGGGATGATAGTTAGATGAATACTTGATTCTTATTCCCTTCTCTAAAGCAAACTGAGTTAACTCAATTGATGCAAAATATGAAGCATTGTCAAAGACGAGGGAATCTGGGATACCAAATCTGGTTATGATAAATAATTCCAAAAATAATATAACCTGATTGGTATTTACAACCTTCAATGGTGGAGCTTCCGCCCAATGAGTGAAATAATCGGTTGCAATTATTATATATTTGTGTTGCATAGATGAGGGAGGATTTATTGGCCCTACTATATCAATACCCTATTGCTGAAAAGGTCTTTCAGCTGAAACAGGTTGTAAAGGAAAAGTAGGTTTTTTAACCCTTCTTGCAGGAAGTTGACATTCTTGGAATTTCCTAACAAAAGTATAGGAATCTCGAAACAAGGTGGGCCAATAATAACCAGCCCGAAGAATTTTGTGTGCAGTAGTCTCTCCACCAAAATGACCTCCTATTGGTCCAGAATGTAACTCTTTCAGAATTACTTATGTTTCATCTTTATCTAGACATCGAAGGTATACTCCATCTGAATTTCTCTGAAAGAGGATATTATCAATTAATAAATAAGGAGCAGGCTTCAATCTGAGTGCTCTTTTCTTCTTTAGTTCTAAGTAATCAGGAGCAGCTCCTGTTTCCAAAAGTATCCGTATGTCTGTATACCAGGAATCTTGAGGTGGTGGATAAAAATAAATTTCCCTGGTAAGTAAAACCTCATCAATGACAGTTTCAGCTTTATCATTAGGTAAATGAGCCACTTCAGCAACTAATTTACATATTCCTTGACCTTTAATTATCATTGAGGGTTTAATTTCTAAGTCATATTCTTGAAGAGCTGTCATCCAAGGTGCTCTTTTCTCACCTAAGTCCTTTTGCACTAACAAGTTTCTGACTGAGGAATAAGGGACAATTATTTTCGTTTTAGATTTCAGTAAGTATGGACTAAAATGTTTAATAGCTTTAAAAATAGCAAAGGCTTGCTTATCGACTTCATGGTAATTAAGTTCAGCACCTTTGAAAATTGATCTCATGAAGGAGATTGGGGCTTCGTTATTTTGCTGATTTAATTGGGTTAAAACTGTTGCATATGAAATATCAGAAGCAAAAGTATACAATATGAAATCTTTATTAAAATGTGGACTTAGAAGGCTAGGAGCTTCTGAAATGGCTTCTAAAATTTTCTGAAATGATTCTTTTTCAGTTTGTCCCCAATTAAAAACAGTATCTTTCTTAATCATTTTCTGCAAAGGATGAATGATTTCGGAGAAACTGGGAATGAATCTCCTAACAAAATTTATTTTGCTGAGAAATGACTGCATTGCTTTCTTGCTAGAAGGATAGGTTATTTTGGAAATGGCTTGGGTTCTTTCAGGATCAATCATGATTCTGTGCTTTGAAACCACACAACCTAATAAGATACCTTCTGAAACAACAAATATTGTTTTTTTAGGATTTAAGGATATTCCAAAGTTTATGCATCGTTCAAATACTTTTCTAAGATGATTAAGGTGATCAGGTCGATGTTTAGAATATACAGTAACGTCGTCCAAGTAGACAATGACTGAATCGTTAATTAAGCCTCTAAAAGCAATATCCATTGCCCGTTGAAAGGTTGCTCCTGCATTGATTAACCCAAAGGGCATCTTACGGTAGACATATGTTCCCCATGGAGTTCTAAAAGCAGTTTTCAATTGATCATCTGGGGAAACTAATATTTGGTTGTACCCTGAGAAACCATCAAGAAGTGATAGTATCTCAGCCCCAGACACCTTTTGAAGAATTTGTTCCAAGGGAGGAACTGGATAATTATCCTTTTCAGAAGACTTATTCAGATTTCTAAAATCTACACATAATCTAATATCCCCATTTTTATTCCTAACTGGAACTAATTTTGCCACCCATTGAGTATTCCTGATGGGGAAAATGATCTTGGCAGCTAATAATTTATTCAGTTCCTTTTTTATTGTTGGTTCTAATGACGGGTGATATTTCCTTAACTTCTGTTGAAAAGGTTTTGACTCATGTTTAATTGGAATTATATGTTGCATGACTTGTGTGTTAAAGGTTTTCAGGTCATCATATGTCCAAGCAAAGACGTCTTTAAATTCCTTAAACAATTTTATAAATGATTTTTTTTCTACAGGGTTGCAATCTATTCCAAAATTTATAGTTTGGGGATTTAGTTTTGTTCCTAAATTTATGGTTTCATACCTCATTCGAGAACTGTTGGTTTTACAATTAGGAACAGACCTAAACTTATCCTGCAGATCAAAGAACTTTTCTAATCTTAATACTGAATTAGGGACTGGTTTTACGTGTTCAAAAGCGTTTTCAACTGAACAAAAATCATTTATTACCGAAAAATATCGCAGATTTTCGGCATGAGTGACTTCGTCTATGGCTGAATCTTTAAAGGTATCCTCGTTCATCAGAAAATTTAGTACCTGCACATCATTGTCAAATACATGCAAGTTAAAGATATTATCAGGTATGGAAGGCCTAGAAATTAATTCAATAGAAAAGAAATTTGGTGTAAGATTTTCTGACGAAATTAACTTTGATGCTACATTTGCCAACAAATCTGCTTCTTGATTTTGAATTCTAGGAACAAAATTTATGATAAATGCATCAAAATGTGAGATAAGGTTCCATACCTATCTTTGATAACTCTGTAAATGTTCAGATAAGCAGTGAATGGAGTTACGAACATGTCTGACAATGATCTCGGAATTGCCATATACAATTAACTCTTTGATGCCCAAATCAATTGCTTTTTTCAAGCCTTGTATTAAAGCTTCATATTCCACAGTATTGTTTGTACAATTAAATTCCATCCTACAAGCTATACATGTTTTATTTCCCTGAGGGTCCACCAATAGGCAACCAGCTCCTGCTCCTTCTTTAGATTTCGCACCATCAAAACATAAAGTCCAGATAGAACTATGCACAATCACTTTGTTTTCTATAATATTCACAATATTTAAATTATCTACATCATTAATGGTTTCCTTGAATGAAGAGTTAGGAGAAACAGACGTCACATTACTAATTTTAGATTGCTGTTTTTTTTTCAGAAAGGGCATAATTTTCAGCTTTGAAATTACCAAATCCTAATTCATACATGTAATTCCCCATAATACAATCTGAAAATAAAACAGGTTCGCTAGGATCATGCAGTTTTGTGACAGTATGTTTCATATATCTTTCTCTATTTATCTTTATCTGATTTGACTTTCCGTTCTTAGGTAACCATAATGTTGACCAGTCCGTGGCGAAGAATCCATTTAGTTGTTGAGACCAATCCCTACTTAAAAACAACCCGTATGCATATGGAATATCAACAACAACAACATCTATAATTTGATAAACCGAAGGGTTACAAGCAATCCTGACTAAGACATCTTTCATTTCCCCTACAACCTTTACATTTGTCCTGTCCAATTGATTTATTTGAGAATTAGATGGAACATATTTCCCATTCAATTTCTTGCATACTGATAAAGGCATCACATTGGAGGATGCTCTAGATTCTACCATGCAATTATCAACATTCCTATTGAAAATTTCAAAGGTAAGTAAGAATGGAGGTGTGGTTGATTTAGAATTCTTACCTATCAGCGAAGCTTTGTCAGCCGTTGCTTTTCCTTTTTTCAGTTGTTGTTGGATCATTATTAGAACTGTTAGCAACAACATTTTGTTTTGCATTAGGAATAATTGAACTCACTGCGGGATTTATAACATGACTATTAGGAATTGGGTAGATTTGAAGAAGATCGTACATATTGATGTTTGCACGAGTCTTCTTTAAATATTCAATTATATCATATTGTAAATCTAATCTTGGAGCATTTTGAATAGTTTGGGTACCTTTGGTTGTTTGGACTTGTTTGCCAGATTGAGTCTGTTTGTTTGGTTGTGAATTATTATTGTCATTGTTTGTAGTAGAACTTGATGAAGCTCCAGGGGTATTTGCGAATGTTATACTACGAGTATTGTAGGCATGTTGTCCTGTAGGAGGAATTTTATTCTCATGTTCTTTCACAAGACTGTCCCAGAATTGACTATTAACTTGTTGAGGTTCCTCTGATTCTTCATCATTTTCTGATTCCTCTTATTCTTCATTTTCAGTTATTTCTTGACTAGAAGGAGCTTCAGACAAAGATAAAACAACTCGAATTGTATTAAAAATCTCTTCATTTGTTGCTATGTCAGGTGGAGTATTTTTATTATTTGTATTCAGGTTTTGTCTAAACTGGTTTCTGAAATATCCCCTAGAAGGAGAAGCTTTAGAATTGGTTTTCTTTAACCCTACAACTTCATTGGTTAATGTTCGAATAGCGTTTTGTAGTTGTTCTATATCAAATGCTTTGTATTTATCTGAATTAAGTTTTTCGGTTTTCCTACGAGGAAACGAATCAGATTTTCCACTTCTATTTGGTTCATAGGACATAGAATCTTTCTCGACTTTAATGGATTCTTCAAAAGTTTCTACTAAATTTGTTTTCCCAACTCTCTTAACGAACATCCCAGAATATTTTGGTAAAGCTGATGTATAATTTTCAATAATTATATCCTCGAGAGGTTGAGAAGCAATTGGAATTTTGTTTTTTAATGTCAGAAACCTTTGATTGAAATCTTTGATCCTTTCTTTAGGCTCCATTTTAATCCTAGATAACTCTAGGGCTAAAAGAGCGGGTGTTTTATCTTCCCCGAATTTATCTAGAAAGGCTTTATTAAATTCCCCCCAATTTGTGATTGATCCCTGTACTAACGAAAAATACCAGGTAGAATCTCTTCCTTCAAAATTTAGAGGAAACAATCGACAAACTACATCTTCATGTTGAACGTTCAAGGTTTGAATTGCCAACATGAATTTATCAACATGCACCTCTGCAGGTTCTTTGTCATCTGGATTAAACTTAGGGAGGAGTTTATCTGAGTGTTTAGGCAAAGGATGTTGTATACCAGGGACTACTACAATAGCTGTTCTTAGCCAAGGGAGTTGTGGATTTGGTGGATTAGGTGGAGGATTGCCTCCTCCTCCTACAGGTACATTTCCTGCCATTGGCCTTCTTTCAGAACTTGAAGAACTTCCCGAATTGGATGGTCTTGGACTATCAGGTGGTGATTCAGGAGGAGAAGGTGGCTGATCAAAACCGCCTCTTGCAATTAGTCTTCTAGCAGTATTGGTTTGAGTAGTCTGCCTTTGATGTCTTTCAACCTGATGATGGGGTGTACTATCAGCTATTTCCAAATCTTGTGTAACTATGGTCAATTGTGGATTATGTCGCTGCTGTCTAGGTAGACCATAATCTATTGGAGATATACCAAGCTGATTAGCGTATGCTCGTGTAAGAATATGTCTTGATTCTTCTAAAGTTTGAGTGCTTTCTGCAGGAGCAAAGGGCGAGGTGACAGGATCACGCTCGAGAATGTTCCTAACAGTTTCTAAAAATGGTGATCTACTGACTTCTGGAAGTTGTTGGCTGGTTGGAAATGTTTCATTAGTTTCACTTTCCATTACTCATTAACATGCCCTCCTTCTAGCGCCATTTGTTGGCCTGATTTTCTGACCTAGGCCAACAAGGAGATTATGCCCACACAATTAGCTTAAAACAACGTCCGGTGTGTTTGGAATAGCAAAACCTCGTAGGTTATGGTCTTGCTACCAGCTGATTTTTCTCTTAAGGAGAAATTAAAATCAACAAAATATATCCTATCTTAATTTTATTTCTACCTAAATGAATCCTATGATTAGTTTCAACTATCTAAATTGTCTTATAGTTGCTTTCTTAAGGAAAGACTCCAATTGTTGAAGAGTTTTTTCTGAATATAAAGACTGTTAAAATTATGCTAAGAATTACACAAATCAATTAAACAGCTGTTAACTGAAATATACTAAAATAAAACTTAATCTGAACTATCTGAACTATCCTATCTGTCCTATCTCAGCTGAGAGCGTATCTGGATACTATATTAATTATTAATTAATAAAAGATGAACAGAAAGATAAAGAGTAAGATCTAAATGACAATATTTAAACCATACACATTAAATTATTTTATTATAACATCACTTATCAGAAAAACTGAAAATAAATAATTACTTCAATTTTCTGAAGTATATAATTAATTAATAACTAACTATCAACATAACTATTTGAATAAAAGATGATGTCTAGTATGAAATCACTGTAAAAATACAAACGATAGCTAATAGACAGAAATATATATCCTTGTAGTTTGAATTTATAGTAAAAATAATAATAAATTCAGTCACAATGATATATTAATTCAAATAGAATATTGAGTTGACAGAGTGAAAATTATAATTAAACACAAGTATAACAAAGCATACTGTATTAGTATTAAAATAGAAGATAATATACTGACATATAAAGTATATCCAAAACAATACCAGTAATGATATCAACCTGGAGATTTCCAGTTGCATCCCACATCCAAAGATCCAACTTCAGTTGTGAAATAAAACCAGTAACAAAATATATCTCAATTATTTCTCTCTTCAGTCACTCTCCCTTCTTCATCAAAATTCCTAGCTTATATAATACTATCAGTTGTTTTCGATTCAGTTTTCCCATCAATGCTACATTCCACATAATAGGGTTCCTATAATTATCCAAGAGAATCGAATCTCTTTTACAAAACACCTGTCACTATAATAATGAAAATGACTAGCTTGAATGTTTACTGGTTTAAAGGTGCTTGGTAAATTCGTGGCCGTTGTTGAAACTCCAGCCTTCAATAAACATCCACATCTCCCAACCAACATATTAACAATGTCCTGAAGCTTTGGAGAAGAGTGATGACATATCCACCTGTGTTTAAACAAACGAAGCATCTCATTAAAACTAGTTAAAACAGATGTAACAAAATAAACTAAAATTTAGATGTATGCCTGTAAAATCTGCAATTTTACAGGCATGCATAACAAAAATATTTTATTACCTATTTGACAGCGACACAACCATGTACTTTGAAAAATGAGAATAACCATCAAGTTCTATTTTGAAGATCAACTACTCTTCGGGCTTCAGCTAATTTGGCTTTCAGCCTGATAATCTTTAACTTTTGTTTTTCTATTTGTTCAAGTAGATGCTGATTCGTGCCTATTATTGACCTCTTTTCTTTTTTATACTGGTTCTTTTTGGTATTCATTTCTTTCCACCTGCTAATCCAGTTCAACAATTCCTCCCTGAATGTCCTATTTTCTTCTTCTATCAATACTGCCTTAGATTGACAATGCTTAAGTTCATCTTTCAAATATGTAATCTTGGTCTGGTATGCCTTATCCAGAACTTGCTGAAGGGTTTCTCCTTCATTTTCATGACCTGAATTGGCTACCTGAGGAGGATTAGGGTTCTCAATGTTTTGACCAGATGACTGAGGACTGATAGAAGATGGTTCAGGATCTGAACTACAAGTGTTCATATACGATGGAGCACCCTCGGTCTTACCCATTTTTGCGCTATTATCCTTCACAAGAGAGGGGTCATTTATATGAGTGATGTCAGGGACCAACGATGGAACATCGTCGTCAATATGAACAATTGAAGGATGAGCGCCTTGGCGATTACCTATAGGAACAGAAATTGTAGATACATTGTGCATGCTCCTAGTAACCCTCCTTGAAAACACAAGATTGTCTGACTCAAACCCTCCTTTATCACAGCATACTTGAGCTAGATGATCTAGTTTATACATAGACTCTTCGACATTTTTACAAGGACTAACTGGCTCAAAAATATTTTTACAATCAACAATATTAATATCTTTGCTTTCAGTTCACCTATCCCTTGTTTTTGCAGGAGTACTATAAATTTTATCAGATGAGGGCCGATTCAAGATAGCTTTAGAGCAACAGGGAACCATATTATCAACATCGTCACTACTAATACCATCGTTTATGGGTAGATTGGCTTCTTCAAGCCTTTTACCCTCCGATTCATTCTCAGGAACATTATCAACCTCAGGCTTAGTATCTTTTCGTTTCTTACGAGTCTTTGGGGAGGGGTTCGGCCATTATTGAGTTGGCCCTAAATGATATTCAGATAAAAATTCATCCCATGACTTACCCTTCAAGGAAAGTTGATGTTGTAGTATGATTTTAACTAAGCCATGGTGAAATAAACTTCTTTCAGGGTTATCAAAACTTTGAACTGCATGTGACATCTTCTTCAAACTTTGCCATTGGTAAAATGGTAGATTAAGCCTACAGCCCTATAATGCTAATAGGAGTCTTAAGTGGTAATAGTGTAAATGAGAGAAACATCCATCCCAGGACACATACCTGACTAGAATTTCATAGTAGGCTTGCCATTCAGGATTCATGAACTTAACAGGGACCCCTATCTTCAGTTTTGTATTATCTGGTAATGGCAGCAGCAGAGATAAACACTTTTTCTTATTAACCTTACCACCCTTGAACCAGCGTTCTCCAACTTGCAGGAGCTTTGTCGCCTCTGCGATTTTGTCTTCATTAACGATGAACTCAAAACCCCTGATCTGCACAACATCTTCTTTTAAATTTAAGGCAAATGGTTTGGTTACCTTTGCATTATGGTTGTCAAAACACTTAAAGAACTACCCCCACCCCACTTTCTCAAATCACAAGGCTATCTTCTCATCTGCTTCTATGAGCTCTGAACCTGAGATTTCAAAATGATTCAACGGGGCCATAGCTTCCTCAACACTATCCTAGTTTCGAAATGGAATGAATGGAAAGGTGAAGAGGGAGGGGATAGGTATCCAAGTGCATGACATGATGCGAAATCAAAACTTCACATGCTTCGAATCTGACAGTCATGGGGGATCTAAATTTATCCATTAAGCTGAACTTAGCGATGATGAATGTTATAGCCAACATTGTGTTATGCTATATGCATGCTTAACCACGACTAGCAGTAAGATTTAACCAAATCGACAAACCAGGGATCGTTTGATTGATGGATCGTAAACCAAAATATTGATTACACACAGTGGTCATAATGAGCATGTATGTCGTTATGAAATGGAATGAATCTCAACATTAAATCCTGAGGATGCGAATCATCAATACAATTGTTAGTTAATTATTAGGTGTAAGCCACCTCTCCATGCCAAAGCAGTGATCTAAGTAGCAGGCGTTATTAATTTGACACATGGATTTTGTCAATTAATGGTCTTCTCCAGTTTTAGCGTGAAAGGTGGTAGCATTCAAGGTGATATAGTATCGAAATCATAAATCATAATGTTTAGCATGACAACTAGCTAATGACTTGATTTAATATTTATGTCATGTATATACATAAAATTTCATAGATCTAGTTTTAAATTTTTCCAAAATCCCATTGATTAATATCCGAAATTAAATTTGGTAGGATACCAAGTGATAAAACTATAATATATGAAAATTCCCATATGATAGTCATTTATTTACTAACTACAAATATACAATTTTTTACAAAGTCATGGTAAGGCATTACATGAAATATAAACTTTAGGTTAAAATAAGTCACCTTTAGTTCTAGGAACTTAGGACTCATAATACCTCACCCATATACAGCTTTAAATAAAATCAAGATGTGTTTTTTTTATTTCCCTTTGGCATACTATCCTTTCAAATTTCTTAAATCATATATAATCATAAAAATTTAACTTAATGATTAAATCGATTATATAAAAATTTATGAAACTGACTTATTAATTTGATAGCTGCTGATTGCCAAGTTTATGAACTTGTTTTCATCAACTTCTAACATGTCATTTAACTTTTCTCCAATTGAGAGTACCTTCAGAATCAAAGATTCTGAAGGCACTCTTTTATAATTAAAAAAAAAAAAAAGCTGATCTCCCTTCATCTGAATGAAAAATGAAGGGGTTGTTGCTGATTGCCAACAAGTCGTTAGACAGATCTATGGAACTTCCGAAGAGTTGAAAGGAAACTTGAATTCTGTAATCCGAAGGGTTAGATGTTGATTTCCAAGTTTAGAAGGTCAAATGTTTGGATCTAATCCTCAAGGTAGATCAACGACTGATGTTAGTCATGAAGTTTCATTGGAAGGTTCAAGGGTTTGTTTGATAAAGTTTTGAATTCTGAGTTCCGTAGCGAAAGGCGAAAAGCGGGAGGCAGAAATCTGAAAGATCAAGTGTTTGTTTTATAAAGATTTTGACTTCCGAGTTTCACAGCAGAAGGCGAAAAGTGGGAGGTAGAAATCAGAAAGTTCAAGTATTTGTTTTATAAAGTTTCCCACTTCCAATTTTCATGGCGGAAGGTGGAAAGAGGGAGGAGGAAATCAGAAAGTTCAAGTGTTTGTTTTATAATGTTTTCAACTTTCGAGTTCCACAGTGGAAGGAAGGAAGTGAAAGGTAGAAAGTCTAAGTGATTGTGTTATGAAGTTTCCAATTTCAAAGTTCCGTAGAGGAAGGTGAGAAGAGAAAGGAGTAAAGTATAAAGTCTAAGTGATCGTGTTATAAAGTTTCTGACTTCCAAGTTCCGTAGCGGAAGACAAAAAGAATAAAGTCTAAGTGATTGTGTTATGAAGTTTCTGAATTCTGAGTTTCGTAGCAGAAGGTGGAAGGAAGAAAGTCTAAGTTATTGTGTTACGAAGTTTTCGACTTCTGAGTTCTGTAGTGGAAGGAAGAAAGAAGAAAGTCTAAGTGATCGTGTTATGAAGTTTCCAACTTATGAGTTCCGCAGTGGAAGGCAGGAAGTGGAAGGAGGAAAGCGGAAATTCTAAGTGATTGTGTTATGAAGTTTCCGACTTTCGAGTTCCGCACTGTAAGGCAGAAAGAATAAAGTCGAACTGATCGTGTTATGAAGTTTTTGACTTCTGAGCTCTGCAACAAAACGTGGGAAGCAGAAAGTGCAAGTGATAGTGTTATGAAGTTTCTAACTTCTGAGATCCCTAGTGGAAGGTAGAAAGGAGAAGGTCTAAGTGATCATGTTATGAAGTTTCCAACTTTTGAGTTGAATAGCGGATGGAAGAAAGTAGAAGGTTCAAGTGTCCGTTTTATGAAATTTTCGACTTCGGAGGACCGGAACGAAAGGTGGAAAGTAGAAATTCCAAGTGATTTTTTTAAGAAGTTCCCAACTTTCGAGGTCCACTTCAGAAGGAGGAAATCAAAAAGGCCAAGTGATTTTTTTATGAAGTTCCGACTTCAAGGGTCTATAGCGAAAGGCAGAAAGCAGAGGGAAGAAATTTGAAATACCAAGTGATCGTTTATGAAGTTTTTTATTTTTGAGTTCCGCCCGAAAGATGGAAGGTGGCGAAGGATTTTGAAGTATCAATTTGTGATGTTTCAATTTTCGAGTTCCGCCCGGAAGGCTGAAGGAAAAAAAGGATTTTGAAGTATCAACTTCTGATGTTCCAATTTCTGAGTTCCGCGTGGAAGGAGGAAGGAAAAAAAAGGACTTTGAAGGTATCAACTTACAGTGTTCTGATTTCTGAGTTCCTCCCGGAAGGCGGAAGTTCGGAAAAGGACTATTGAAGGTATCAACTGGTGAGGTTCCAATTTTTGAGTTCCGCTCGAAAGGAGGAAGGCAGAAGATGGCCATTTTGAGGGTATCAACTGATGGTTCTTCTATTTTCGAGTTACGCCCAGAAGACGAAAGGAAGAAAAGTCTTTTTAGTGCGGAAATGATTATTTTGGTTGCATAGTGGTTTTATCAATGGCAGAATAAATGATACGGTGGTCCCTAAGCCTGGAAATGTATGTGCAAGGATGATTTTGACCTTTAATTATGGCCAGGGTTTCATTTTATTTGTATTCCCTCATAACATTTAGGAATTTTTATTAATATGTTTGAAGATATATGGTTATAGAAATATTTTTTTATATATATTAATTTTGTGGTATGTTACATGAGGATAAGGTTGAAATAAATTGATATTGGAAAATGGCGCAACATTACAAGGGATTAACAATACTTAATAAGATGGAGTATTTTGAGGTGCACCTTAAGGGTAGGGGGATACTATTTAGGAGAGGTGGTCCTCCATAAGTAGTGGGGGGGTGGGGGGTTGTGTATGAAGTATTGGATTCTTATTGTCCATTGTAAAGTGGATTGGAATACCCTTAGGATAATGTATACTATGTGGTATTTATTGACCCATCCATAATGGTTACCATAAATACCATAGAGTTGGAGGCAACATGTACCCAAAATTATTACAACATGAGCTACTAAACCTATAATGTCATCAATAGAGTAATATTCCCTCAGTGTGGATGGTTTGTGATAAGGGTGTTGAGGATTGTCTAGAATAATGATATACAACTAACAAGACTTGGTATACATGAGGTCAAATTATTAATACTTTATTTAAACTTCTTCTTCTTTAGTTTAATACATAGTAGTAGCCACATGTTTTGCAGTGGCATCAACATTATTGTTTCAAATAAATATAACAGGAATATTACAAAGAAAAAACGTACAATGCTAACCTAATCCTAGAAGCATGAAGAAATATAAAAAATTATTCCCAAGCATACATACTATTCCTCATAAAATGCAATGCTTTTTTTCCTTGATATGCATACTATATTTATTTATGTAAGGAAAAACCGTTCCTTATTTCAAAGACACTACTTCTAAATTTGAAATAATAAAACTTTCAAAATGAAAGTAGATTTTGTGCTTAAAAATATAGATATTATAATATTTTTGTGGAAAAAACAATTCAAAACCTTTACAAAATGGGTTTGAAGATGCTATATGTTTAGTTTCAATTTGAGAGTTTAATTGTGCAAGCTGTTCATAATTGTTGTTTCCAACAGAGTTTTATCCAACAATTAAAACTGGAACAACTCATTAACATGGAAAACATATACACACATCCCTCTACATGGATTCATGTGGAACAATTCTCGATTTTTATTTTTCCACTGTATCAACGATCGTAATAAACTATTGGAGTTAAAGAGAAAGTTGGAATTCAAAGAATTGATGTACAACATGATAGGTATGGGTGGTGATATGACATAATTTACTATACTTAATAGCTAATATAGGTAAAAATAGAAAAGTTGTAATAAAATATAGCAAATCCAAGCTAACAATAAAATCCCGACTGCAATTTATGGAGGGAAGATAAGAGCAACTATCATACATGCAAAGCATTATATCTTACACATGGATTAACTAAAAGTAGTTGGAAGTATATTGGGAACTGATAACAAACCCCATGTAGCCCACGCCATGAAGAAATAAGCATTTGAGTGCAGCTTAAATGTTGTATAAATGAAATTGAAAAGTGTTGAAGGTGGGTATTAACTGAACTCCTTTATGAAGGTGCGTAAATATGGGGGGAAGTAGTAAAAGAAAGAGGGGCTTCGTAGTCACTGGTTACCTATGATATCTCTTAGGATCCTGCCACGTTCATTCCTCTTACATACTCTCAATGCTTTCAATTAAGACCCTAACCAATGCAAATACCATGCGTTTGTACTCCAACGAATTCTCATTTTGTTTCCACCACTTGGGAAAGTTGAAAATGGTTGCATATATAATTGGACAGAAAATGTATACTCTACAAAGAGAATTTAAAGTTTTTGTTTGATCTTGGGGTTATGTATGATATCCTAGTTCAACAAGTTAAAGGCAATAATTACACTTAGTTTTACAGAGGCAAAGCATATGGTATGCTTCACAAGATAATAGAAAAGATCATCAATTAGATGTTGGAGCCCACTATGGTATACTTTGACCATTAGAGTTATATCAAACTCTCTAAGAAACCTGTATTCCATTGTCACTTCAAACACAAATATATTTAACACCATTTCCTTAAAAACAAAATTCAAAAGGGACTAGAGATTCTTGAGTGTGTTCTTTCAGATTTGCAGGTGGTAGATAGTTTGACCAATCCCCTAAGTAAGGGGATGTTTCAAATGTTGAGGGAGAGACTTGGTTTGGTGGAAAACACTTGTTTTTTTCACAAAGAGGGAATGTCAGTTCACATGTTCCTCAATTAGTGATTCTCACATAGTCATGGGATAGTAGTAATGAGAATATCCATTGCAACACTTGACGGTTTCAAATAAATTTGATCCTTGTGCAAATATAACAAGGGAGATTTCATATAGTCCCATTTATTAGGCACAACATCAATATATATGTAGGTAGAGGTAGAGGTAACACGTATGCCTACAACATGGATGTGCCAGCCATAACAAATTTCCAATTCTACCTTTTTCAAATTGCTTTTCTTATTTTTAGATTTTCCAACTTAAGGAAAATGTGGATGCTGCCTAGATTAGGGTATTTCAATATTTGGATAGGATGCAATTTCCTAGGAGAGAGATAGGTTCTTGATTTCATGAATTCACTCTCTCATACCGGTCACTCTATTATTGAAAGGTTTGCATGTAAGCTGGCCACATTTCTCTAGATAGGATTAGGTATAGGTTTTGACAGAATCAACCCAGGTACACTATTTTGGTTGTGTTCACGTATTCTAACCCCAAATATGTTTCAAGGTTGTCTCCATGCATTGTAACCCAAGATCTCTTTTATAAGAATGGATGTTACGCATCTCATCCATATTGGGTGTACATATTATTATTTTTTATTGTTTAAATATTATATCAAGTTGATTTATACCATGTGTCACCTCAATGGAAGGTAGGGACATTACACATCTCCTTGATACTAGTTTTTAGAATGGACCTCTCTTCTCAGTGAATTCTACCTACCCACCATTCTTACCTTGCTGACTATTTAAATCCCATGGCCAAATTTTATGAAGTACCATATTCACTTAACAATTCTACTTGAATTCCTATCAAGAAAAGATTATTTCTATGCTTTTAATTACAAATAACAATCCAAGCATTGCAGGGCTGCATTGCATTAATTTCTCTACACAATTGCTCCATACTACAAGGGTCTCCTCGTTACTTCTTTAAAAGAATATGAATTGTGGTTTGGATTTTCTCTTTTACACTCCTACTAGCCATGGTGACCACATTGAACCATTCCTTAATTAAAAACTGTTAATATTTCTAAGTAGGCTTATAAATTTTATGGTTAATTAGCCATGAAAAAAAAATTAGCCACAAAATTTGATGGTCAATCTCAAAATTCTTGCTAGCCACTCTATAATAGGAAAGGATATCCTAAGCCAAGTATGATATTAGGTCCAACCAAGGCCTATAACAATCACATATCAGTCAATCCTAATCTCTTCCATTCCCAACCAAATTCGAGCTATGAATCCTCTCTACTCATTTCTACTACAACATATATCAGGACTAGAACCTACTATGCCAGGATGCTAGCAAGTTTTGTATTTGCTATTCTTCACCATTCATATTCAACAAGAATGGTAGAACCAAACATCCCATAAACCATATATGGAATCTAAATCCTACCCTCCCATGAATGCTAAACTAGGGATGAGAGATCTTCTCAAAACCCAAATGGGTGGAAATAATGAATGGAAGTGGAGCCCTTTTCTCCATTAGTACAACATTATAACATAGGGTTTGTTTCTGCAATAATTCCAAAGAACTAGGACTTCACGAATGCACCCCCATTTATGCCAACTACACCAAATAAGCATAACATAGATTTATTATTAGACACTTTAACTAGTAGGGGATAAATTTGGTGTATTACGACATTTATGACAAAGGAGATCCATGTGAGAGGCCTATAAGGCATTTTGTCTTGGAAAATGCACTTGTTGTTAAAGATAGTGCAACTTCAAGACCCATTCTCAGGGAGGATGGTACCCTATTCAGTTACCTAGGGAGAATTAAGACCCTAGAAGGTACCATAGGTCCCCTAATAGTCTCCTGGGGTTCTTGGTATGGGACTAAGCAGGTCGATGCCATGTCAAATTCCCTAACATATGGTTAGGGCCCATATATGTCTCTAGGGTATTATGGTTTGGTACTAGACAGTTTCTTAGAAATGATGTCCAAGCAAATCTTGTAGGTTGAGACAGAGACTTCCTAGTTTGGGACCAAGAAGATTCTTGTTCTAGGACCAAGCAGTTCCCGTAGGTGCATTCCTAGTCAGTTAACCAGGTGGATCTTGATCAAGTTGACTAAGATTATGATGTGTGATGTCCTCTCTCCTAATAAGTTATTTCTAGTTTGTTTCTAAAGGGATTGGACACCCCTTTATGATGTCACCTACACCTAACCCTTAGGAGTAGTATTGAGGACCAGAGGATCACATCATCCAGTTTGGATCTTCTCCTTACACAGTGATGAGAAACAATATATGAAATAATGTACCTTGAGAGAGAGAAAAGATTCAATTCCTTGCTCTTATTGGTATTGTTGGTAAAAGGAGTTATTTGTCCACCTTTATGGTACACCTTCGTCTTATGGGTATTAGGGGTGTCTTAACTTTTTATTGTGACCCCTTTGGTTGACATTTGGTCCTTTATCTTACTTGGTCCTAGTGTCCTTTTTTATGTGTACCTTTGGTATGATGGCTTTTATTTTATGGTTTTTATTTTTGGACCATTAGTACCTTATCCTAAGTCAACTTAATGTTATGGTTTTTATTGTTTCGACCATTGGTACCTTTCCTAAGTCAAATTTTTATTTATGGTTTTATTTTGTAAGACCATTGGAATATTGGTACCCTATTATAAGTAAAATTTTATTATATGGTTTTTATTTTGTAAGGCCATTGGACCATTGGTACCCTATCCTAAGTCAACTTTTATTTTATGGGTTTTATTTTGTAAGACGATTGGACCATTGGTATCCTATCCAAAGTAAAACTAGAATTATTTTATGTTATGTTTGGTAACTATCCTAAATCTTAGGGGTTACCTGAGACACCTTTCTAGAAGGATTCTCAAGATTATAAATTAAGTTCTTAACTTCATTCTTGAGTGCTTATTGACATGAGAAAAGATTAGATCTGATCCTTGTCTACTTGAGAACTTGTTTCTATTGGGCCATGACTGTATTATCTCTGTTGGGAATTACTATGTGTCTTGTTGGACAGTGACTGTGTCTTATCTCTGCTGAGCATGATTGTGTGTCTTGATGGGCCGTGGCTGTGTCTTATCTGTGCTAGGCATGACTATGTGTCCTTCTAGGGCGTGAATTTGTCTTAACTTTGCTGGGATGTGACTCTATTATATTTGGTGGGAATGCATGTGTGTCTTGTTGGGATGTGACTATGTTTTATCTATGATGGGCCATGAATATGTGTCTTACTGGACCGTGACCATGTCTTATCTCTTCTTGACCATGATTGTGTCTTATCTCTGTTGGGTCATGGCTCTGTCTTATCTCTGTTGGGTCTTACTGGGTCATGACTGTGTTTTATCTCTGCTGGGTCATGACTATGTGTCTCTTTTTGGTCTCTTCTCTACTGGAAATGTATGGGATTATTCTCTACTAATAGGCTGTGACTATTTGAACGCTTTTTGATCGGGTTTACATGGATTGTGGTTCCCTAGAGCTTTGACTGTGTTATATTAGAATTTGAATGCCATTTAGATCTTCAAGCAGAGAGTTCTAATAATGTTGCAGCAATTGAATGGAGAATGAACATACAAACTAAGCAAAAAAAACCACACAGGAAACAAACAAGTATTGCTCAATAATTTACGGTACATTCATCATATAAATATCCGATGTTACAATAGTTTACATAGGTAGAATTTGAAAGCATGAGTAATAAATTTGAATCCTCCAAGTGGATAAGACTGTATCTAAATGAATCTTTAACACAAGGTCTCCCAATCAATATCAGATTCCAAATAGACAACTCCTTAATGACCAATAACTCCAACAACCACTGACAGCTAGTTAACTCACTACAACTGATTGAGGTAGGTAGGAAAAGCATCCTCCCCATGCAACCATGCATTATCCATGCATTAGTAGCGCTAGCCTAACTGACTGAGAAGTAACTGATTGTAACTGGGGGCTAACTAAGACTAACTAGTGCTAAAACCAACTGACTGAAGCTAGTTGGTGTTGGGACTCCCAGTGGCTCCTAAAATGTAGGGATTTGTCTAGGAGGTGCCCTGACTGATGCATGCACATGCACTAAGTGGAAGTTAACCTCTAGTAGTGTTCCCCACACTTCAATGACGGGAACATGTGTCCCAATTGGGCCAAGTGGACTCAGTTGCATTAGTGGGCCCATTTAATTAATTTTAAGGTTCCTAAGTTAGGCAATAATTAATCTAATAGACATTTGATCAAGGGAGGATTAATAATCCTAACACCCCCCCTGAATCCTAACTTGGACAACTGTGGGCCTTCGTAACAAGACCATAGGTCACCCAAAAACAATCTAGAAGAGAATAAATGTAGAAATTCTAAATCCTTGGTGGCATAAGGAATTTCATAAACAAGCTAAGGATCTAGGCACGCAATTAACCTCACAGAGAATTGTAGAGAATTAGCATAAGGAGAGAAGAAGAAGAATTAATGAACACACATAAATGAATGAGAAATAAATGATAATTGATATTATTACATAGGAAATACATCCTTATAAAGGAAAAAGGATTTTCTAGAAGAAAACTCAAGCTAGCTCATAAAGCAGGCTTACTAATTATGATAAACCCCATAGTTGGCTAAAGCACTTTCCCAATCTACCAAGCACCTCACGAATTAGAAATAGCATGTGTGAGTGATGATGAGTGAAGGAAAGACTTGCTAATCCTAGAATATGGAGAGAAAATAATGGAGGATGGTTTGGCAACAAAAGTTTCAAATTTCCTAGTTGACTAGCTTTACCTTATCCATAGAAAAGCAGGATAAAGCAGATAAAGCAGAATAGAGCAGAATTTGCTGTAAAGCGTAGTTACCAATTTTGGATGGCCATAAAGTGGTCAAGATCAACCCAGAATCAGAAATAAATCATTCCTAGGATATATATGGAAAGTGTTGACTCTAAGGTGCAAGTGGATGCCAACTATCTAAGCTAGTGGGTAGGAAATTAATCAAATAATGATTAATTATTTTATGAGTGGGTTTATTATATTCCAACACCCCCCTTTAAGCCCAAATTTTTGATGATATCCCTGAACTAATCATAAATATATATGCATATAGGGCCAAGCAACAAAGCTATGGTCACCCTTTTACCATTTATCTTGTCCAAAGAAATGAGGAAAGAGGAAAAACCTCAATGGGAAAATCCTCCCTCAATAAAGGACATGAAAAGCAATACCAAAAAATGTTGAATTGCTAGTGTTGCTACTGCTCCAAACTAAATGCTGATGTCTGGAGGAATATTTTTCTTGGGAAGAAGATAAATATGCTCACCTGGATGAAGGACAACTGCAGAATGGAAACTAGGACCATGTAGAACAACTGAGATCCAATGATGTAAAGGCAATACTAAAGGATCTTGAGACTTGTAATCAGCTCCAAGATGATGGGATGACTTGAAATTCGAACCAATAGAGATGAAATGAGCTCTAGATAGGTTAAATAACTGTCCAAGCGAATGTATAATGTCTCCATCTTCATTTACACAAAGAGGATGTGTGCAAGTGATCTTGTAAGAACATAGAGAAGGCATAGAATCAAAGAGTGTGAATGCATGGGTTCCATGGGTTGATCTAGCTTCCAAATAATCCAAGAGATCACAAATAAGCACAATAGTAGACTCATGGGAATATAATGGTAAATAATCCTTTATGGTAGAATAATGTAAGGAGGAAAGGTAGTAATGTTCAAAATATTCAAGGAGGCTCTGAGAACGAGTGCAGAGAACAAAGAATGAGCTCCATAAGCACATGGGATCAAGTATGGTAAGTGGTAAGACACTAAAAGAACTTGATTTTTCTAAGGAAACATCCTGGAAGTCACTGGGTTGCACACCATCAAGGAGAGAGGCAGGCACAAAGTGTGAGAGGTATGGAATATGGATCTCAGAATCCATGATAGAAGGCATAGAGAACATTGAATGTGTGAGTGAATCATCACTAGCAATAACAGCTCCATCAGTCACTTATTTTTCATCAAGAGCATCATAAGAATATGAATCAATATCTTCTACTTCAAGAGACATAGAAAAAGATGGCTCTTCAATATTTGCTTCTTGATTGAAGGAGGAAGCATCCGGATCAAAGAGAGTAGTAGCAACAAGAACTATATGAGAAACTTCTTCTTCATGATCAACTTCATCAAAGACTGTAGAGGCCGAGACATATTGAGAGAGAGAAATCATTGAGGAGCTAGAGGCACTCTCCACATAGCTAGAAGAATCCTCATTGTGCTTTCCCAAAACTCTATCCAATGTTTTCCAAAGATCCTTTGGGAATTCAATAGAATCAATAAGGTAGGGCATGCTTGGAGAGATAGCTAGACAAATAGCTCCAATTGCTCTATCACACTCATTCAACCAGTCACTTCGCTCTTCATAAGACTCTTCACCAGCTCCAATAGATATCTCATAGAGACCTTGTCTCTTTAGATATGAAATCATATTCAATTTCCACTTTGAATAGCTTGTGACTAGAGAAAGAAGAGGAATTGATACTCTTGAATCCATTTGAAGTTGTACCTGCAAAATAAACCTGCAAATATGAAAGAGGAGGATTGATTAATGAAATCTAAAAGATTGAATATCATGTAGAGCTTTGATATCCTCACCTTTGATACCATGTAGAAATTCTAAAGCCTTGGAGGCATAAGGAATTTCATAAACAAGCTAAGGATCTAGGCACACAATTAACCTCACAGAGAATTGTAGAGAATTAGCATAAGGAGAGAAGAAGAAGAATTAATGAACACACATTAATGAATGATCAATCAATGATAATTGATATTATTACATAGGTAATATATCCTTATAAAGGAAAAATGAGTTTCTAGAAGCCAACTCAAGCTAGCTCATAAAGCATACTTACTAATTATGATAAACCCCATAGTTGGCTAAAGCACTTTCCCAATCTACCAAGCACCTCATGAATTAGAAATAAAATGTGTGAGTGATGATGAGTGAATGAAATACTTGCTGATCCTAGAATATGGAGAGAAAATAATGGAGGATGGGTTGGCAACAAAAGCTGACAGTTTCCTAGTTGACTAGCTTTAAAGTAGAATCTGCTGTAAAGCATAGTTACCAATCCTAGATGACCATAAAGTGGTCAAGATAAACCCAGAATCAGAAATAAATCATTCCTAGGATATAGATGGCAAGTGTTGACTCTAAGGTGCAAGTGGATGCCAACTATCTAAGCTAGTGGGTAGGAAATTAATCAAATAATGATCAATTATTTTATGAGTGGGTTTATTATATTCCAACAATAAAAAATGTTGCTTAATACAACTAAGGAAACATGTGAAAATATCATGGGAAACCCCTCCCCCCCTAAAAAATAAGCAGGAAAATTGCAATCTACAAGATATCTTTAGAAGAAAGAAGCTTCCTCCTTAGAAATTCCTTGAGAAAAACACTGCTACAAAATTACAGCTCTATGTAGTAGCATGGTCCATCAGTGGACCTCTCAATGTAATTCTGAACTAATGATTTTGTTTGTTTTTGCAGGATGGTGAAGGTAGGGAATGATCAAACTCTGCTTCTATGGGCTATGATGTAGCTGATCATTCGCCATCATCAAGTAGCACCGAACTAGAACTTTGCTGTACCATTCTGTAGAGAGAAAATCTGTGAGGGATAGTGCAACATGCTCATTCTAATATGGGGACCTAGCTTCTGGAACTCCAACACCAATTCTAGCTGCATCAAGAATATTTTGAGCCCATTTGGGTTTAGGCTTCTGATTATGAATGGGTACTGGATTTGGATCTAGAATCTCTTGAGATTCAGTCTCAATAACAGGGTCATGTTGTATGTGATCTTCTTCATCTAAATATGAAACATGTAGCACATCATCATCATCAAAATTAGGTGGAGAAATAGTTATACCTTCCTGTGCTGCTGGAGGAGTATCATTTAGCTGATCTTCTTTGAACTGGACACTTCTTTCAATGAAGAATCTTCTAGTAGCAACCTCCATTAGTTTGTAAGGTTTTGCATCTTCTACATATCCCATCAGAATGCATTCACTACTTTGGGCTTGGAATTCCCTCCTCGTGTCAAGTGGTATCCCGGCCCAAGCATTGGAACAAAAAACTCTCAGATGAGAGACATTGGGCTTACACCCATGCAGTGCTTCAAATGGTGTGACCCCAATCACTGACTCGTGGGGCACCCTATTCTGCAATTATAAAGCACATTTTACTACTTCAGCCCAAATAGAAGGAGGTATATTCCTGGCATGGAGAAGGCATGTTGCCATCTCTTTCAGTGATTTGTTCTTCCTCTCAGCCACACCATTTTGTTGTGGTGTGTATGGAACTGAGTGTTCCATTCGAATCCCCTCTGATTCAAAAAACATTTGGAAATATATTTTGACATATTCTCCTCCTCCATCATATCTTATTGACTTGATATTCTTATTGAAATTTTTCTCAACCATAGCTTTAAAATTTTTAAAAGTCTCAAAAACTTCTTATTTTAGTTTCATAAGGTAGATCCAGCAGTACCTAGAACATTCATCAATAAAATTCAGGAAATACATGCAACCATTAATGCATTTTGTGGGAATAGGTCCAGCCACATCACTATATATCAAATCAAGTGTAGAGACAACTTTATGAGCTTTCCCAACATCATGCTTCTTTTTTGGATGCTTACCGAGCAAGAACCCAACACATACTCCATCAAAAGTTTGGATGGAGGGAAAAACCTCAACAATGTTATCATTGTGGAGTTTCTTCATATATTCAAAATTGAGATGGCCAAATTTCTCATGCCAAATCTTTCTGGTGTTGTTATCATGAGACCATAAAGTTGTAGGAGGAGAAACATGTAAGAAATGTGAAAACTCATAAGCTTTGGTAGAGTGATTTGTAATACTTTTCACTACAATATTTCCAGTGGTTTTTTCTGTAATCTCAACTGAGTCTAAATTGAATATGACCCTCTTGGGAAAGCCTGTATGAGTCATCTGGTAAATAGATAACAGGTTAGCAACAAGGGAGGGAACATATAAGAAATTCTTGAACTCATCATGCTTCACTCTGAAATGTTGATGTATATGTAACTTCGTAATGTATTCACTTGTATATCTTATGTATTGTACCCCAATGTTTATTCTGGGAAGTGTTTATAATTTATTTGAGTCATGTCATGCCCCGATGTTCCTATCGGGAGGTTCTATAATGTAAACAAGTCACGTCAATTCATTGTAGGTAACCCTCCTATTGTTCAAAGGTTAAAGTCCCCGCAGTTCTGGGGCACTAGGGTTATTAGACTCTCCTAGAGAAGTCGGCCCTAGTGAGTCATTGTCAAGTCAAGATTTAGTATAAATAGAGAGTGAGCCTCTCTATTTAACACACACTCACTCACACTCAGTCATAGCTGAGGAAGAAGAAGTTGTTGGGGCTAGAGAGAAAGAGGCCACGGCTGTTGGGATATCATCTTACTGTTTTTGGGGCTTTGCTATTGGTGCTGATTCTATCTCTGAGGAAGTTGCAGGGTTTTCTCCTTTAAGGTTTCCCCGAGTAAAATATTTGTGTTCATTGTCTTGTGTGTTTGATTGTTGTGCTTGTTATTCTCTCAGTTAAAATCCTAAGTTAATGCTAGCTTAAATGATAAAAATCTAACATGGTATCAGAGCTAACCTGAGAAGAAGACATTGTGCAGCTGTGGAAACTAGGGATTCCTACTTTTTGGATCTCTCTCCATAGATTTTCAGCAAAAGAAGGTTTGGCTGACTCTCCTCCCCAGGGTACATCTTTCTGTCGAAGCACAATATGATTTTGAGCATTTTCACTTTTTGACCTGACACTACTGCCGGAAATTAGGGATTTCCACATAAGTGGAATTTTTGAGTGAGCCCAGGCCTGGATTGATCTCCTCGTCAAAATTGAAGTTTAGAGATCAAGATCAAAGCTTTTGGTTGGACAGAACTATGGAAAAGTCAAACCCTAATTTGCTCCTGAATGAGCTCTGCAGAAATTCAGCTCCAGATTCAGATCCGACATCTTCACCTGGTAAGATCTAAATGTTTTTGTATTTCCATTTGAGGTTCTCAGTTAAGATGTTTCATCATACCAATCTTGATGAAAAGCTTAAGCGAGCTGATAACTTCCGAGCCTGGAAGTATAGGATCTCCCTGGTCCTGGAAGAAAATGAGTTGGACTCCTACATCAATGAGGAGATTCCAGTTCCAGAGGGAGATGAGGCTAAGGCCTTACACAAGAAGAAGTTGGTTATGACTTAGAAGATTATTGCTGATTCAATAAAGGATCACCTCATACCATAGGTGTCCTCCCTAAAGACACCTAAACTTATGTTTGATGCCCTAACCAAACTGTTTGAAGGAAAGAACATGAACTGGAAGATGACCTTGAGGAATGAATTGAAGAATGTGAAGATCTAGAATGTGGAGAGCATACAGTCATACTTCACAAGGGTCTCCCAGATCAAAGAACAACTTGAAGCAAAATATGAAGAAGTGGAGAATGCAGATATTGTAATGACCAGCTTGAATGGTATGCCCAGGACATGGGACTCTTGCATTCAAGGGATATGTGCCAGAAAGAAGTTAGTCAAGTTCAACAGACTATGGGAAGAATGCTCTCAAGAAGAATCTTGGATAGCAGCTTGAGAAGAAATGATGGGAAGTGAAGATCAAGCTCTCATAGTGCAATCCAAGAAAACCAGATCTAGCCACCATAGATGTAAGCACTCTCACCAAAGGAATAAATTTAGAAAGCCTAGAGATAGGTCTAAGTAAATTTTCTATACATGTGATGAAAGAGGACACTTTGCTAGAGATTGTCCTAGAAACAAAAGTAGCTCTCACAAGAATAAGGGAAATAAGAGAAGACATCATGCTCATGCTATAGAGGATGATGGAACCTTCCACAAAGAGAAACAGACAAGACAATGATGATTCTTCAAGTGATGAAGAATATGTTCTGATTTCTTCTCTCATGGTAACTATCACACATGGAAGCAATGATTTTCTTATAGACAGTGGTGCTTCCAAACATATGGCAGGATTCAAGGAATCCTTTGTGAAACTATCTGAACATGAATCACCTCATAAGGTGAAACTCGGAGATGACTACCAGTATCCAATAAAAGGTAGTGGTGAATGCTCATACAAGATAGACTCTGGAAAGTCTATCAAGATGAAAGATGTATTGTTTGTACCTGGACTAAAGAAGAACCTCCTCTCCATATCTGCATTGGATGCAAAAGGAATGAGGGTTGCATTTGTAGATGGCCAAGTCCTCATGTGGCCAAAAGGAAAGTCTTTCGATGATGTAGTAGTGATTGGGGAACAAGAAGGAGGACTATACAAATTGAAGGGCCAACCAAAACAAGCTTTTGTTCATGACTTGGTAGAACCAAATGAGCTTTGGCATAGAAGGCTTACACATGTGCATTATAGAGCACTACCACTTGCAAGCAAAGATGTTGAAGGTCTCCCAGAAATACAGACAAAACATGAAGGTGTATGCAAAGGATGTGCAAAAGGAAAGAACACAAATAGTACATTTCCAAGTAGCGAGAGCAAGGAAAAAGGAATCTTGGAAATCATCCACTCCGATGTATGTGGTCCAATGTCATCCAGTTCACTAAGCAGGTATGTATACTATGTTTCTTTTATTGATGAGTTTTCTAGAAAGGAATGGATATACTTTATGAAGAACAAAGATGAAGTATTCAGCAAGTACAAGGAATTCAAAGCCTTGATTGAGAATCACACAGAAAATAATATCAAGACCTTTCGATCAGATAATGGCGGAGAATTCACATCAAATGAATTCAAAGAGCTCTGCAAAGACTCAAGGATTAAGAGGGAGTTATCCACTCCATATAATCCACAACAGAATGGGATTACAGAAATAAAGAATAGAACGATCATGGAAGCAGCAAGGGCCATGCTTCAAGATCAAGATCTTCCCATGCATCTATGGGCAGAATCTGCCAGAACATGGGTGTATGTACAGAACCGTACTCCACACAGAGTACTCGAGAATAAGACACCTAAAGAAGTCTTATCTGGCAAGAAACTAGAAGTCATCCATCTCAGAATATTCAGTTGTCCCTTATACATACACATTCTAAAAGAAAAGAGGATGAAGTTAGATCCTTCAGGAAAGAAGGGTATATTTGTGGGATACTCTGAAAGCTCGAAGGCTTGCAGAATATACTTCCCAGGGTTCAAGAATATTGACATCAGCAAAGATGTAATATTTGACGAAGATTTAGCCTACATCAAATCCAGGAAGAGACTGGCTGAAGAACCTAAAGAAACAGAAGCACCCATAATTCATGATACAACCATGAACGAAGAAATTCAAGAGAAGATCGAGAATTAGAAGAACCTCAAGAACCTGTGGATCCACCTCAGGAGAAGAATCCTCATAAGAGGAAACCTGCTTGGGTACGTGAAATTATCCAAGGTGCAAAAATATATGGAGCTTCAGAAGAAACACACAGAGGAAGAAAGACAACTAGGTCCTGCTCCAATTATGTAGCTTTCCTATGTGACATTATTGTTAAAGAACCTTCCAACTATGAAGAAGAAGCAAAAAGGAAAGAATGGAAGGAGGCTATGATCGAAGAGTATCAATCGATCATGAAGAATGATGTCTAGGATGTTGTTCCAAGACCAGAAGGGAAGTCCATTGTAACTTCCAAATGGATCTACAAGATCAAGCATGCTACAGATGGAAGCATAGAAAAATATAAAGCAAGATTCATGGCTCATGGCTTCTCCCAGAAATAATGAATAGATTATGAAGAAACTTTTGCACCTATAGCTAGATACACTTCAATCAGATCAGTACTTTCTCTGGCTGCAATGATGAAATGGAAGATACACCAGATGGATGTCAAGACTGCTTTCTTGAATGGTGTAGTGGAAGAGGAAGTGTATGTGGAGCAGCCACTCAGTTTTGAGAGACATGACAGGGATTCTCATGTGTGTAGATTGAAGAAAGCCCTCTATGGTTTCAAACAGGCACCTAGAACATGGTACGGCAGAATTGATGGTTTTCTATCTAGTTTGGGCTTTACCAAGAGTAAAGCAAATTCCAACCTTTACTACAAGGTTGAAGATGGCAACCCAGTGATACTCCTGTTGTATGTGCATGATCTATTTGTAATAGGTAAGGATGGATTGATTGCTAATATGAAGAGGAAACTTTCTACTAAGTTTGAAATGAAAGACTTGGGTATGATGCACTATTTCCTAGGCATGGAAGTGTGGCAGAATGTAGATGGAATCTTCCTTGGACAAGGGAAGTATGCAGTAGAGATTATGAAGAGATTCATGATGATGGTTTGCAAGGCCATAACCACGCCTATGGCATCGAACCTAAAGCTATTGAGTGATGCTTCATCAGAAGTGGTTGATGCCACGATGTATTATCAGATGATTGGGTCCTTGATGTATCTGATGAACACGAGACCAAATATTTTCTTTGATGTGAAGACCTTGAGCCATTTCACGACAGATCTGAGACATGTTCACTTGATTATTGAAAATCATATTCTGAGGTACCTAAAGTGTACAGTTGATTATGGGCTCAAGTACAAGGAAAATCAGAAGATTAACCTGGAGGGTTATGTTGATTCAGATTGGGTAGGCAGTGCCATCGATAGGAAGAGCACTTCAAGATGCTACTTTAGTATGGGATCAGGTATGATCTCTTGGTTTAAAAAGAAGCAGTCCTATGTGGAACTAAGTACAGCTGAAGTAGAATATGTCACAACTTGTTCAGCTATTTGCGAGGAAGTGTGGATGAGAAAGCTACTTTCAAGCACCCAATATGCAAGTGAATTACAACTAACATACAGAGTGTACAATATTTATTGTTAACCCAATAAAGTCTTGTATTTCAAGGATAACATGCACAGTATATGCTTAAACATGAAATCTCTGTAATTAAACAATACTATCCTCTGTTTGGCTATGCTCATCCCAAGAATCTAATTAATCTAGTTACCTTCTAAGGAATGCAATCACAATTACCTTCTGTTATGGCTTGGTCTAAGAATGGAAAAATAAAAGTCACATATAAATTACGACTGCAGATAAAGGGAAATCCTGTTCACACCACTTAATGATTGACTCAACTATCTAATCTGATCTTTCTATGAATCCAAAAACATAAATTGAATATTGATCTAGGAATTCAAAGCACATGTCAGGCACCCAATATGCAAGTGGATTACTACTAACATACAGAGTGTACAATATTTATTGTTAACCTAGGAAAGTCTTGTATTTCAAGGATAACATGCACAGTATATGCATAAACATAAAGTCACTGTAATTGAACAATACTACCCTCTGTTTAGCTATGCTCATCCCAAGAATCTACTTAATCCAATTATCTTCTAAGAAATACAATCACAATTACCTTCTGCTATGCCTTGATCTAAGAATGGAAAGATAAAATTCATATCTAAATTACAATTGTAGATGAAAGGAAATCTTATTCACATCACTGAATGATTAACTCACCTATCCAATCCGATTATCCTAGGAACCCACAAGCATAATTTAAATATTGATCTAGGAATTCAAATACAAAGATTGAGTTCGGCTATTCTAGGAAACTGAAGTGCAGGAATGAAATTCGGTAATCATAACAATAAAAGACAAGTTGTAAATATTCAAGGAATGACAACTAAAATATCTAAGGATTAACAGAGCTGTTACAATTACCACACGAATTGCATAAGAAATAATTACCTACTTAGTCGACTGTCACTCTATACCACTACAGATCTCCAAGGAATGCAATCACAACACACTGTAAATCCACAATTGTTACAGCTTCTTATAATAAAAAAATTAACATAACATCACACAACAAAGGAATTGAAAAGTCCTAGTTTAACTCAACAATCCATGTGGAAGGCGGGCCCAGCCTTCACACAGAGATGCTGGCTGAACAGACGTAAAACCCTTAGATCAGAAGTAACTCCTTGTATTAAAAGACAGAGTAATTACACAATTCCTCCTCACAGCTAATACAATGAATTGATTATATGTTCAACAACCCTTGGCTCGAAACAATTCTCCATATTTATACCATGTAGATCATAACATCCTATCCTATTATGGGGAAGCCATGAATATCTCTGATCTTCAGGCGCCCTAAATGACAACAACTATTACAAATGTGGCAGGATGAAAAATAGGAAAAATAGGAAAACTGTTAATCGCCCCAGGAGTGATGATATCTTCAGATCACGGCTACACACGAGCAGCAATGCACTATTGACCTCCAAATCTGACACATTCTGTTATAGCTACCTGTTGGCAGTCAGCAACAACCCCTTCATTTCTCATTAAGATGAAGGGAGATCAGCTATTTTTATGATTTACCGATTTGAAAATTATAAAAGAGCACCTTCAGAATCTTTGATTCTGAAGGTACTCTCAATTGGAGAAGAATAAAATGGCATGTTAAAAGTTGATGAAAACCTTTTTCACAAACTTGGTAATTAGCAGCTGTCAGTTTAATAAGTTAGTTTCATAAATTTTTATATAATCAATTTTTAAATTAAATTTATCTGATTATATATGATTTAAGAAAACTTGAAAGGATATTTTTCCAAAGGGAAATCAACAAAACACATTCTGAGCTGGATATGGATGAGGTATTATGAGTTCTAAACTCCTAGAACTAAAGGTAACTTATTAAATCAAAACTCTTATTAAACCTAATATTCATATTTCATATGTAATATCTTACCATGACTTTTTTTTCATAAAAAAAGATCTTATATATTTAATAAAAAAAAAGGTATCACAGAAATTACATTTCGATGACTTAGTCTTCACTTATCCATAACTGAAACCACAGCCAATGACTAGAAAGTAGCGGACTACTACCCAGACACCCTGTATCCCGTATGTCTTTAAACAATATAACATTCCACATCTACAGAAAAGTATCTACCCTGGTTAATTATGTAATCTACATTACATAATAAACCGCAGATATGATACCCCAAAAATGAACCATAAGATATAACAATCTTATGCGTTCATGCAGGTATGCCAAAACAACTAAAAAGTACCAAAAATAGTATATGAGGATGGATCTCGTCCATCCCCATGGGCCACTAAAAAGTTTCCAACCAGCCCCTCTAGTGCCTGCTTAGATAAGAGATCTGCTCAATGATTAATCTCTCTATAAACATGCTGGATGCTAATCACTGAGAATTGTCTTTTCAGCTGCAGGATACGATCCATCCAAAAGGTTAAGTGCACAGATTCTAAATGAAAAATACCTTTAAACCATTCTATAATGACCCTGGAATCTCCAGCTAATTGAATGGATTCTATGCCCATAGATCTAGCAAAATGAAGTATACTCCACAATGCAAGTAACTCAGACCGAGTGTTGGTACCATAGCCACAATTCCACTTTATATTATATCTACCCAGATGAGGCGCTATTAGGATAGCCCCTGCTCCACACTTGGTACCACCTTCTTGAGAGGCCCCATCAAAGTATCCAATAGACAAGTCATGCTGAAAAGTAGGTTGCTGTATAATGTGCTGCTTAAGCACCTTGGGCCGCTTTGATCCCACATTCCATATGTACTGAACCTTATCGACAATCTGATGCGGAGTAGAATATACATCCCTGAAGATGATGGAGTTCCTTGCCAGCCAGATAAATCTACACACATGAAATGGAATAGTCCTCAGCTCATCTCCACCTGTAATCCAATTCCTGAAAGCCTCAGTAATATTTAGTCCATGCCACAATAGTTCTGTTTCAAAGAAATGTCCAATATGCTGCCAAACCTGCATAGAAAATGAGCATTTAATCATCAAATGTGTAATACTTTCCTCAGCATCGTGGCATAACGGACAGATACGAGGAGCCGCGAAGCCTTTTTTCTAAAGCATGTTCCACGTTAGAATACGTTCAGCCAGCATTAACCAAGAGAAAAGTACTGTCTTAAGGGGGATATTCCACCGCCAAACCTCCTTAAACCATAGTGGAATACATTCCGAGAATGTGGAAGGAACCGAAGATTTATAAGCAAGAGCCGCAGAGATAGTCCCTGTTTTAACATTTTTGCTCCAAAATAGGGAATCCTTACATCGGTTCAGACTCAATCCAGTGTTTTTTAGCTTGTAAGTATAATCAGACCATTCATTTTCCAGATCCCCTGTCAAATTTAAATCCCGTGCATCCACCCAGCGAGTGAAACTGTCACCATCAGTAAATATGGCTGCCTGAGCCAAATAATATACTCTGTTATCAAGTAATTTAGTCAAAAGTGGATCCGACAGCCTGAACAATTTAGTCAAACCCAAAATAGGGTCTCTACCCACCCTGATGCTCCACCCATCACCGGGGCGCCACGCCACCCACTGTTTCAAAATAGGCATTGCCTTCAAAAGAGCTCTCCAAACAGATGAGATGTTCATCTTGTCATACTCAACCAATCTGATCCATTCACCAATAGCCCATCCACGTAAGTATTTTGCAGATACAACCTGATGCCACAGGCAAGGAACGAATAAGCACCGCCACAAGTTTTTTGCATTTAAGGCACGACCAAAGGCGCCAATATCTTTCAATCCCCAACCTCCACAATCTTTGGGTTTCACCAATAAATCCCATCTAGCCAAGCAGATAGAAGACTTATCACTACAGCTAGACCATATGAACCTAGTCAATATACTCTGTATCCCTTTTAGAACAGCCTTCGGAATCCAGATGAGGGAGAACCAGAAAACAGGAATACTTTCAAGGACAGATTTTGTTAATATGAGCCTTCCTCCAATGGATAAGAAACGATGTCCCCAAACACCGATGCGTGACTCAATTCTCTTAAGTAACCAATACCAGTCCCTGATCTTATAATCATTGGGCTTCAGAAAAAATCCTAGGTATCTAAAACCATGCTCAAGAGGCCGAATATCAAAGGAAAAGAGTTGGTGTAGTACCTCCAACTCATCTGGTTCCCACTTTGAATGATAAAACTGAGATTTATCTGGACTAATTCTCATACTTGAAGCATCACAGAATACATCAAGTGCTTTTTTTATAGCCTGCCATTCTTGAAAAGTTCCCCTACCAAATAATAGGATGTCGTCCACAAATAAAAGATGGGTTATAAAAATTCTAGCTGCCACCTCAATACCCACAATATCACCATGATCTGCTAACTCCTTTATCATTCTGCTAAATCCTTCAGCAATTACCAAAAATAATAATGGTGACATCGGGCATCCCTGACGCAGGTCCCAGGATGCCGAGAAAAAAGGTGTGGGATTACCATTGACCAGTATAGAAAAGTTTGCGGAGCTCACACATCCCATGATCCAATTTGTTGTGGGTAAGGGAATACCAATCTGCAAAAGAACCAACCTGATAAAATCCCAGTCTACCCGATCATACGCTTTAATGAGGTCGAACTTCAGTACCAAAGCTTTCTTATTCTTTATCTTGATGCTGTGTAAAGTTTCTTGAGCAATAGCTATGGCATCCGTTATCTGGCAGTTTTCCAGGAAACCAAACTGTTCATCAGATATACCTAAAGACAGCCCCTTCTTCAGACGAGTAGCAATAATCTTTGTAATAATCTTATAAATAAGATTACAAAGGGAGATCGGCCGAAATCCCACAAAAGAGGAAGGCTTATCCGATTTGGGAATTAACACCACAAAAGTAGAGTTCAGTGAGCCACAAACTTTGCCTTGGATCCGAGATTCCTCCACCATAGCCAGTAACTGAGGTCCCACCAAATCAAAAAAATGCACGAAAAATTCTACGGTCCATCCATTGGGCCCAGGACTCTTCGAGAGTTCAAAATCTTTCAGAGTGGAATGTATTTCTTTTAGGGTGACAGGTATAAAGAGCCTCTCACCATCCTGTTCCCCAAACATCCGCGGGTACTTCATAATAAGCTCCATTTGTGAAACAATAGAAAGATTTTCCTGTTTCTTATAAACATAATTAAAATAAGCAAATGCTTCTTTTTCAAGATCTCCCTGTTTGTAGATGACAGAACCATCTTCCGTTTGTAAATCCCAGATATGGTTATGAATCCTGCGGGCATTTGCAAATTGATGATAAAATTTGGTGTTATTGTCACCACATTCATTCCATTTTAATCTACTTTTCTAATGTGCCGTCTCCTCTTTCCTCTTCAGTATTGAAAACTGTGATTTCGAAAGGCACTTCAACTTATCACGAATCTCCTCATCACAAATACCAGCCGGGAAATCTATCAAAATTCTAGCAATATCAAATTCATTGGAAACTAATTCCGCTGAGTCATGGGTCTTTTGATTCTTTTCCCACTCCTTCACAGCACTTTTGAGCATCCTAAGCTTCTGAACCATAGTCCGCATGGGATAAAGATCATCTTCCATCATCAAATACCGCCACGTCGACCACACAAACTGGTCAAATGGTTCCATAGCCATCCAGGTCGCATTAAATTTAAAAGGATAAAGGATATGTTCTCCTTCTGTCTCCCATTGGAATACTATAGGGAAATGATCAGAGATCTTTGATTGAACAACCCATGACCTGTAGGATTGAACCTGTTCCAGCATATCCTCATCAGCAAGGAATCTATCCAATCGCTTTCCAATGCCAGCTGAACCACCCCGTCCATTCTGCCAAGTAGGGCGTAAGACTGATGGCTCCACATCTAATAAGCCTTCCTCACGAAAAAGATTATAAAAAAAGTCAGCATCTGGATCCATGCGAGTACATCCCCAAGTTTCATTAGCAGAAACTGTAAAATTAAGATCTCCTCCAATGATTAATCCTTCCTCCTTCAACAACCCACTATCACGAATAAGATTCCAATAAGGAATTCTGTTCTGATATGGTCCATAACAATTTAGTATTTTAAGTTCACGGTCCCCATTTAAGTACCTACCCTACAATAAGATACCTGCAACAGTTTTGAAAACAACAAAATTAGCTTTTTTAGGATTCCATGCTGTCAGCAAACCCCCCGAAAGATCAATTGCATCCACAGCGCTTATATTCCAACTCCCCACCACCTTTGAAAATACATCAATCGCCTTTTCAGCAGTCACCATCGTCTCCTGAATCATCAAAATATCGGGTCGAACATTCTCACACACTCTACGGAGGGCTAGCAGTTTCTGGGCACCCCCGACCCCACGAATATTCATAGAGAGAATGATCATGTCAAACCCTGTGCTAGGGCCTTCTGTGCTCTAAGGGCCCGGGGGACATGAGAAGGTGGAGAAGTTAATTGAGGAGAATCAGAAACCAACCCCTTCAGTTTTCTAGCGTTCCTAGTCTTCAGTGGTGAAAATTCGGGATCCAAACCCCCCTGAATACTTCCATTGGGATCACTGGACTGTTTTCCCTTTGTTCCTAGGGATGTTAAAATCTCAGAAGATGTTTTACCAACAATAATTCTGCCACCCGAGTAAACAGGAAGTATAGTCTTCTGGAGTAAGTCCCTATAAGAAGGTATAACATCAGTAATAGATTCCGACTCAACAGGCTGGGCAAATATTCTAAATCAATCTATGGAGATGAGTAAATATCCTCAAATATCTCTACACTCCCCACCGGAGTACTGGAGTCCCCCGAAGATGGTTTAGGTATAGTATCAACAGATAACCCAGGAATAGTCTGATGATTCAAGGAAGACGATGGATTTGTATCCAGATTGTTACCTCCCTCCGCCACCTTAGAGGATTCCTTTAAAGAAGCAAGACCTTCCTTATTTATACCAGATTTCAGAATAAAGCTATCATTGAGCAACGATACTTTCAGTTTTAAGAACTCCTCCAATGATAAAGACGCAATAAGGGATGGAGAGTATAATTGCAACTTACCGATCAGTGATATGTCTGAAATAGAGAGAGTAGTCATATCCAGTGCCAATGATTCCACATGCGGCTCGTTCATTCCAGGCGCCTCTTTAATAGATGAAGGATTTGTTAATAAACCGGGACACTCGAGTTGTTTAATTGGACGCCCAGAGCACTGTTCCTTAAGGTGACCAACCTTATTGCAAGTCGAGCAGCGAAAAGGGAGACCCCAGTAATCCAGCTCAAGTTCATATACAGTCCCCCTCCATTCAAGAGTTAAATCAGCCACAAGTCCTTGTGATATATCAATTTCCACAAGAATCTTACCAATTCTACGATCCATTCCCCCAAGAAGGGATGGCTCCACATGTAAAATCCGCCCCAAGTGATTTCCAATAGCAGTGAAACCTTCCAAATGCCATAGGAAGAGGGGGCAGTTCAAAATATGAACCCAAAGATGACGCACTTTCAATACTTCCTTCTCAGGGTTGAAAAGGTGGCACCACCTCTTCAGCATCAGGCTACCCTTACCACACAGCTAGGTGCTGGATAAGATAGCTTCCGAGTCCTCCAATCTCTTAAACTGAAAGCAATACCACCCCCTGGATAGTTTAAAAACATCTGGCATGTATAGTAGCAGAGGATACCAATGTTCTTGAACAAAATCCACAACGTCACGGCTGGCGCATGACCAGTAACCGAACTTACCAACTAATGCCGATAAAGACATCTTGGTAACAGCATCCAACCCAATATCATCCCCTAAAACCATCCCCGGGCCCCTATTTTTTGGCTTCCAGGGTTTTACTACCGCCCTCACACCTGCTTTCTCCACTGTTCCTGGAATAGTCGGATAATTCGGTTTAGTATGAAAATGAGAACCAGCCTGTATATTTTCTCGTGGGAAGTTTAAATCAGCTGCTTGACAGTCATCAATAATCGCTAGTAAATCTCTCTCGACATTCTATTCCAACGACAGCTGTTTCCCAGGCTGAAGAGCTCCACCCTGATAGCGTCTAGAAGAGTCTATACCACCAGGCACATTACTACCACCTTGACCAAATTTATCCCTCAATGCATCATCTAGGATATAGAGCCCAGCTTCCTTCCAAAAAATCTCGTCATTTGGATCCAAAAGGTCTAAATATTCTCCACCTGTCCCCATCACAAATGACTCACACCTGACACATTTATGTCTCAACCACCAAAAGTATGTGCACACTATTCTTCCATTCTTGTCATTGGGAAGATAGTACCATCTTTCATAAAGGCTAGACCAAGAAAATATACTATCCCTCTCGAAAGAGCACCAATATACCCACCAACTATAGTAGAGAATACGCCACCTTATAAAAGAGGGCAGACAATACAAATAATCAAAGACACATCTCCTCAAGAAGAATTAACGGGCAACATAGTGACCGTCATCTCCAAATTCCTCGGCTTGAACAATCCTGAATAAATAAAAAATAACTGGATGATGAGTAACATCAAATGTTGATTATGTCCGTCAGATAGAGTGGGCACGTCGAGTTGACATGTCGAACAATCACTAACCACTTGCCATTACTGTACATTAAATACATGGTTGCCACCCTTCCTGAATAGTACAATGTAGTAAGGCATGCAGTAAAGGCACGAAACGGCCATCCCACCTACCGACTTTAATGAAAAATTCAAACCATCATAAAGCGGGAACAATCCATCCAGGTGATGTCGAAGAAATGAACTACCAGTGCCTAGAGATAGATCAGGTCAAGGTATATGTCTCGAAAAACCACAAATCAAGTGCTTCTTCTACACCAAGACTAATCCCATCTCCACCACCAAAAGAGAGGAAACAAGAAAAAAAGCTAACCCACGATTCTATTACCAGCAGTCCCACTAAATAAACCAATCACCCGAATAAAATCAGATGTTTACACTACAGAAAAGGTGCAGTCTCTCAGTCCTTCAGTCCACCAACTAATAGCAGAGACAGAGCACTCTCGCTATCCTACAGTCTGCCAATAAAAGTAAACTATCCTGCAACTGATAAATGCAAAAAAAACAACTGCAAATCCTCTGCCAATGCAGAATGAGTCAGGTAAAAATCCAGCACAAAGAAGATAGACTCCCCTTTCTCATAAAGAAAACTGTGGAAGTAAATAAAGACCCCCCATAAAGACACAAACTGCAAATCCACCGTATCATGTATAACTAGTCCGCTCCCAGCTGAAGCCAACCTGTAGTTTTCAACAAATCTTGTTTCCACAATATAACACAGCAAAGTAAGAAATAGTATCTAAAAACAAGTAGCCAAAGTGGCAGAATATCATACCGATGTATTACAACAATGTCAGTGATGTCCAGATCCTTCCTGTGATGCTCCTCCACTGCCTCCACTCCTCAATGTCCAACTTTGATTAGGATCAAAGTGTCGTGTGAGTTTAGTTGGGTGAAAAAACAGATTTGTGATTTTTATCTTACCATGACTTTGTAAAAATTGTATATATGTAGTTAAATAAATAAAGGAGTATTATATGGGAAATTTTCATATATTATAGTTTTATAACTTAGTATCCTATCAAGTTCGATGTAGGATATTAATCGATGGGATTTTGAAAGTTTTAAAACTAGATCTATGAAGTTTTATGTATATACATAGTATAAATATTAAATCAGATCATTAGTTAGTTGCCATGCAAAAAGTTTGGTATGTGATTTCGATACTATATCACCTTGGACGCTACCACCTTTCACGCTCAAACTGGAGAAGACCATTAATTGACAGAGTTTACGAGAGTCATGTGTCAAATTAATAACGCCTGTCACTTGGATCGCTGAGTTGGCATAGAGATGTGGCTTGCACCTCATAATTAACTGACAGCTATGAATATATTGATGATTCTTCTCAGCAGGATTTAATGTTGATAACCATTTCATTTTATAACGATGTACAAGTTCATCATGACCACTATGCATAATCAATGCCTTGATTTACAATCTATCAATCACACGATCCCTGATATGTCGAACTGGTTAAATTTTACTGTTAGTCATGGCTAAACATGCATGTATCATAATAAAATGTTGGTTGTAGCACTCATCATTGCTAGGTTCGGATAAAAATGGCCAAGTCCAGAGACCTCATATCTATTAGATCCGAAGCATGTGAAGTTTTCACATCATGTCATACACTTGGATACCTATCCCCTCCCTCTTCACATCACCATTCAGTCCATTTCGAAACCAGGATAGTGTTGAGGAGGTTATGGCTCTGTTGAACCGTTTTGAAATCTCAGGTTCAGAGCTCGTAGAAGCAGATGAGAAGGTCGCTTTGCTATTTGAGAAAGTTGGGTGGGGGTAGTTCTTTAAGTGTTTTTATGGTCATAACGCAGAGGTGACCAAACTATTTTCCTTGAATTTAAAAGACGGCATTGTGCGGATCGGGGGTTTTAAGTTCATTGTTAACGAAGACAAAATTGCAGAGGCGACAAAGCTCCCACAAATTGGAGAATGCTGGTTCAAAGGTAGTAAGGTTAATAAAAAGAAGTGTTTATCCTTGTTGCTGCCATTACTGGATAATGCAAAACTGAAGATAGGGGTCTTTTTCAAGTTCCTGAAGCTTGAATGGCAAGCCTTCTACAAAATTTTGGTCAGGTATGTGTCCTGCGATGGAAGTTTTTCTCACCTACACTACTACCATCTAAGACTCCTATTAGCATTAAAGGGCTGTAGGCTTAATCTACCATTTTATTTGTGGCAAAGTTTGAAAAAGATGTCGCATGCAGTTCAAAATTTTGATAACCCTGACAGAAGTTTATTTCACCATGGTTTAGTCAAAATCATATTACAACATCAACTATCCTTGAAGGGTAAATCATGGGATGAATTCTTAACTGAATGTCATTTGGGGCCGACTCAATATTGGCTGAACCCCTCTCCAAAAACCCATAGGAAACGGAAGACTACTACTAAGCCTGAGGGCAATAGTGTTCCTGAGACCGAGTCAAAGGGTAAAGGGCTCGAGGAAGCCAATCTACCCATAAACACTGGTATCAGTAATGACGATGTTGATAATATAGTTCCCTGTTGCTCTGAAGTAGTCTTGAACCGACCCCCATCTGATAAATGTCATGGTACTCCTGCAAAAACAGAGGACAAGTTAATCAAAAGCAAATATATTAACACTATTCATTGTAAAAATCTATCCGAGCCAAATAATCCTTATGAACATAGTAGGGAGTCTATGCATAAACTAGATCATCTAGCACAGGTATGCTGCGATAGAATAGGGCTTGAATCAAAAAATCTGGTGTTTTCGAGGAGGATTACTAGGAGCATGAAACCTACAATTTCGGTTCCTATGGCTAATCGACATGATACTTAGCCTGCAGTCGTCCATATTGAGGATGACGTTCCATCGTCGGTCCCTGACACTATTCATATAAATGATCCCACTCTTATAAAGGATAATAGTGCCAATTTGGGTAAGGCCAAGGTTGCTCCATCATGTATGGACACCTATATTTCTGACCCTGAACCATCTTTTATCAGTCCTCAGTCATCTGGTCAAAACATTGATAACCTTAATCCTCATCAGGCAGCCAATTCAGGTCACGAAAATGAAGAAGAAACTCTTCAGCAAATTCTAGACAAGGCATATCAGACCAAGATTACAGAACTGAAAGATGAACTTAAACATTGTCAATCTAATGCAGCATTGATAGAGGAAGAAAATAGGACATTTAGAGAGGATTTGTTGAATTGGATTAGCAAGTGGAAAGAAATGAATACAAAAAAGAATCAATATAAAAGGGCAAAAAAGTCAATAATAGGTACGAATCAACATCTACTTGAACAAATAGAAAAACAAAAGTTAGTGATTATCAAGCTTAGAGCCAAATTAGCTGAAGCCCGAAGAGTAGTCGATCTTCAAAGTAGAACTTGATGGTTATTCTCATTTCTCAAAGCACAAGGGTTGTTTCGCTGTCAAACAGGTAATAAATATTTTTGTTATGCATGCTTGTAAAATCACAGATTTTACAGGCAAACATTTAAATTGTTAGTTTTTTTTTGTTATATCTGTTTATTGGTTTTTAATGAGATGCTTTGTTTGTTTAAACACAGGTGGATATATCATCGCTCCTCTCCACAGTTTCAGGATGATTTTAATATGTCAATTGGGAGACGTGGCTGTTCATTAAAGACTGGAATTTCAACAACGGCCACGAATTTGCCAAGTACCTTTAAAAACCAGCAAATATTCAGGCTAGTCGTTTTCATTGTTTTAGTGACAGGTGTTTTGTAAAAGAGATTCGATCCTCTTTGATAGTGATAGGAACCCTATAATATTGTATGTAGAATTGATGGGAAAACTGAATCGAAGAAATTGATAGTATTATATAAGTCAGGAATTTTGATGAAAGGAGAGGGATGATTGAAGAGAGACATACTTGAGATATATTTTGTTACTGGTTTTATTTCATAACTGAAGTTGGATCTTTGGATGTGGGATGCAACTGGAAATATCCAAGTTGATATCATTACTGGTATTATTTTGGATATACTTTATATCTCAGTATATTATCTTCTATTTTAGCATTAATACATTATGCTTTGTTATACTTGTGTTTAATTATAATTTTCACTCTGTCAACTCAATATTATGTTTGAATTAACATATCATTGTGATTGTATTTATTAGTATTTTTACTATAAATTCAAGCTATAAGGATATACATTTCTGTCTATTAGCTATCGTTTGTATTTTTACAGTGATTCCATACTAGACATCATCTTTTATTCAAATAGTTATGTTGATGATCAGAATAGTTTAATGTGTATGACTTAAATATTTCTATTTAGATCATACGATTTATCTTTTTGTTCATATTTTATTAATTAATAATTAATATAGTATTTAGATACGCTCTCAGCTGAGATAGGATAGATAGGATAGATAGAAAAATTAAAATAGTTCAGATTAAGTTTTATTTTAGTATATTTCAGTTAACAGCTGTTAAATCAATTTGTGTAATTTTTAGCATAATTTTAATAGTCTTTATATTCAGAAAAAAATTTCAAAAATTGGAGTCTTTCTTTAAGAAAGCAATTATAAGACAATTTAGATAGTTGAAACTAATCATAGGATTCACTTAGTTAGAAATAACATTAGGATAGGGTAGATTTTGCTGATTTTAATTTCTCCTTAAGAGAGAAATCAGCTGGTAGCAGGACCATAACCTGTGAGGTTTTACTTTTCCAAACACACTAGACACTGCTTTAAGCTGATTGTGTGGGCTTAACCTCCTTGTTGGCCTAGGTCAGAAAATCAGGCCAACACTACCTTGTCACAGCTTTATTCAGGATATCGCACTGGAACCGCATTCTTTGGGTGATGACAGAATGGATGGGGATCAGCTTGAGCAGTGAATGCCCATCTTTTTCGTGGCTTGTTCAACCCAATATTTCTACAGTCCACTTATCTCAAAATACCTTTATAAACCATAACATGTTAGTGCATTGAGAGATATGAAGCCTTAATTATCACAATCATAAGTATTAATAAAATAAAACAATGACCAATCATACCTTGGTAGTTTGAAGAGTAAAGTGGGGATAAAATGTTTAATTGGTATGTTGGATAGGGTAGGATATAACAAGAAGAGGTAATTAAGGGTGGTCAAAAGAGGCCATTTCTGGGCTCAACATCTCCCCCCAACTGTCATGTTGCATGCCCTCATGCAACAACCTCCATTACTCTGAATCCGAATCTTGTACTGAGCTCTGTTCGTGAAGAGAGGATAAGTTGTAGGGGAACTCAGGCACCCCTTATTTTTCTACGAACCCCCTATGAGCAATCCAATATCTCCAGCATCGCTGCTCCTCTACCTTAGTTAGTGAGAAATCCACCCTATATGGTTTTGTCAGCCACTAGATGAGGGGGAATTTAAATTTCAGACCCAACCAGTTAGCCCCACATTCCCTGATACATCCAACATAGCCCTCGACCCTGAAAAGTGCCTGTTCAAAATTCCTCAAACAATAGGGGTCTCGGCTTCTGAGTTTAGGAGAGGCAACCTGCCATCGTGCTTACTTCCTTCCAATGCTGCTTGTTGGTGCATGGAAATATGGTTGGTACAGGTAGAAATCACTTCCTCCTAAAGTTCCATTATGTGTCAAGCCTGGATGGGACATGAAAGAAAACTCTTGTATCGAGCAAGAAGAATACCAGGATTCTGAGGCTCACTTCAAACCCATAGGTTAGAGTGAGCTTCATTGTGAGAAAAGGTTTGAAAATACCTTTCCCGCTGAGCATGATTGCTCACAAAAGAAGCAAAAGCCCTCAACTGAACATCCCCTGAAAAAGGGACATGATTTGAATGGCGATCCAGAGGGCAAGCCATCTCATGCAAATATAATTCACACAGCAAATTTTGATCTTCAAAATTACTTCTAAAAAATGTTTCCAAAAATTTTGCTGAGGTCATTATCTCAAATGACCTCCCTTCTTTCACAGCTCTCAACTTAAACCAAACAAACTGTTCAAACAGGAAGACGGGGTAAGAAGAAGAAGGTACCTTGGTGCCCAGGAGTTCTTAAGAGAGAGCATACATCTACTCGTTTTCCTTCTGCATAAATTGGAACTTTTTTAGCTCCCTTAAATTTCTCTGTAGCTCTTCCTCTCGAATTCTCTGGGTCATACGTTCTTCTGCCCAATTCTCCTCCAATCCCCTGATAATCTTTTTATGCTCAGTAAGAGAAATTATCCCTCCTTGGTATTCCTCCACCTGGCTCTTCCATTTTATTACCTCCATTCTCACAATTGAGACTTCTGCTGTAAGGTTTGGGATTTCTTCTTTATGATGTTCCTCCTTGTCTGAATCCAGGTCGATGAAATTTCTAAGGGGCTCAATCCTCACCTTGTCGCTTGATGTGCCACATTGGGCACCCCGTACATCTGAAGCTATCTTGAGGGTTGTTGATTCTTGTGTGGCAGCAACCTTTTCTGGACTTTCTTTGGCAACAACATCCACCACTCCTGGTGTTAGAATAATCAACCCATAGTATTTACCCACTTAGACATTATTTCATTTATCTTGTCTTA